>JACYXH010000429.1:1384388-1539388 GCA_026745465.1 Lota lota | reverse complement strand
CCTGCTCATCACAGCCGTCTTCACCTGTCCTCTCATTGGCATCCGTTTCCCACACCTGTCACAGGGTCGTGACCCCTGTAACAGGTCCCCCCCCCCCCCCCCCCCCCCCCCCCCCCACTGATCCTGTGATCCTTCCCAAGGCCGTATTTATCAGGACCGGCCGGGTCCATTCCATCACACCTCCATCGGTCTGTCACTTCCTCCTGCTGGAGCTCCTCCACCTGTGCATCCATAGCCAGCCTACCTCCTGTTTTATACATGGCAGAGAGAGAGTAGGGGGGAGAGAGAGAGAGAGAGAGAGAGAGAGAGAGAGAGAGAGAGAGAGAGAGAGAGAGAGAGAGAGAGAGAGAGAGAGAGAGAGAGAGAGAGAGAGAGAGAAAACAAGGACTTGAAGGAAGGAAGGGGTCCTGTGGAACAACAGGGTCACTGGGGTGTGTGTGGGGGGGGGGGGGGGGGGTGCGAAGGAGAGTGGAAAAGATGAGGACTGTACACAGTGGGGGGGGGGGGGGGAGGTTCACGGATGAGCAACACTTTGCAAAGGTTACCCTCGCTTATTTTTAACTGGCCCAAGGCCATCTGTTTAAATCCGCCCCACATGGGTGGTATCTTAACAGACTACAGAATGACAATGACTAGCCACATCACCCATTTTAAAACGTTCCATTTTACATGCATTTCTAAGGCCTCACAGCAAAAGACTAACTTACCCACAAACACCCTCAACTGCGAAGGATAATGATTCAGTAATATGTCCCCAAAATAAAGATGGTCAGACACAGAGGCTGGCAAGAGAGAGCAAACCAGTGAGTGTGAGAGAGAGAGAAAGAGAGAGAGAGCACGAGGAAGAGAGGGATAGATAAAGCGAGAGAGAGACAGACAGAGACAGTAAGTCTATAGCTACTGTGTAAAAGAGGGACGAATAAAAACAGAAGGAAGCACCGCAGATGAGTGGTGGTAGAGGGATCACCCCGGGTCAGATGACTGTTAACAGTGCATGAATGCGCATGTTCTACAAGGGCCTGCACATTTTACTATTCCCCTATTAAACCACAGCCAGCCGCATATGTGGTGATGCGCTTAGCATCTGCATTCCGCAGACATCCAGCGATCAGAGAGAGAACAAGAGAGGAGGAGTGGATTGTCGATAGGAGAAGAGAAGGGAGGAGAGGAGAGACGAGAAGACAGGAGAGCGGAGGGGATGAGTGGAGAATAGAATGGAGGTAAGGAGAGGAGAGATGAGAAGACAGGAGAGAGGCAGCAGATGAATGGAGAGGAGAGGAGAGTAGAAGGAAGGTAAGGAGAAGGGAGAAGAGAAAAGAGAGGACAGGGGAGGAGTGGAGTTCAAATGATCATAACAGGACACTTGAGAAAGTGCCAAACATGTGGACCAATGGGACCTGAGCAGAAACACTGGAGAGAGAGAGAGAGAGAGAGAGAGAGAGAGAGAGAGAGAGAGAGAGAGAGAGAGAGAGAGAGAGAGAGAGAGAGAGAGCGCGATGATCCCAGTAATGACAATCCCAGGCCTGGTGGACCAGACTGCAGTTGTGGACTGAGACGTGGACTCTGGCCACCTCGCATGCTGTTAAAGCTGTTACAGTTCTCCTTAGTGACTACTGACCTCCCAGCAAGCACATTTGAGAGATCGCTTCAAATACTTTCTTGTATGCATTCTCGTTTTGTGTGGCCTGCTGGTCACTTACTGGGTCTAAAGGGGCCGCACACCTGCTTATTGTCCAGTACTCATGCTACTGTAGTGCAAATAACTTTGTGAACTTCGAAGGCCAAAGTGAAGGGTCTCATGAGGAGAGCATGAAATGCAGTTGTGTTATTTGGTTTCTCCATGCCTGATACAGGCCTTTATTGTTAGCGCTGTGGCTTTGATTAAAGGCTACGTGGATACAAGTTTGCACCATACATTATTTCCAACCTTACACGACTAAGAACAGGCACTTAGTGGCATGAATCAGTCGACAATTGTACGTATTGTCTATAAACGGAGGGTTTGTATGTTGGTGTGGTGCAGCTGTCTGACATACACCCGCGTGGGGACTGTGTCATTGAACAAAGAACGTCTGGGTCCTTCCTAGTGCCAGGCCCTGTTCTCCTTCACATTTTGAGTCACCACCACCACTACCACCACCACCACCAGTCATCGTGGGGAGCCACGAGCAGGTCTACACCCGTCATGGCGATCCATCTCACATGGGCTCCACCTGTAGCAGGGTGCATCTAATTGGACCCAGCGTCCACGCCTAGAGTGGGCATGGTTGTGTCTTTGCCGCGCTTTTTTGAATTGTCTTGGGTATGAAAGCTTGAAATGGTTAAATTGATACGAAAAATGTTTTTATGGCGAGAGGGTGGATGGAGGGGCTACGCAAACCCCCGCCTTGCCCGCCGTTTAATTTCATTGCCATAAGTCACCACAACAAGAACCCAGCGGCCCATGTACAATCACAAACAGCAGGAGAGGGGTACATGTCGTGGTTTACTGCACCCCCCCCCCCCCCCCCACCCATCATCCCCACCGGCCCCCCAAATGCCAATCAACCCAACTGTACACACTGTACAGTTGTATAGGATGAAAGAGAAGCAGAGGGGGGAGAGGGGGGAGAGGAGGGAGGAGGCAGGCGGACGGGATGGATTGAATGAGGAAAGAGGGGGACAGAACAGACAACAATGGTCTCATTCTGCATCCCATGGGGGGGGGGAAGAGGAGTGGAGAACTCTGGCCTGACTAGTGTTTCCTCTCCTCCTCCATGTGCTCTCTGCATGGTTGGGAAGCATAGTGTTGTGACACCCGCGCACGTGTGTGTGTGTGTGTGTGTGTGTGTCTGTGTGTGTATACGTGCAATCTAGATAGGTTTATTGGGTTACATTCAAAATCTTAAAAAACGTGTGTGTGTGTCTGCGTGCATATACTATGTGTGTGTGTGTGTGTGTCTGTGTGTGTGTGTGTGTCTGTCTGTGTGAATCTATGTGTGTGTGTGACTGTGTGTGTACAACACTGTGTGTATACATGGCTCTGAGAGTCCACAAGTGTCTCTGTGTCTCTGTATGTTTTGGCACGCTCTCCGCCCGCGTCCGTCCGAGAGCATGCCTTCCCATACCTGTTTATACAGGACCCCTCGTGGAGCCATACTTGTTTACTCTGTGTAACTACATTATGGGTCCTCCTCCTCCAGGCTTCTCCCTGGCCCTTTGTTTGTTCTGGGGGCCTCAACGATCCAAACCCAGTTGGACTCGCGACTAACTAGATACGGCTCCGTCTCCAACCTCAACATCAACCCCAGCTGAGGCCATTCAGCGCCGGGGCCTGGACGTCAGCCACCCATCACACCAGAGGTCACGGGTCAGTGACCGAGAGAGCAAGAGACAGAGACAGAGACAGAGAGAGAGAGAGAGAGAGAGAGAGAGAGAGAGAGAGAGAGAGAGAGAGAGAGAGAGAGAGAGAGAGAGAGAGAGAGAGACAGAGACAGAGACAGAGACAGAGACAGAGACAGAGACAGAGACACAGAGAGTGAGACAGAGACAGAGACAGAGACACAGAGAGTGAGACAGAGAGAGAGACACAGAGAGCGAGATACAGAGCGCGAGACACAGAGAGAGACACACACAGAGGAGGAGACAGAAAGAGAGAGAGAGAGAGCGAGAGAGAGCGAGAGGGAGCGAGAGAGAGAGAGAGAGAGAGAGAGAGAGAGAGAGAGAGAGAGAGAGAGAGAGAGAGAGAGAGAGAGAGAGAGAGAGAGAGAGAGGTGCGTATTCCATGACACCGTCCAGTGAGGGAGATTTGCCAGGCCCAGGCCTTTACTTCAGGCTAATGCACTGAAAAAGCAACAGACGGTCAGACAGACAGACAGACAGACAGACAGACAGACAGACAGACAGACATACAGACTGACAGATAGATAGACCCTGTGCTCCATTAGCGCTGACTGTGACACCCGATCCGTTACGTTGTGTGGAGCTGTCTGACCCCCGGTGCTGCAGGAACCCCCTGGACTGGCCCACCAGCTATGGGGGGGGAGACTGGGTTCTTCATCATCCCTTTTCACTGGCTCACTCATCATCATCATCATCAGGAATGCTTCTCATTCCCGTATTACAGTGACTGGTGACCATGCATCAGTACAAAAATATAGAACATTATGTGTAAAACGGTATCCGTGTGTCCTTCCTGCAAGATAAACCAGAAGCAGCACTATGTCTAACAACCTAACAACCATCCAAGCCATCTTCTTGGGAGAGCTCTTTTAAAAGCAGCCTCTCGCCTTCTGCCTGCTATCCTACACTCCCCCAGCCCTGCCCCTCCTTCTCAAGCCATCCCGTCCAGAGCTCCAGGGCTCCAGAGCTCCAAGGCCAGCAGAGTGTCGGGCTGCTGATGGAGCTGTCCTCCCTGGGGAGAGGGCTGGTCTGGTCAGGGTGGTTGTGGGGTCGGTAGTGAGGGGGTGGAGGGGGGTAATCAAGGCTGGTGGATGGGGAGGGGATGGAGGTTTTGCGTTTTTGGAGGAGGGGCTGGCATCTGGCGTCCTGACCCGGACCGTAGAACCGCTAAGTAGGGCTTGTGTAAAAGGTGGGTGTAGTGTGTGTGTGTGTGTGTGTGTGTGTGTGTGTGTGTGTGTTACAAGTCTCTGGTGCAGACTGTGGGTCAAGAGGTGAGGGAGTTATAGGCCAACTACTGGAGGGATTCAGGCTATGAGCTGAACAAACAACACTGCGCATACTGCTCATGCTTCCTGGAAGGTACAGTTATTAATGAGTAAGACACAGAAACCAAAAGAAAAGTAAATCTTTAATATCGCCCATCTACGTTATCAGAATTCACGATGCAAGATGCCTTGTTTATTATTTGAAGACAGAGAGAGAGAGAGAGAGAGAGAGAGAGAGAGAAGAGAGAGAGAGAGAGAGAGAGAGAGAGAGAGAGAGAGATAGTGGACGTGCTTCAGAAACTCAGACCGTTTGATATATGAATATGGGTGGTGATCAAGGCGACACAGCGGGAAGGCACAAGTGGCAAAAATAGTACGGGATGGCATGTCAGTGGAGAGGGCAAGGACAGCTGCCTGTTGTACCGCCCGGTCCCCTGTGATGCACCATTTATAGACACCACTATTCAAATCACCTCAACGTACTGTCTGTAGGCTTTAGTGCGAAAACAAAATATATCTAAAAGAATCGATTCATATATCCTGGGATGACGTCACAGTCTTGCCGTGGCAGCAACATGTTTCTCTGCTTTTCCCCTTTGATGCCTATCTCCCGCTCACACGTTCTCTGCTTGTCATATCGATGCAAAGCACATTTTCCCTCCAGCATAACAGACATCTCCCGTCTCCGCCGCGCTTCACAGACCAACGCCGTTAACCCCCTAACGACTTAACGAGACCATATTCAATTTGCTCACCCGAAGCTCACCAGAGCGGCTGCTTGGCACTATGTTTGCTTTGTCTTCGACCCTTTTTTTTCCTTTTTTCACCCCTCACACACAAAATCACACACACACACACACACACACACACACACACACACACAGGCGCGAGGTTGGTATTAACGGCGGTCAAAGAGCACGTCGGGAACAGATGAAAGCCACGCCGCTACACAGCGTAACAGCTGACCCCATTTTACCGGGGTCCCCCCCCCACGCATATTGGGGGAAGGGATTGGTAGGGGCGAAGGTGCGTGCGCAAATGTTTGAAAGAAGAGCAGGACGGCCGGAAACATCATGAGAATGTCAAAAAGTCATCTGAGTTCATTGGATTTTTCTTTCTGGGACGCGGGGGGGGGGGGGGGGGGGGGAGATTGATCGAAGAACATCAGTGGTCGTGGTGAGGGGTTAGGAGAAGTGCAGGATAATAGAGGGGGTGGGCTCTGGAAAGTGACATGGGGGAGTCTGGGGGCAAAGAGAGAGGGGTTGGGGGGGAGGAATGTGAGAGAGGCGGAGATGTGGGGGTTAAGTCAGGAAGGCACTTCCAGCTGCGTTCTCTCCACTCTGATCTTATCTGGCCTGTTTGCTTGGGGTACACAAGATGTCTGCAACCCCCCCCCCCCCCCACCCACCATCCTAAAGCGGCGACCCCCAACGGGTCCTGTAGCAGACCTAGTTCCCAGCTTCCTCCCTGTCCTCACTGTTCAAGGACTGACATGTGCACACACACACACACACACACACACACACACACACACACAAACCAGATTAACAGACCCACTAAATAACATACACAACCACACACTGACATACTCATGCACACACACACACACACACACACACACATGCACACACACATACACACACACATACACAAAGACTTTCTGTTTGAAATAGCAAATGACAGAAAAGCAAGGATGGACATCTGAGTGCATCATCTATTGTTGTCTCTTCTTCGAGTGGCAGTAACAGAGAAGCAAGCAATCAGTACAAATCAACTCAAATCTGCTTGTAAACACAACCTCATTATTTCATTATGGGGCTGTGGTCATGTCTGTCTGCTTCGATTCCTCTTCTTTTTTATTTCACAATTGGATCCATTTGGTTTTCAGTGTGCATGAGGACTGTCAATAATGCATACATGTCACATTTGTCAATGTGTTGGATGGTGAATGAACGTGTGAGTGAGTGAGTGACCAGCTGACTGAGATGGAGTGAGTGTCAGTAAGCAAAAGCTAGTGTGAAGGAGATAACAACCGTGTAATACACGCACATGAAGCCCCAAGAGAACGACATAATGACGTTAGCAGATGCTGATCACCTGCACTACAGGCACCTCCACTGCCTTTTAATCACTTGATGAGCCAACGTTTTGTCTCGCTCTCTAAGTTACGTTTCGTTTTCGCTTCCTGGTGGCATCGAATGCTCTCGAAGACTCTAGCTCATCGTAATCTAAACTATATGAGCGAGGTATTTATCAATAATGGTTTGGCTTCTTTTATAGTCTGCACAATGAATTGGGTGGACCAAAATTAACCATCAATTCGTATTTGCAAGTTGTGTGTTCCAAGCCACTCTGAGGGCCTTTTTGGCAAGCCTACCACTAACTTTAAACACTGCCGCTTCGTTCAAATCCACGCTCATTGTTCGGGATCAAAATGGAATCATATGGGGCTGATGGGTAAGACACTGTAGGATGAGGTCCCATTATTTCATCAAGACATATAACACAATGCTATAATACTAAGTGACAAGACTATCCGAGCAGAGAGGGCCAGGGGATATACAAGTGCATTACACATGCCATGTGTACACATTACTTCACATGGGCCCTACAGGTCTTTCCATTGATCAGATTCACATTGCACCCTCTCTTGTCTCTGTCCCAAGTCCCACAATCAAAACCACATGAAGAGGAGAACACATTGGAAATAAATAAGTATGTCCAATGAAGACGAGACTTGGGTCCCAATGTGAGCTTGGCTTTGAGGGTTTTGAACGGCAATTATGGAGAATCTGATAATGGCAACCATGGTGGGATGTAGAGATCCTGTCTTGGCATGCCACACCACACAGCATTGTGTGTGTGTGTGTGTGTGTGTGTGTGTGTGTGTGTGTGTGTGTGTGTGTAGGTCTATGCATGTCTGTGTGTGTGTGTATGTAGGTCTATCCATGCCCGTGTGTGTGTGTGTGTGTGTGTGTGTGTGTGTGTGTGTTTGTGTCTGTATGTGTGCGTGCATTCTAATTTGGGTATTTTGTCTTCCTTAATTTGAAAGGCTCATTATCCCTTTCCTGGCCCCATGTGTGGCTGGGCTAGACGGGCTTGTGAACCATGACAGCGTCTAGCCTGGATGTACGTACAGACATATACACATAAACATATGTTAATAAGCTGCACGCATTTTTAGTAGCTGTGCTAATTGCGCACCTACTGCATGCATTTGTTGCAGCGCATATGTGTACACACAGTCACACAAATAGGTACAAAATACAAAAGGAAAACACACGTAGAGAAAGCCAGAGAGACAGAAACACAGTGCCCTGCTGAGATTAATTCCTCCACTCTACAAGATTTGATTATATATATATATATATATTCAACCAGATGATACTGAGGTACATACACAACAAGATCAAAGGAACTAAAAAATAATAATAAAACACAACCTAAAACCGTCTTCTCTTCATACCGTTCTTTAAAGAGAGAATGTATGTCCTTACTACCTATGCCATGGAGGGGGTGTGGGGGGGGGGTAAACGGTTGATAGTTTGTCCATATGTTCAATCTAGATTGTGTGTAATCTAAGCTGACTGGACATTTGTGATATACACTCCACGCTCCAACACTGCACTCAGGAGGACCATGTGGAAGAACTGAAGACATAACACAGAAGAGCAGACAAGCCAGTACCATGTCTCCCTGCAGGACATAGTTCAACATACCAGGCATAGGACTATTATACACATAGGATTACTTTACTGCTCACATACACATACAATTACGTGTCCATTTAGAGAAGGTCTATTGAATGGCATGCATAAAGATAGATGCGCACAGACACACACACACACACACACACACACACACACACACACACACACACACACACACACACACACACACACACACACACACACACACATACACAAAAGCCGAGCATGCAAGCATTCATTTATAAAATGGTTAGTTCCATCCAAGTAATTTCATTGAACAAGAGGCATTCCATGAATGCCGATAAAGAGTATTACATTAATTAACTGCGGCCCTCAGCCTTATACCTACGACCGAATCACAGCCCTGCCGATATTCAGTATAACACCACTCCCTCTCTTGTGATATTGCTTAAACGCATTGTGCATACACACCATTAATGGTGTGCATGGATTCAATCACACAGACAAGCCATGTACACTTACTGGCATGCTCGCTTGCGGCATATACACATGAACACACACACACACACACACACACACACACAAGCATGCAAATTCACATACATTACTGCTTAATATATACAAATAAATACACATGGACATGGGGTGAAACAACATGTGCATTATATTTCAGATGTTTCACTTGGCTCTTTTATTTATGTTGGCAAACATATATACGCACACAAACATTGCATGCTCACAGGCGTTCACACACACAAACACCGAACACACAAACACACACACACACCGTCACACACACACATCTGTGTCTCCATATGAGCCTGAGCAGTTGTGTATGACGCAGCAGCCGTGGTGTCAGCATGGCCGCCTGCTTCCGTTGGGCAGCAGCAGCACTTCATGTAGCCTGTACGGTTATTAACACATCCGCTTCACACTTCATTAACACCTGTTATCACGACACAGCATGTCAATCTGTAGACACACATCAACACACACATGCCAACACACACATACAAACACACACACACACACACGCACACACACGTGGAAAGACCTCGCTGCATCGTTTTGGTCTCACTGCGCTCCGTTGTGGCTTTGTTGGCATCGGATCCAATTCAGTGAGACAGAGTAATACCAACGTAGAAGTAATTACAAACAGATACTCGTCCCGCCAGGAGGAGACGTGTTATAAAAGAAAAAGGATTTGAAAAAACCCAGGAGTGAATTAAGCCGTCAGGATGTTTGACAGGCCGTCTGATGAGCAGAGACAGTGATAGCTTAACCGCCGTGATTGTGGTCTTGCGCCAAATCTGTTGTGTCTTGAAAGTATGAGCGACGGAGTGTCTTCGTGTCTTAGCTGGTTACCCCTCGGCGAGTGAAACAAGCGCCGGCTCAGAGTTGTAGGCCTAGCGCCCCTCCGTTTGACTTGCTGGCTTTCTATGTCGTCGTCTGACCCCCCCCCCCCCTCCAAGGCCTCTCCAAGGCCCCTAAAAGGCAAGAGTTCCTCACGGACGAAACCAAAAGGGCGAGCATGTCATTGGAAAGGCGACTGGTTTGGATGAGACATTCCCCATGGAACGTTTGACAGTGCAGGGAAGGCGTGAGTTATGAAGCTGGGCGGGCAGAAAAAGGCCTTTCTCTTGAAAGCAAAGTGAAACGTTTTGACTCACTTCTCCTGGTGATTTGCGGGGCAGGTCATTAACTTGTGGGAAGGGTCGACCACCTGACAGGGGGCAGGGAGGCGGGGGACCCCTTTAAACATCTCCAAATCGAATGGCCCTCTCTCATCTTCCATCTTGCCTGTTTACAGTATCAGCAGATAGCCATCTCACTAACGCTTTCTCCCCGGACCTCCTTATGTATACACACAACCAACATGACGGACCGACTGCTGGAGGCCGGTGCATTGTGCATAACCTGTTTAACACATACTCCTCATACATGACAGGATGAGAACCACCCCAGGGAATGAAACAAAAAGAACAACGAGGGGTGAACACATGCATGGAGGTAAAGAAAATGACAAACAAGAAAAATACAAATTGGGACACACACACAGAGACAGAGAGTGAGAGAGAGAGAGAGAGAGAGAGAGAGAGAGAGAGAGAGAGAGAGAGAGAGAGAGAGAGAGAGAGAGAGAGAGAGAGAGAGAGAGAGAGAGAGAGAGAGAGAGAGAGAGAGAGAGCGAGAGAGAGAGAGAGAGAGCGAGAGAATGGGGAAGGGAGACAGGAACAAAGGACAAACAGGAGAAGAAACAGACAGGGGCACCATCTCCCTAAGTGATGATGTTAAGGTGGCAGGGTGGTCGAGAGCAGGACCACATCATGACAAAATAACACGAGCCAGCGAAGCTTCGGTCTCTTTCACACACACAAAAACAAAATACAGATCCAGGGCTTGGTTTTGGTTTAACGAGCGCAGCGCTCATTAAAATAGGTGCTGGAAGAGTGATGGGCCTGTCTGAGTGGATGGATGGAGGGGAGTTTACACAATCCAGGGGTGACTCCAGCAGCATATAGGGAAACTGTCTGGGGACTCAGCTAGCCATGAGTCCTGCCAGGAAGAGATGCATGATCGCAATGAGATACGAATCGCAATGACATGTTCTCCCGCTTTCCAGATTCATCCATAGCTCTCCCTAGCAGGGAATCTTGGTTCCCATCTAGAGAAGCTATGTGTTAATTACTCCACAGGCGTTGTGTCACCCTTGCTTGAGATCCTAATGGGTGGAGCAGGTGATTGATACTGAACGTATCCACAGGTACAGCAGAGCATCTAGCTCTGTGTAGTCTCTAAACTACAGGAAGGCTGCACGCGATCAGTGCTGACAGGATCACAGCTTCAGCTCACACGTTAGTCTACACTTTGAGGCCAAAGTTCAGCACCCCGGGGTCACCCGGGATCAAAACAGGGGGTCACACATTTGTAGGATATCTCCGCAGCATGTGTGTGTGTGTGTGTGTGTGTGTATGTGTGTGTGTGTGTGTGTGTGTGGAGGGGGGGGGGGGGGGGGATCAATGTTTATTTAGGCCCCCTTGCTTCCTTGCCCTGTGAAGTTAAGCTAAATGAACAAACAGGTTTATACACACTTTTAGACACGCCAAGGGAGCATTTAATCTTTCCACCTGTCAGCCAGCCAGAGGCCAGGCAGGCCGGGAGGTGTTCCAATATTTTATTCCATTCTACAGTTAAAGGCCTATTCACCTTGTCACCTGCCACTTGTGATAATGAAACCCAAACACCAGAACGGCCATTCCATTTCAAAGACTTAATATCCCATCATTAAAAAAAAAACTATGATTCAGTAAAGATAGAATGATACAAGTGGTATGTTTAAAATAAATACCATTATCATAATTATTTGATAATTATATTCTTAAAATACGATTTTTAAAGGGAAAATTGATTTTGCAAAACTTTTGTTCTTGGAACCACTTTTGCTAATGGGATAATGGCTGAAATTATGATTAATCACTATTATGAAGTGTTCCCCAAGTGTCATGGGCAGATTTGTTATTCTAAAGCTTACGTAGATATTGATAATTCTAACAATATCATTCTGAAAACATGACGCTATCATAACATACGCTGTAAAATATATCTAATCTTGGACATTATAGAACACATAGGTTTTTTGTGGTGTTAACTGTCTTAACTTGATTCCTTCACTTGCTAACTTGATTCATTCAAGTGAACTATGCATGTTTAAATTCTGGTTTACACAGTTGCTTTATGAAGATCGAAGACACATATCAGTGTCCTAATATGTAAAGCATCTGTGGGGCTTTCTTCATTTCATCTGGGAATCTTTCTTTCTCATCTTTTACAACTTTATTTAACAACTGTGTTAGCGTCAGGTGGAAAAGGGATTTACACTGCACGGTTGAAACAGAAAGGTGATAGCCTCTTGTATATAACTGCTTGTTGCTGTATATTTACTCTGAGGTCTTGCTTTAAGTACACTGTGAAAATGTATGCTTTTAACAAACATGTGGGGGTTTTTTTTTGCTTTTTTTTTAAACATTTGTTATATAGTGCGGATGTACTGGCATTTACAACATGTGCATGAATGGAAAAAGAAAATAATTTGTCCGTTTTTATTCTATCTCTATCTACCTTGGTGTTTCTTTATTTATAATGCTTATCTCTGTCATTAGTGATATTTCCATCCACATTTTATACTAGGCGTTGCTGCATGCAGACAGAAGTCACTAAACTGCCCCAATGTTTATTCGCCACGGACAATAAGGGGGACATTTTGTAAACCGCTAACTACCACCACCTAACAAAGCCATCTTATGTGTGTGTGTATGTGTGTCGGTCTTTCTGCGATTGTATGAGTGTGTGAGTGTGTGAGTAAGCATGATGTTCATCCATGACTCGTCCTGTTTTTCAAAGCAAAGTTTTCCTGGGGTCCTCTCTGGGACCGCCAGCACCCAGCTGTTTATTTTTGGAGTGGAAGAATGTGCTAGCAGGGCCCGGTGCTAAACAGTCTGCTTTTACAAAGCTAACTTTAATAAGATGGCTGATGATAGACAGAGAAGGGCAGTGTCCGTGTACACACACACACACACACACACACACACACACACACACACACACATACATGCACATGTGTTTACATACTGCGTGTTCTAACTAAAGGTCAAGGTGTACATGTGACTGTGCAGACATATACTACTGGGGATTTAGTCCTTGCATGAAGAAGAACATATCACCCCTCTTCCTCCTCCATCTTCATCATCATCATTATCATCAGTTCACACACTCAAGTACATATCTGCATGTATCACTCACATGGGAGATGATCTCAGTTTCAAATAAAGTCCCAACATTATAAAACAACATCCAAAATCATCGTCCCATTTCAGTTCCTGACAAGTCCTTCAGTCCACATCGCCACAATATGTTCAGTCATGGGTCATAGATTGTTTAACTGGGAGCAGAAAAACTGAAAATATGTGTACTTGTGTGTGTGTGTGTGTGTGTGTGTGTGTGTGTGTGTGTGTGTGAAACTGACAATGGTAAGCTATGCATGTATGCATGTGTAGGGTGCGTCGTGTGTGTGTGCGTGTGTGTGTGCATGTGTGTGCATGTGCATATGTGTGTGTGCATGTGTAGGGTGCGTCATGTGTGTGTGCATGTGTAGGGTGCGTCATGTGTGTGTTCTAAACTGTATGTTTTGCTCCCTGGTTTGGAATATCCTGCCCCTGCAGCATAATGTAATAAGGCACCTGGATGTTAGGCCATAGGATACTCTCCTCATGGCTGACTTCATACACTATGAATTCATAGCAACAAGCAACGCGCCACTGAACCAGACACTGGAACATGTGCTACGGGTCTGCAGACACCAAAACAAATACACAACCGTGTTAAAGGCACCGTGTGCAGTTTGATATTGAGCCATGCAAGGGTTGGGTGGTGCATGCACCTATGCATGTTCGAACATCTAAGCAACTCCAATGCATACAGCTACAAACATGTTCTGCTGTAGCTGACATGGACTACACTCCCCTGCTTATGAGAACCACTTCCCATCCCTTACCGTACGCCCATTTAAAACGGCCATTAGTTGATCTTTACATGAAATATGTTTTCTTCCTATGGGAGAAAGCTTATGCACGTAGTACAATATAATCAGCTCACTTCCTGTCTTTGTTTTACCGGCTGCTGGGTCTCCTAAGGGATCCATATAATACCATATTATTTATTCTGTATGTTGGTACGCTGTGGAGCACCAAGGGACGTTGTGGTGAGCAAGTCCATACATACACACACACGCAAACACGCACACACACAAAATCTCTAAGCGCCTAAATGAGGTCTTTTCTGATGGAAATCGATTCCATCTCACAGCTAGTAGTCTGACCTATGGCACTCCTGACACACACACACACACACACACACACACACACACACACACACACACACATACACCTTAAATATCATACGGAGGCTTTATCAGACCCAGGTTATGCCACAGATCAAAGAAGAAAGTCTTTGTTTCAAATTAGCTGCGATCACTGTGACGGCATAACGCAATGTCAAAAAGTGGAAGTATGTGGTGACGGTCGTGATGGTTTCGGGTCGCATGCGTGTGCTCACGGCCTCAGGGAAGCCCCTGCAGCGATATTAACATGGCGCTGTCGGTTATGCCGTCTTTAGATGGCAGTGAGAATAAATATTTTGTTTGAGGAGTTGGTAGTGGGGTGGGGGGGTACGGACCCAGCCCCAGATCAGGTATTAAAAGGTACGGCTGGGCTTGGTTGGGCTTGGCTGGGATTAGGTTTTGGACCGGTGCCTAAGTATGGGGATAAACGTTGTTCTCTCCGGTCTGTAGTGCAGCCGTTAAATGGAACTTTAATGCAAATTGCAGGGATGACAATACTCTCCCCCCACAGACTACACATGGTTCTAATATTGTAAGGTGAGGGTGTGTGTGTGTGTGTGTGTGTGTGTGTGTGTGTGTGTGTGTGTGTGTGTGTGTGTGTGTGTGTGTGTGTGTGTGTGTGTGTGTGTAAATGTGTGAATGTGTGTGTAAGGGGGATTAGAGTGTGAGTAATGAACATGTCTGAGCTTTTACTAGCAAGTCTGCCTGTGTCTGTATGCGTGAGCACGTGTGTGTGTGTGTGTGTGTATGTGCATCGCATACAGAGGTGCTGGGGAGTGTTAATTGCAGAGGGATACTCAGGGAGACGAATGTCTGTCTGAGCCTCGTGGTTCTCCATCTGTCACATGGGCTGTCGTGGCACACGTGTGCCACCGAGCTGTACTCGCTGCGACGGGCCTCTGAAGCCAAACAGAGGGGCTCAATCCTCCTCTTATTTGACCCAGGATCCTGGTCCGACTCCAACTCCTCTAAGCCCCACTCAAATGAGCCGTGGTGGAGAAAATAAACGGCGGACAACAGGAGTCTGCTCAGGGGTCGTTTTATGAGCTAACGTTAAACCTGCTGCCCCCTGTTGGGTCCCCAAAGTGTGTGCATGAAAAATAAAAATAAATAAAAAATACACTTTATCCTGTGAAGGTACGCACTGTGCACGCACTCTTAGAAGGAGCGCACAGACACACACGCACACACACACACACACACACACACACACACACACACACACACAAATACCGTGGCCTTTGATCTGTGCAGAGAGAGCTTCGGTTTCATGTAGCGAGTGAGTCTGCAGAAGCCATAGGGTCTCCTCTGATCGCTTCATGTCGAGAAAGGTGTCGCTGTCGGCCCCTCAAAGGCTCAGACACACACACAAACACACACACACATTCATATACATGCACGCAAACACACGCACACACATACACAGGTGGGGGCTGGAATTTAATACACACTGTACAAATAGCCACCGCTGCTAGGATGTGTGTGTAAACGAGTAAACGGCAGGAGATTATTTATTATCAGGGGAAAGAAAGCTAGAAATGATTTGAATAAATATATGAATACATAAATAAACTAATACATTAAGTTGTGGCTTTGATAAGACTAAAAAACAAAAGAATAGAATTGAATACTTCAATTAAGCAACCACCCTCCCCGACACACACACATAGAAACACACAAACACACAACCACACACACAAACCCAGGACCAAGATCCACAGTGAGGTTATAAATTGGCATCAGCCTTGTAAAACCTGGAGCTCCCCTGAGCCAGACCCAGTCCAACCCGGGTCATTTAGCCCAACCACTCCAGTCCACTCAAACAAACACGTTTGCACATAAACGTTAACAGGTCTGCGTTGAGCAATCTAATTGCCGGGAAATGGCATAATAAAAGAAAGAAACATGAAGAAAAAAAAAGAAAGAAGAAACAACAGTCCCAAAAGAAAACAACATGTCCACAGGGGTGCGATGAACCCGCCTCAAACAAAACCCTCTGTTGTTTCTACGGCAATCGCACGCCACACTTGGGGTCCACGCTGCCGAGAGAGGACTTTAAAATAGAGTTGGGGAATAGTTGTGGCGGCATCGTATTCCAACACCGAGACCACTTAACTCCACAGAAAGGCAAGATAATGGACAGGACAGGAAAGGGGGACCCAGCATCTGATACAATAAAAAAGGGACTTTAAGGGATTCTGTGAAAAATGCAGGACAGCAGCAGAGAGGGGCAAGATGGGGTTTTGTCTTAAGGCAGTGCCTTAATGGTTGTTATATCCTGAGTAATGAGCTTTACTGGAGCCTTCCAGTTCAGCATAGGAAGCGGCGATATAAGACATTTAGCACTGTTCCATTCACATCTGAGGACACACACACACACACACACAACAACAACGGTGCAACTGAATCAACAAGCTGGACCCAAATCAGCCGGTAATCTAGACACAGCGGTCTATCGGACTGGAAAGTGGAATGCATTGAAAGTGGTCCAGGAATTCCAGTTGTGTGACTGCTTTCACCTGTTCTGAACCACTTAGCAGCCGACATATGTATATATAGTGAGACAAGCACAAAGGAGGGAAAGTCTGACAGAGAGCGACAGAGAGAGAGACAAAGAGGAAGAGAGAGAGACCATGAGAAATGTGAGAAAGAGAGAAAGACAGAGAGAGACAGAGAGAAGCTTAAACAAAAAGTAAGAAAGAGAGATGGAGAAAGTGAGATAGAGCAGAAGGGAGAGAGAGAGAGAGAGAGAGAGAGAGAGAGAGAGAGAGAGAGAGAGAGAGAGAGAGAGAGAGAAGGGGGACATACCTGGGGGACAGGAGCATTCCTGAGCGACGTCCCTGGCTGAGCGGAGTTTGGGAATCACCGTTAGTTTCTACAAAGAGATGACACCAATACGAATAACGTCAAGTACTACAATTAACAGGTCTGCATAGGCCTACATAACATTAAACAGGTTAAAATGAAAATGTAAAGACGCAAAGACACAAATTAGATTTGATGAATTGAAAAGTTGTTAAAGATTAGGCTATTATATCACAGGTCTGAACTGATCTAAATATTTTCCTCAATGTATTTTCTCAAATTAATGCTCCATGCATTTCCGTATTATTAACAATGCTATAAGTGTTTGATCTGGTGCATTTTAAAACATACGTTAAATTCAAACATTGGTGTTGCTGTAGGTGAGTTTAGTCGTCTTACAAACATGCCAAGTCAGTACGATAGTGGAGCTGAAAGCTGGCGCACCTAGGCTACCTTTTTTGTTATTACGCGCGCTTTACGCATGCCACTAGGTAAATATTTAAACAGTTCAATTTAATAAAATGACCTGTTTAAAAAGACTATATTTCAGCTTTCTTGTTTGAAACTTTGATACCTCTTCAACGAGCTTTTCAATCGGGGTGCTCAACTCGGGAATCAGGGTGCCATCCTCGTTCAGAAATGCACTGTGGGACGGTTGAAGGATGGACATTTTGTCCATCTTCATCTGAAGTCGGCTTTCCAGCTGGTACGTCTTTAAGCTCATCAGAAGACACACTACGATGGCGCTCATAGATAACAGCAAACACAGAGCAATGGGCAATCCTGGCAGCCACTGTCGGACCCCGGACCTGGGCACACATTGGCACACCGGCTTGCTGTCCCCGCTCGAGTCGCTCGCTGCATCCATGCTGAAATCCTGCTCTTCAAAATCGTCCCGTTGACACAATGAACCAGTGTCCGCGTTGAGTGATTCGCAATTCCAACAACGTGCTAATGCGACTACAAACTTTATAGAGCGCCGCACAAAATAACCATCTAAATAAAGTCCAGTATGGTCAGAGCAAAAGGGTTAACGTTTTCAATAAGTGTTGGAGACAACAGCAGATTAGTGCGTGCTTATGTCAGGCCAGTCACTGGTTGTATCGATCTTGATAGGGACCAGAGAAGGCGCGTTGTTTCTTTCAGGCCGTAGTTTCCTGCTAGTGGGTGTTTAGGATGTGAGACTAGCAGTGGGTCAAGCTGTCTCTCCAAAAGTTGTGTTCCACGATGTGCCCGCCCTGTTGGCCACGTGGGAGGCTTCAGATTTATCGCTTCACAATCCAAGTGATTGACACGAGGGCTGGATGCGGAACCAGGGTTATTTATTTGATCAATTGTTTTATTATATTCCGGACGCGTTAATTGATTTATAGTCTACCATTTATTGTTACCGAATAAAGAAAATCTAGAACGTAACATACCAGCGCTTTCGGTTTGCCAATTTAACGAATTGAACATAACTATATGCTACATATAAATCCAAATATATCCTTCTAAACTGTCACGAAGAATTCTGAATTTAACCAAACAGCTCTTTACTGCCCTCTTACGGTGGCAGCGCAACACATTTCAATTGGGACCATGACAATTAGTGTGTAAATACAGTTTATTGAGAAAAGAACATGGTTGCAAAAGTTATAAATCCCCTCAGACAAAAATGGCCGTAAAAGAAAACGGCACAAATCAATTGATCAAATGTACAGAGAAACTCAGTCCCTAGCCCCAGCAGTTACAATTATCAAACCTTAGCATAACTTTTTTTACATTTCAAATCCCATTGTACATTATGCACAGTGAAAAAAGCAAACAGAAACATTTACATTACAATGACAAATAAATATACAAAATAAATCCAGAGAGAAGCGGTGAAACATCTATATTGAAATTGGGTAAGTTTCAGCTCAAAACCAGGACATGATGGGCAGGTGGACTGATACAGTCATCAAGGTCACAATCTCTCCCAGAGAGTCAGAAAGCAGGCTTGTGTTCCGGGTTCAGGATAATGGTCGTCATGCAGGCGTTGGCCCTGACAGAGCAGAGTTGATTCAGTGTATGGAGTTAAAACTTGCTGCCTCTGCTGATGCTACTGTTGTTACTGCTGCTTCCCTTGTGTAGGGAGGTCAGGAAGGGGTGTCTCATGGCCTGCTCCAGGCTGAGGCGCTTCGCTGGGTCGTACGCCATCATCTTCTCTACGAGGTCAAACAGATTCTGATGGTCCTCGCTCTGACACATCATGTATTCCTGACAGGGGAGGAAAAGGGTTCCGGCGTTTAAACGCATGGTTTCCGTTCAGCTTCTTTAAACGCTAATAGTATAAACAACACAAATCGTTCATCATTTCCATCTCACCTTAAGTGGTTTACAGCTCTTCTTGACAAATCGCCCTGACGAGCTGTTGCTGTCCCAGTCTAGCTTGTAGCGGTGGACATAGCGGCGTTTCCTGCAGAACAGAAGCACAATCCTTCAATACACCGTCAAATTACTCAAATACAGTGGCCAATGGGACACCACATCCTCTTAAATGCTGTAGTCTTCATCTAGAATAGACCTTTAGAATACAAATACAGTCTGGCCGTGAGGAGGTGGACTTGCCTGGTCTTCTGTAGGAGGTTTGTGGGAATAGGGCCCAGGATTCTCTCCATCATAGCAAGGTGCTCCTTGCTGTCATGGGTCTGAAACGCATCAACGACTAGAATGAGACACCCAAAGCAGCAATGGCAAGGAAGAGTAATTCAAGTGTTACACGGTGAGTTCTACTGACCCCTACCTGAAAGAGCGTTGTTCCAAGGTAATACTCAATAAGTATGCACCCTATGCTCCACACGTCGCAGGAATGGTCCCAGCCCAGATCTGAAAGAGACACAATCCAGCAATCCAAACTAAATAATGACAACGGCCATCAAAAGGAGCACTTTACTACACATTTTTCTTAATCTTTATTTAATGATTACATTTGTATTATTCCATCTTTTTAAATCGTACTTGGTTTTATTACTCCGTGTCTTGGATTTCGATGATCCATTTTGACTTCTGTCCTAATGTTAATATTTTAAAAAGGGATTTGAATGTCAAAGCACTTTGTAAGAAATGTAAAGGTGCTTTATAAATAAAGTTTAGCATCACTGTAATAAATCTGTTAATACGACCACCGCGCTACAATACAGACACGCACCTAGAATGACCTCGGGAGCGCGGTAATGGCGCGTGGACACCACAGACGTGTGGTGCTCGTGCTCATAGGTGGCGTTGCCGAAGTCCACCACCTTGACATTGGGATTCCTCAAGGTGCGCTGGTCTCGCCTCTGAGGACACACACACACACACACACACACACACACACACACACACACACACACACACACACACACACACACACACACACACACACACACACACACACACACACACACACACACACACACACACACACACACACACACACACACGCGCGTGAAAGTGGGGTCGAGGACACTGGCATCGAGTTGCCAAGACATCCATGGGTGTTCACACAGTACATGAGGAAGAAGGATTGGCTTTTTTTACCAGGATGGGGCTATATTCAATGTCGTACTGGGAGTCGATGAAGAGGATGTTCTCCGGCTTCAGGTCCGTGTGCGTGAGCTTGTTCTTATGCAGAACTGTGAGGACAAAGGGAACCGCAAGGGGTTAATAGGCGCCACGGAGACGAAGCGCGACACCGCATGTTCCGTTTCAAGAGCGTTTGAGCACCCGTGCGTGTGATGCTGTACTCACATTTGACAGCTCTGATGATGCTGTAGGCCATGTGTTGGATGTTCTGGATGGGGAAAGGCTGGAAGTTGTTCTCCTTGAGGAAGTCATAGGTGCTGAGGCCCAGCAGCTCGAAGGCTATGCACACGTGTCCGTGGTAGTCGAACCAGTCCAACATGCGCACACAGGGACTATGGACAGAAGTTAAATACGCACCCCATTAGTAATTTGAGACACAGGCTTCGTCTGTGCAGAGTGTGGTTTGGTTGTTAATGTAACCGCTCTACTCACTATTTGCGGTCGTAGTCCAGCGAGTTCATCTGTTCAAGCACCTCTACCTCAGACAAGGCAGCCTCACGGTAGCGGTCAATGTTTTTAATGATCTTCAGAGCCATGCGTGCTCCGCCACTGAATAACCAAAATAATATGTGAGAGCGATCAAAAAGGGTGCCATATGCTAAACCGACCCAAGAAAAAGTATAAAATAAAATCGTAATTGAACAGTGTGAATATGAATGCCCCCGGTACTTACTTGTTATGATCAATGCATTCAACGACCTTCCCAAAGGCCCCTTCTCCTAGAGTTGACATTATCTCATCTACGGGGAATGAGACAGAGGTAGTTAGCACCGCGGTATGGACGGCTGTGGACACAGGCCTCCTGCTGGTTCACTTCCTGACATACACACACACTCTGTTAAGCTAGTCTACTAAAGAATATGTGGCTGGTGTATTCCAACACAATATTAACTATGTCACACTGCAGAGTGAGTTCTAGCCATACAACTTATCTAAAAAGGCCCTGGAGCCCTGGAGTCAATCTATGCTCCGTTTTTTTTTTTTAAGTCTGTGCAACTGAACAATCATCCAGACAACAAGACAAAGACTGTGATAGAGAGAGTAGAAACAGTAAAAAATAAAAAGGTATATATTCTATACATCTCGCTCTCAGCATGTCTCCAATGTGATAGATGAGGTGACCCTCGCCATCATCCTCAACACTCCTGGATCTTTTCCTGCGCCGATGGCTCCTCCTCTGCACCGCGCGGGGGAGTCGACCGCCATCACATCAATAACCCATCATCAGCCAGTCAGCACCAGGCCGCCACAACGCGACATCATCGGCATTCATTCAACCGGGCCAAGGGGGGAGGTGTGGGGGAGGTGCGGATAGATTCGGGCCGTTCAGTAACACCGCCGGGCGAATGGACGGAGCAGCAAATTCAAATTCAGCCCCACCAGAGAAAGGCATTTGGGCGGCAGCCACCACATAGTGTGTGTTACAGAAGAAAAACATGGCAACAAGATTTTTTTAGATGAGAGACTTTCTCAGTGGTAGTACAGAAAAAAAAAATTATACGCAGAGCACAGGCTTGTAGATCTTCGTTTACAGCTTTTACGGTTAACAAGTAACATCCCCTAGTAGTTCAGCCTGCTAAGATGTTTAACCTCCCCTCCCAGGTCAATCTACCCTTTAGTTCGGGACTTAACAAAAACCTGTTGCTTTAACAAGTCCAACACATACATCAAATCGAGAGAAGTGGCACAGGCACGCACATACAAAAAAAAGATCCGAACACCAGTTGACAAATGAACCTTTTCTTTGGGTGGGATTACAGAAAGGGGAGACAGAGAGAGAGAAAGAGGGTGGGAGGGAGGGGGGTTCCCATACCGAGTAGGAGCTGTGGTGCGAGGGGCTGCGGCGGCGACCACGGTCCCGTCGCCGGCTCCTGCTTCGCCGGCTACGACCGCTACGTCCGCTGCGACACGACGACTTGCTGTAGTGGTGCCATTCGCGGTCTCGGTTATCCCTGCAGGTGGTCCCGCGGCCATCCTTGTAGCCCATGGCCCCGCTGGCATCGCGGTACGCCAGACTGTCCCTGGATGCCAGCTTCTGGTTGAAGTTGCGGGTCTCCAGGTAATGTCTGCAGGAGAAAAAAAATAAACAGGACAAACACACAAGAGGTGAGACGCAGTCCGGGAAGCCTAGATCTGTACTCTGAGATCGAGCTCCGGGTAACGTAGAGGTTGTGAGGAGGCCCGCCTGTTGCTTTTGACACTCTACACCAGAGCCGTTTATGCAATGCAACTTAATTAGAAACATACTGGTTTACAGTCACCAAACACCCTGCATCCTGCACAATAAAAAATTCTGTAGCTAATATTGAGGCGCATATTTGGGGTATTTCAAGTATGAAATGAATGCCGCATCGAGCTTTTCTGCACGCTACTGCTGAGGTGGCGACACCCGACACCACACTTAACACCCTCTTGTTTACCTACCAAGAAGAGAACGACATGAGAAATTCCCCATGTATAGGACTTACTTCATATTCTTAATCATGGCTGATATGCCCACTGCAACTATTTTTAGTTTCGTTAAACCACCCCCATGACACCCAGCCTACTATCAACAGGTGCACTTATGCACCTGAAGGAGCAGTGACAAACCAGAGACCCCTAGCACTCCGATGGTGTCAGCTCTCTTCCAGAAAGATGTTGTCTCCAAGGGAAATTATAATTAGAGCTGATCTGGAATCTTCCAACAGTTCAATCCACAACAGTTTGAATTTATAAAAACCAGACAACAACACTTGAGTAAGTCTTACAACACTGATTGACTTGAATGCCTTGAATGCCTTGATTGGTCAGTTTGTATCTTGGTTATTGGAGCAACACCATGTTTGCAACCACAAAAAAGTCCTAATAATATTTCTGACAGCATAGTGTAATGTACATGAACTACAGCACTACTAACTGTGCTCCGCTTGAAACATGTATGAACACATGCTATGGGGTCACACTCACCACCGGGGATCGCTGGGGATGAGACTACACTCGTCTTTGTAACCACTTTTCAATGTCGACCCGCCGTACTCACACAATGACTGATACTTTGTTGGTACGCTGGAAACAAACATTTAAATCCTCTTCATGTGTCGGTTACTTTATTTATTTTTAAGATTTATCTTTTGCATTTTTATGCTTTATTCATGACAGATACAGTGAGATAGACAGGAAGGTATGGGAGAGAGAGAGGGAAGACATGCAGCAAAGGACCACGGGTAGGAATCAAACCAGGGTCGCTGCCGTAAGAACTACACCTTAATGGTACGCGCTCTACCCGGTGAGCCACTGAGGCGCCCCGCACCGTCGGTTTAAACCATGACATGCAGAGTGCGGTTTATTCTGTAGTGCTGCGCTCAAACCACGGACGTTAATAACCTATGTATTGGTTAAAACTGACGGAGACACAAGAAGTGGATTTGAAAGTTGGTTTTGCAGCGTATCAACAAAGTATCAGTGCATTATTCATAAGAAAACATGCGTGAGTAAAGTGGATACTGTCAGATAACCGACTTCACATTGGAAAGTGGTTTAAAGACCATTCATCCCCAAGCAATCCAGGGTGGGGACAGAGTGTGAACCCATAGCGTTGTGTGGTCATACATGGTTCATATGATCGCTGGGAGTACATATGGGGCTATACTGCAGCATGTATACAAGTGAGTGTTGCAGAAAAAAAGAATATCAATATAACATTTAAAACCACTGTAAAAAAAGAAAAAAATATCAGGGGTAAAATAATTTCTTTACCCGTCATAGGCCCTGTAATGACTGTTTTGACGTCGGGACTTGTTCTCTCTCTCACTGCTATGAGAGTCTCGCCTCCGGCGTTTCCTGCCGTCCACCCTCTCCTCCCAGCTGTACTCGTTCAGCCACAAGCCCGGCGAGCGCGAGCGCATTCTCTTGGCTTGCCGCATCTGAAAAGACAGGTTTGTAGTTATTATTATTATTTTTTGTATAGATGTGAACAGTCTCAGAAGTTTCGTTTAGTTTAGTTTAAGTCCGACATGCTATGCCATGCAAGGGCACTTGGGGCGGACATTCTCTTCCATGTAAATGAGCAGTGATAACGTAACTCGTCTGCACCTTCCAATTACAAAACCTCCAATTGACGGTTCCACTTTCAGGTCTTAAGAGTCTCGAGCCCATGTTAATGTTTTCTATCTATATCGTTTAAAAAGTGAATTTCGAATTACTTTATCGCGTTGATTGTGCAATAATGCAACTGCATCTACCACGATTGTCCTAGACATGCGACCTGCTGTAACTCGGCACTGATTGGTTGCTTGTATTTCAAGATGGAAGACAAGATCAGAGTGTTTATTTCCCTCATAGCGTCGCCATCTTGTCTGGTGGGCCCACTGTTTACTAGGCGCAGTCGATCACACATTAAGGTTTAATGAACAAATTACTTAACGAATGATTAAAAACATCGAAAACTCACTCCTCTGCAGAAAAACAAACAAACGTTAATGCCAGAACATCTCTGGCCGACGTAAGCAAACCCCAACGGACTAGCTCTGCAGACTAGCTTTAGCTAACAAAACAATCAGCTAAACATTCGCAATTCAAAATCGCAGTCAACAACAACGATTACGGGCGCGTCTCTGTAAACACTACAGCGATTAAATACAATGTATATTAACATATTGTAAATAATCACTACGCTGACGAAGACCACATAGCAAAGTAACGTTACTGTTAGCAAAACGGGCTAACTGCGGCTACAATTTCCGCCGAAAGTTTTAACTGTATTCCACATCGCTATAATAAGTATATAATAAGTACGATTTTTCTTGGCGCAACAGGTGAGACATACTCACATTCATCACACAATAACACACAAATCAGATGAAAAATTCACGATTCTCTGACGCAAAATCGTCAATAAACGTGTACAAACGAGAGGCTCGCAAGAATCGCTGCTGGCTCTCGCTCAAAGATGGCGGATTTCGATGGGTCTCGTGGAACGTTCTTCAAACAAATACGTGACGTCATTTGTCACAGGCACGCCCACGACACGAACCTTTAAAATTGCTCTAAACAAACGTGTGTTTTACGACAGCTTGAATTTATTTTACATTCCATTGATAGTCTTAAAATTAGTGTCAAGATAAGCGTGCGCATTTTCTTCTCACAAGACAAAAACATACAATGCCCGGGCCTATGTACTCGACTGTATAGT
The DNA here is from genome assembly GCA_026745465.1 of Lota lota. NCBI lineage: Eukaryota > Metazoa > Chordata > Actinopteri > Gadiformes > Lotidae > Lota > Lota lota. The sequence goes on along the minus strand of JACYXH010000429.1, from coordinate 1,513,612 downwards.
TTGTATTGTCAATAAAGTTTTAATAATCAACAACCTTGGAACTGTGGGTAAAACATGGCTGCGCTCTGTGCCCATATGAGGCTACTTTCGTGATGTCCATTCCGTCCTTGAATCAGTGGATGTACAGTTGTCTTTAATATTCTAAGAACAACTCACGGGAAACCCAGGAAACAAAAGATAGACGTATAAGAATCGAGTGACTTTTTGTTGCAGATTTTTTGAATTTATTGAAAATGTCTGAGAACAGCACGACAAGCGCCGGAGGTCCACCTCCAAGATCAAAAGTGATTGAGATGATGATAGAGAATTTTAAAAGGCTACCTGAAATAGACCAGAAGTTTTTCAACTATGGACCTTTGTACTTGGGAGGAAATGCGGCATTTGCTGGTCTTATAGCCAACAGTTTATATCGGAGGGCACTGAATGTCACACAGGGGCGCATCGCATCGTCTCTCCCGATGGCTGTCCTCCCATTCATTACAACAGTCGCCTTTTACAACGCTGTAGTGTCCAGTCCATTACTTTCTGGGGATCTCAATTGTCCATCGTGTGCTATGATAAGAGGTGCACTTATCGGCGTGGTCGGCGGTGGAATTTACCCAATTATGTTGGCGTTACCTGTGAACGCAGGACTTGCATCCAGATATAGTTCTGCACCAATGCCAGACAAAGGGAATGCATTTCGATTTGCCATCGACATTTCCCGGCCAGTCCTGAACAAAATGAGACCAGTGTTGCTGCTTCAGGCATTATTTGGTACCTACCTGAGTTCGCGACATTTTGAAACCTATCAAAAGCTTGTCGAGATTGTGTCGGGCTCTGGGGCCGAAGAGCTCATGGATTAACATGTGTGTTAAAATAATCAAATGTTCGTGTTGTGTCAAGTATAGCCATTGGCCTAATATGCTTCATCCCACTCATTTGTTTTCATTCGATCAAGGAGCGCAAAATGATTAACTTTTCCATTTGACAATCCTGTTTGTCAATTTAGGGTTTCAAACTGGCCTACGGTAAATCAATGGGATAGTATGAGTTATTTGCAAAGACAACGTAGTACTGTATGCATATCAATACTTGTTCTTTACAAAATGCTGATATTGAGTAATGACCCATACGTATGTTGAATTTATACTTAATATTGCAGTGTTTTTCAAATTGTGGTCTTCTAGACTTAAAACATGTTGGAAATGTTAATGTTATAACTGGGGACAAAATGAACAGCTATTAATTTGCCATCAATGATTTGATAATCAGCACTTACAATAAATATTTTCATCAAATGGGAAAATAACATCATTTTTCTGCCTTTTTATTTACTTTAGTCATAGCAGATGCGTATCCTAAGTCACTTTTGTTACATTACCATGCAACATTTGTCTTTACAACTAATATTGTAAATAACAGTAGCATATTGTGTGTTTAGAAAAACACGAGCTTTGTATGACATTTAATATGTGACATAACTTCCTTTGTACAGGACACAGCTTTGTTGAAGATGGGAAATAATTTATTGAAACATGTCTTCACCTCAAACTGCAGGTTTAACAAAGTCACCACTCTATTTCTATATGCTTATTAACTGAGGAATGTGTTAAAGAAATCAAGTTCATAAATAAAGAATTTAGGAGTAAAAAAGAAACCAACTCAACCTTTAACACTGACATCGACAAGGAATTATAGAAAAATTAAATCAGACATGTTTGTTCAAAGTTAATAAATACCCCTACACACACTCCCTTCCCTCGAACCCGCCCAAAACCTCATCAATTACATCTAACCTGCAAAAAGAAAAGTTCAATGACAAACCCACAAAACGAGTCAAGTCAGAGTAGCCTGAAGTATCATTACAACCAGTGTATTACAGGGTATGCCTTTCTTGGTCTCAGATTCCTTTCCACTGTCCTTAAACTGAATGAAACATAGCAGTACCCATAATGTTAAACCCAACACATTGTCACGGCGTTCATCAACACAATGATGCTTGTTTTTCTTCCAGTAGTCAAAGCCTAATCAATACTTCAGGGCTGAGACATGTAACGCCCCTTTAAAATCAGCCTTTGGCAGCATGCCATGTTCATTTTCTTCATATCCATAAAACAAAATAGATTAAAAACGGTACATCTGTCATCACAGAAATCTCCATTAATACAGCAGACAACTGAATGTCAGTCAAGAGAAGAACTTTCTGAATAGCAGAAAGGATGACGAACACATGGAGGTGATGGAATTATTCTGTACATAACCAATAGCTGACTGGGCTCCAACTGTTGTCTGTTTGACTGCTGTTTCAATGGCACAATACACAATACAGGTACTAATGAAGAGGTAAACACGTACGTACGTACAACCACTCTCTCTTCAGGGAATTATGATCAGAGATGAAGAGAGAAAATGACGACCCATTCTCTGGTTTCCTCTATACTCTCACTCACACACACATATAGGATTTTAAGACATGCAAGAAAAATGATATTTTGATGGAGTCTTAAAATGCAAAGAATCCTCGTATGTCTGTACCCCAGATATTCAGCACTCAATTCCTTCCATTTCCTTGAATTTTGGCAGCTGCTTTGGGCTAGCCAGCGCCCTTCACATTATATTTTATACAGTACAGTGCAATTAAAAAAACCGAAATACAAGGCTAGAGGTAAAAAAGGAGTACAGAGAAAGGGAGCGAGAGAGAGAGGTGGGGGTGCCATGGAGAATATACAAAACAATATACATCAATAAGTCAGTAGGAATTTTGTTTGAAAAAGTAGTTTTTCCCTGTAATATTACTCTGTTATTAATCTCCACAGAGTACACAAACATTAAAGTTGTGGGGAAATGTGCCCCTCCCCTTTCAAATATACTGTTACCAACCATGACTACTTAATATACTGCACAGGCATTATACTCCAGTTTCAATAGCTTTACATAGTCTACAATCCAATCTTCAAATCGGTGTCTTTTTTATGGTTTGTATCCTGGATGAATCCGGCTCATCATTTTTTCCTTTCTTATTTTTCTTGCTAGAAAAAAAAAGAAAAACCAAGTACCAGCTAGGTTCCTTCACATTTCAGTTCAGTGCAGTGCGTACACACACTCCCTCGCTGGTCAGAGGGACTTCGCCAGCGTCGGTACCTCATGTCTTGCCGAGAACATTGGACCTGATGGGAGGCAGAGGCCAAGAAAAAAAAAAAAAAGAAACAGTAAAAGTCAGAGGAGATAAGATTGCTAGTGGCAGCCCAGCAAGCTACACCCCGACCTCGACTCCTTGGTATACAGCAGTGGTTCTCAACGGGTCAAGCCTCAGGACCCACATGTGTCCTTAGTCATTAAGTCACGACTGAAAACAATGCCTTCTTGTAATGTTAAAAATAAGGAGCGAAACTCAATGAAATAGTAAACCATTGAAACAAGAATTAACATTGACATATTAGTTAATTCATAGGCCTCTTTCTTAAGATTAATGTTTGGCCTATGCTCTCAAAATGCCCCACTCATGGGTCGCGACCCAACAGTTGAGAATAACTGGTATAAACCACAACTATTTGTTTTCAAAGTATGCTGTTCCTTCCACATGGAACTCTCTGCAGGACGACTTGAAACTGAAGGAATTTTAATTCTCAAATTCTTAAGGAAAGTTCTAAGCAGTGTCCTTGTTTCGAAACATAAATTGTTGACATGAATTTCAAACAGATTTGTTGTTGAATGCTTAAACTGGGGGTTCCTGTATGCTTGTCTATGAGTTCCTATTGTACTTTTTTGTGTATACTCTGTGTAACCCTGACCCTCTGTAACAAAAAAAGAGACACCTGATGTGACCTAACCCTAACCATAACCCTAACCCTGTTTTATACTGCCTTCTTGGCCAGGTCGCTTTTGAAAAAGAGATTTGAATCTCAATGAGTTTCACCTGGTTAAATAAAGGTTAAATAAAAAATAAAAAATAAAATGAGGACGAGGGTGCAAGGGCTTACCTGAGTGCTTTCCACCTGTCCTTCTCCACCTGGTTCTCTGGACTCTCACTCTCATAGGACGCCAAGTAAAGCCCTGGACGGAGGACAAGAGAAAGAGAGACAGAGGGAGACCAGAGAGAGAGAGAGAGAGAGAGAGAGAGAGAGACAGATAGACCAAGGAGAAAGAGAGAGAGAGAGAGAGAGAGACCGGAGACAGAGAGCGAGAGACAGAGAGACCAGAGAAAGAGAGAGAGTGAGACCAGAGAGAGAGACAGAGAGACAGAGAGACAGCGAGACCAGAGACAGAGAGAGAGAGAGAGAGACCAGACAGAGAGAGAGAGAGAGAGAGAGATGAGACTGAGAGAGGGAGTGAGAGAGAGAGAGCGAGGGTAGAGGATAGATAAAGTTAGCAAGATGATAACAGATGAACAACGGTAGCTATAAAGACATAGCTGAGGGTGTGAGACTAGTGTGGGGGAGGAAGAGGAGGGGGAGTTGTCTCACCATCCTCGCTGAAGATAGGGGCCGTGTGGAGGTAGTGCAGGATGGTCCTGTCTTGCTCAAATGGACACTCCACCTGTTTCCAGGTCATGAACTCTCCAACCTGCCTCGCCAGCTCCACAAATTTCTGGGGGAAATAAAATAATTTGTATTATAATATTTGTGAATTAATCATTTCTTTTTTTTTTTACCTGGATGTTGTTATCTATCTATACTTGTTAATGTGCCATGGACTAAAAATCCGTTAAAACAAATACATTTAAATCAATGATGTGATGGCGGCAATGAAAAAGTTACAAAGTGAAGGTTTGAACAGGGATCGTGACAACTGCATACCCACTGCTGGGTGTGAAGCTAAACATGCTTTATAGGAGTCAACCTCACCTCAAAGTTTACGTGACCATTAGGAAGGCGATTGGCGCATCCCTCATTGAGGAAGTAAATGTCTTTGATCAGCAGGCTGAAGAAAGGAATCACAATCTGAGAGAAAACACACAGAAGGAATTCAGCAGACGGACCACGATGAAGGGACAGGAAAGAGAGAGATATAGATGTAAAGATAAGCTGCTCAGAGAAGCAGTTTCAGATCCAAATCGCCACCTACTCTTTCCCTGCTACTGTTGGCCGTCTGTGAGCGGTGGGCGGCGCCTCTCAGGGCTGTTCTGTAGTTGTAGAAGTTTCCGGTGGGATCCATCTGATGCTGTCAAAACAAAGTGCAAGTGGGTTTGACATTTTTCATTTCGATTTCAGGTTGTACTCCATCAGCCCCCCAGCAACCCCCCAGCAGTCTCTGATACAGTCCTTCCGTCTATCACAGGCCTACCTCCAAAATGAAGAACTTTGCAGTTTTGGCTTTCCCCCAGGTTTTCTTCAGTCGGGACACCGGACTCATATTCATACCGGCTGTAGAGGGAAACCAAGGTAACTGAGGCTGGATATTATCAAGGCCATGTCAACTGTGTGTAGTGCACCTGGGATGTGTGCACAGTGTAGGACTGCAAGACAAGACACTCACATATGATGGCCATTAGAGAGTTGAAGTTTCCAATGTTGAAACATTCCCTGGCAACATCTATGAAGAACTCTATCACCTGGGCCCTCTGCTTCTTTTTGGCCGGCTGGGTAGAAACGTCACACAGACATTTAATTAGCTTTAAGTTCACAAGATAGGATATTTTGCGTATAATATTATAGTTTAACTATTATAGATTGTGTTCAAAATGTTCATTTTATACACTTTGATTCGCAAACCTGAAAAAAAAAAGTGTTTTATGGGCAAGGATAGGAGTGCAGTTACATATTATAGCCTTTAGTGGGCGATAGCACACTGCTTGTTCATTGCACTGTTGCCTCGTAAAATTGCATTCAGGCAGAACGTTTAAACAAGTAGCTTAGGTAAAGGGCTAATTGAAGTTCAAAGCACACACTAATTCGTGTTTGGGAAAATTATATGTATTTAGGGGTGAAGGAATTAGTTCTGCACAGTAAAACTGAAGTGCAATGATTAAATGAATGACACCTCCATGAATAAAGCAGTAGTTCTACACACTGCTTCTAAGGTCCTTCTAAGGTCCTTCTAAGGTCTTAAAATAAGAACTAATTGTGGTGCTGTTGTTGACATTAGGCAGCTTACCATGCATATCTCAGTAGCCACCAGGTAGCACAGCCTGTTGAACCACCTGACGTAGGCTTCCAGGTTAGATGTCTTCTTATGGTCGCTGAAGCAAGGCTGAGAGTGAAACACACAAAGGAGTTACTATGTTACTGACATATATATTCTTACTTAGTCCGTTAATGCACCCTCCCTTTGGAGCAATATGCTGGTTGACAACCAATCAGCCGAGTCAGGTAGTGTTTTTGACAAAAGAGTAACAACTTATTTGTATTCACTTGCCTACGGCACTTGATGTATTGTTTTTAGTATTTGTGTTTGCACTTTATTGCCTGTTTTTATTGTTTTTAGCATTTTGTGTATGCACTTTATTTATTCACTAATTTGACTGCATATGTATTGTCTGAGTGCAAAGAATCTGCAAAGCACTTTGGTACAAACCTGGTTTGTTTATTAAGGAGCTTTATAAACAAAGCAAACTTGAAACTTGAAACTTAAGCTTGCTTATCCAATGTATAGTAAACTGTTCTAAATGTGTTCTACCCACAGAGTGTATAAAATAGAGGACAGTATTGTCTAGACCAGTGTTTTACAACCTGTGGTGCGTACCACACTACAGGTGGTATGCAGGATTTTATTCTTGAAAGACACATTTAGAATAGTATAAAAAATTATAGTTAATTTATGGTAAATATGACAAATACTTTCCAGTTAATATAGAATGATGGCTTATTATAAATAACAATGCTTTGTTCATTCCATCAAATGTTTTCCATTGATGTTTTGTGTTCTTTGTGTTTGCTAAATAAACACAGTGGGCGCATAAGCAGCGATGCTGACTTTATCTTTCCACTGTTTCCCTCTGGCCATGGCTTTTTTGCAGTAATAATTGTGTATAAGGGGAGGCTGGCCCTCTTAGCTCAGCCACTTTATGCGTATTTATCTATTTTTTACGTTTTACATATAAGGTGGTCTGCGAAAGGTCTTAATGACAATTTAGTGTTCCACCTTAAGTCAAGGGTTTGGAACAACTGGTCTAGACGAACAGTTCTCCACTGGTCCAGCCTTAGAACCATTTACCAATATCGCAGTAATCAACGATGCCTTCATGTATTCTTAAAAGTATGGAGCGAACGAAAAGCTGCAACAATTCAGGCTAATTCAATGAAATAGAAAGCCATGGAAACAGGAATGAAAATGGAAACAATAGTTGATGCATGGGCTTCTTTCTCAAGATAAGGTTTAACATATGCTCTGCAACCCACTCAAAATACCCAGTGGGTTGCGACCCACCACTTGAGAATGACTGGTCTAGACTATACTGCCCCCTATTTTATTCAATGGCTGGGAGTTAAAACCCTACCAACTAGCCACAAGGGTTTTTAAACCCCAGTTGAAAGGTTCTGGGTTTCGAACCAGCAGCCTTGCATCCCTGAGCCAGATGTAGTAGTATCTGACCTACAAAAGGGTTATGAGGGTTGAGAGTTAAATAACACACAGAGAGGTAAAGATAGAGAAGGAGTCAGAGCGCTCCTGCCGGAGCTTGTCATTATATTGCCTAGCTCTGGGCGATCGGTGACCTAAGCGGCCTGTTGACCTCGGCAAGGCCCCCCTCAAGAATGGCCCTAAAGAAACCGGCCCTCTGATTAGAAATGGCCACATAACCCCATCTTTTAATAGCAGGCTGGCTATTTCTGCTGGCTGTGCAATTTTAGAGGTTGTTAGATCTTTATTTGATAGGGCAAGAAAGACGCGAGAAAGACATATTTCTTGCGAGAGCTTCTTGCGTCAGTAAAAGAAAAAGAAAAGAAGCCAAGATGGTCTATAGAAGAAATACGTTTTTCATTGCAAATGCTCTTCTTTGGACCATAACTCTCTCAGGTCATTTATCAAGCAGACATTAGAATGAACAAGATTCATGCTTATAGTTTGGAGATGAATTGTAGATGTAAAACTGGGTTTTACCTGTGTGGTGTCTAGTGGGTCTTTCTGAACAAAAGCCTGGACGAACTCTTCTGGTCCGATGTGACCCAAATGTTCCTGGGAAAAACATGACTTTCATTAATGAACAGAAAACAATAGAAGTAACGACTCATTGCCATGACTCCTAGACCTCACTGTTCCTCATGTTGACTTGACACTATTTATAGGTTATCTAAAAGAGAAGTTCACGCTTACGTAAAGGTCAAAATTAAAAAATGACTAATAGCATACTTATTTTTGACCTTGAACCGTAAAGAACCATTCTCTTTTTCACTATCCTAAAATGGCAACAGGAAATGTCATATTAATATTGTATGTTGGTTCTCTACATGTCCTTTCTCTCAAATAATTTATCCTCCCTCTCTACCTATGTGTGTGTGCGTGCGTGTGTGTGTACGTGTGTGTATGTGTGCGTGCGCTGGAGTGTGAAGCTGTCAGGTCACATACAGTCAAACCCCTGCCATCCCCATGTTAAAATCCCTAGGCGCATCAACAGACTTCTGAGATTACGTCACTGCCATTCAGACGAGGTTACTTGCTTACTCAGGCCTGCATTAGGTCCCCCACCCACCCCTCCCTCTCTCTTACCTCTCTCTTCCTCCCCCCAACATACTCCAGCTAATATGGCCTTCTCAAATAGGCCATATTAAGATACACATGAATGGATAAAAAAGGCACAGTGTGCAATGGAAGCCCCTTTGATGCTAGTTTGTGAGTATATAGTAGAGCTATAGGATAATGAAATAAGGACCATTTGTTTTTTCATAAGTAGGGTAAATCCAGGAGTAGCTCCTAAAGGTTAACGAGAGGTGTTTGATTTATGTTTGTGAAAGCCCCAGCGTGGTCATTGAACGCTATCTTTACCTGTTCTGTCGACACTAGCGCACTGCAACCCATATATCAAGCAGACCCATAATTAGTGTTCTGAGCTACACCTGTGTGTTGCCCTTGTATGCTGTGAGACGGAGCTACGGCGCTTATAGTAAACAAGCTCGCACTCAACGCCGTTCCCCTTTCTGCTTCAGAGCATGTGTGCTCAGTGAGCGTTTATTTCTCTAGCATTATTCAGCTCATGTTGTTGCTTTTTAATTTCTTCCTAACTGCCCTTCCTTTAGCTCTAGCATGATAACGCCTCAGCATACAGCCTTTTGATATTTCTCTTTCATACCCCCTTGCATGTTCATGCCCTTGACATGATCTAGATGCAGTTTCCCCTGTGTCTCTCCATTTTCATTATCACGTCCTACCAAACCTCATGTCTCACCTGCCCCTTATCACTCTCCCCCCTCTCTCTCAGCATCCATCTCTGTTTCTTTGTTTCTTTCTTTATGCAATTCATAGGGGTGACTTCACGTAAACAGCACAAAGCTGACCTTTATTAAATAGTCTGTGCCTTCAATGTTTTATTGTTCTTGTTCTCTCTCTCTCTCTCTCTCTCTCTCTCTCTCTCTCCCTTTCCCTCCCCTTCACATTCCTTCACCCCACATCCCTGTCTCTTACTCACCAGCTCCACGTGAGTGAGCTGCTGTGCCAGGGTGTAGGGGTCGTTGCAGATGGCCAGCATGTCCTTCTGGATGGGCGGAGGCTTGGCCTTGAAGGAGGCCAGCTTGTCGGAGATGGAGGAGGCGGTGAGGGAGAGGCGCACCACGCTGTCCTCGCCCTGGCTCATCAGTGCCAGCTTCTGGTTGAGCTTCTGCAGCACCTGGTTCATGGTCTTCCAGTAGGCCTGGAGATCGAGGATGGAGGGAGGGAGGGAGAGAGAGAGAGAGAGAAAGAGGAGGGAGGAAAGAAGATGAGATGGGAGGGGAGGAAAATAGATAAGAGTAGAGGAGGGAGGTAAGAGGGAATTAGTAAACATATTTTGTACGCTGTTTGCTTTTTCAGTCATTAGTCTGTTAGACTCTAACAGAAGTAATCCGTATTCAGGAAAGTAATCTCTACCTAATCATGGTTCTAAAACCATGTTGCCATCCCCATTATCTGAATTACAACTAAACATATTTGTGAATAGCAGTCACGGTCATTATCACAATTATTGACAACGATGATGTCATATTTATTATTACTTTTGTTGTCATGGTAATCCTTCCTTCCTTTACACTCATTTGTTGTGCCTCTAATTATGTGTGTGTGTGTGTGTGTGTGTGTGTGTGTGTGTGTCCGTGGGTGATTGAGCAGAAGAGCGCTAGTCAAAGTTCAGTTGCGCTCAAAAATCACCCAAGGCCATAACTCTCACACTGACACACACACACACACACACACACACACACACACACACACACACACACACACACACACACACACACACACACACACACACACAGTGCTGTAAATAGTGGCACATTCATCACCACAACCCCGCCCCGTACTCTCCTCCACCCTCAACTTCTCCCTCCATCTTTCCTCATCCTCCACGCACTTCCTACTTATACTTGAACACTCATGTTTCCCCTCCCCCATCCTTCCTCATCCACCCCCCCCCATCCTCCTCCACCCTGATGCTGCAGCCAGAGCCATTCTTCTAAGGTCCTTCTTTTTATTCCTTCCCTCTAGACCGCCCCACCCCCTTCCCCACTTCCTCTCTCTGTCTCTCTCTCTCTCTCTTATACCATCTCTCAATACCATTGCGCTATTGAATAAGATCTGATAAACTGCTGCCATCAAACAAAAAAACACATGTATGTATTTGTATATATATCATATGTGTCTGTATGTACTGTTTAATGTCTCTGAGGTGAGGCCAAAGGCACGTTGTCCACCCAGGTTGGACAATAAAGTTGTATTCTATTCTATTCTTTTATCCTCTTGTTGTGCCACTGTGCACTGTGGCTACTGATCATTGTTCAGTGCTCCCCACAGTAGGATCCATGCAGGGTGAATGCTCTCACGCCCCTCCGTGTGTCAGCTTTACTGCAGCCCAACGCTTATATTAAAAGGCCCACTATGACTACAGAAGCAATGCGGACAAAATGAAACCCATAGGCCTCAAGTGGTTACTTTAAGACAAGGCATCCTATTAATAGATGTGAATGATTAAAGAAAAATCGTAGCCCTCCTACACGTCTCCCCGTCTTAAAGGAGGACTTCAGGATTTTTAAACATGGACCCTATTTTCCAATCATTTTGGGTACAAGGGACTAATGCAGACAATACGCGGATTCCGACTGGTAATCCAGGGTCCAGGTAGAAAAATCCCAAATTCTCCTTTAATATTCTGTCTATCTTCCATAAATCTGCCACAATACAGAAGCAATAACTCTGTGTCACAAGCCTGTGGTTTTGCAGCTGGATATCAATCCTACAATGTCTGTCTACATTGTGGAAGATGCTAACAACAAGCGACTCTAGTGACTAGTTTCACTCTTACACACAGCCTTCAGGTCCTGGTAGGGTGGGGTGGGGTATGGTGTAGTGGGGTAGCGGGGCATACCTCATCGCAGGGGGCTATCCTGTGAATGAGGTCCTCCAGGTGTCCCACCATCTTCTCCTCCCTGAAGTCCGAGGGGAACGTCTCGGTCCACTCCTTGAGAAGTTGCAGGAGCTTGGGGCCAAACTTCCGAACTTTGGCCTGCGAGTGGGGAGCATTGATCGGACAGGGGTCAGGGGTCAGGGGTCAGGGGTGTTTTTACGACAGGATGCATCAAGTAATTCCATCAGTAAAACTGTAAAAGTGATCTGACCATCAGTGTGCGTGCGTGCATGAGTGCATGCGTTCGTGTTGTAAAGTGTTCAGAGAGTTAAGACTGTGTATGTGTGTGCATGTGTGTGTGTGTGTGGGATGGCATGCATATGTGTGTTTGCGGGTTTTTAAGTGGTCAGTGAGTTCAAATTGTGTGTGCATGTGTGTGTGTGTGTTTGTGTGAGTGTGTGTGTTTGTGTGTGTGAGTGTGTGTGTGTGTGCGTTCTGATTTCTAAGTGTTCAGAGAGTTCATAGTAGATGTGCATGTGAGTGGGAGTCTATGTGTGTGTCTGTGTATGGCATGCAGGCGTGTGTGCTTGTTTTAATGTGTTCCGAGAGTTCAGAGTGTCCGTGCGTGTGTGTGTGTGTGTGTGTGTGTCTGTGTGTGAATGGCATGCATGTTTGTGCGTTTTTAAGTGTTTAGAGAGTTCAGAGTGTGCATGCGTGTGTGTGTGTGTGTGTGTGTGTGTGTGTGTGTGTGTGTGTGTGTGTGTGCGTGTATGTGTGCATGCGCGTGTGTCTCCATGTGCATCCGCTTGCAGTCTAGTGCTGGTGCTCTGCCGGTGCTCACCGTGTCCAGCGGGCTTTGGTCCAGTTGCTGCTGCTTGATACACAGCTCACACACCCTGGACAGCAGCTCCGGGGGAGGGATGAACAGGCGGGCGCTCAGCAGGAAGGTAAACACATAGGGTTTCTGTCAGGACACAGATTCCATCATTAGTTGCTTGGTGCAGCTAGAGGTGTCAGCGTGTAAACACAGCCCACCTTCTGACACCAACACGGGGCAGCTGGTGGAGCATCTTGAAGCGCAGGACAGATACGAATCAGATTGACAGGCGGAATATTGGTGGGGGGGGGGGGGGGGGGGGGGGGGGATAGTGTAGTGTCTATGGGTTCAACTCCTGGTCAAAAAGGCACTGGGGTTGATACCTGTTGGCATCCTTGAGCAAGGGGGATATTCTCGGTAAAGTTCAGGAAGTCTGCTACTTCCGGCTAAAAATGCTTTTCCAGAGTGGTCGTTTTCTATTGGCCGAGCACCCTAGCTCGAGCAAGTGTGATGTGGGTTTTGACAACGGCCATCGCACTGGCTCTGGCTACGTATCCCAATTTGTCTGTTTTTACTAAAGCCTTTACAGCATCTTTTTAAACTTGTAGGCGGATTTTTTTTTTTACCTTTAATGACATGTAATCGGAATTGGCTGCGAGTCGCTTTGGATAGTAAATAGAAATAGCGGCTTACATAATAAAGGGTATTAATCATTCCAGAAGGACATTGAGGAAATTAAGAGTTTAATGTTGTGTTAATGTCTGTATTTCTTTGCATTTTTTTTAGACCTCTGGGTAGTAATCGGCAGTTGGCACGAGGTTCTGGATGAGGGTTTCCAGGGAAGCAGAGGTAATGGGGGGCCCGTCGGCCATGCAGGCCCCAGGTCCCGGGCCCTCCTGGGGGGCCTCCTCCTCCCCAGGCTCAGCGCAGGCCAGGTGGGGGCTGAACCCACTGGGGGTGGTGAACATGGTGCCTGTCGGGCACGTGGTCTGGGGCATTCCAGGCTGGAACGTAAAGAGAGAGAGAGAGCAAGAGAAAGAGAAAGAGAGAGCAAGAGAAAGAGAGGGATAGAGAAAAAAACAGAAATAGGGAGGAAGAGAGAAAGTAGATAAAAGGGTGTTAAACGCATTAGATTAAATCGTTGTGACACACCTAACCCACTCAGTGTACACTCAGACCGTCGTTCCATCGTCCTCTCCTACTCACTCGCATCCCACATGGCCCAGGGAGTCATTCCATCTCGCTGACTACTGCGACCTAGCGACCCGTTGTCTTGGGAGACGGCAGGATCCCCCACCCCCCCCAACACCCACCCTTCCCTAAACAGCTGCCCTCATCTCCCGTAGCCACGCACAAGAGAGAGGGAGAGAGAGAGAGAGAGAGAGAGAGAGAGAGAGAGGGGAATGTGGGTCACACTGTCGCCGTGGAGACAGTTGCTGCCTGAAAGCAATCATGCATGTCCTTTGCTGTCTCCTCTTCCTGCTTCATCCTCTCTTCAGAGCGGCTTTGGTTACAGGTTTTTTTAAAATTCAGTGCGCCACATACCCTGGATGAACCAGATAAAAAAGAAACCACACTTGGCTGTCACGTAGCAATGCATTTCATGCTGGAGTAGAGAGACTAGCAGAGGTCACGCTGGGACAGAGAAGGGCGCAGTCCTTCTTTGGCTGCCATGACAGCCTAGGCAACCCAGTGTACAAGTTCGGAATGAGTCACAAATCAATACTGTTTATGAGCAACAATGATGCTGACAAAACACTTTATTTATTAATTTGGTAGAACTGCCCTGCAGGGGTATTTAACACGGCTTGAAAATAGAACCCCCCCTGGTTTTAATATCAATCATTGTTCTGTAATTGACTCAGCCTTGCAGTTTTAAGTGCTGGGGGATTAGGTTAGCATCACAAGACCAGGGGACACTGTGCACCTGCTTCTCTTGTGCCTGCCCTGGTTGTCGTGGTGCTAGCAGCGAGGCTCTCCTCCTGCCACAGAGTTCTGCTTCAAGTGCTGCTGCTAGGGGCCTCCGGGCAAGCTCAGCTCAGCTCAACGTCCTCAAGGCTTCACCCCCTTCTCACTCGCTTCCCCCCTGCGCTTACAAAATAATTAACCAGCTAAAAAACATTGTGATAGCACTGCGATAGCAACAGAGAGGAAGCTCTCTCTGTTGTAAACATTTGCACTCTGCAGTTTCTTCCTGCTTTTGTTTTGTTTGTTTGGTCATATTGGTCGTACAGCCCAAAAAAATAAAAAGCAACCACCACGGTGTGGAGGCACGTGAGTCGCTATGGCAATGCACTCCAAAACACATGGCTCATACACGCTCAGACCATGTGAAAACAAAAGGGGAAGGAATAAAGAGATACAGGAACGAACCCAATTAGTTCAGCTCTGCTCCTCATGAATGTGAGAGACGTCATTTTCCTCTGTGAGACGCTTGAAATCATACCTTTTAAAGATAGTTCAATGCCTTTCTTCCTCAAGGAAACCTCATCCATCTTTTGGCCCCAAAAAATAAAACAACCACAATGCAACCACAATAGGCTTTAGCCAGTCAACAAATCCATCCTTCCATGGGGAGGGCTGAATCGTCGATATCAGTTAGTGCCCCTGAGTGCCGGAACAGAAACACAGGAGTAATGTAGTTTCAGCAGGCTAGCGTCACCCTGTATTGACCTTTTCTCCCCCACCCCCTCCCTCCCCCACCAATCAGCTTAACAACCTGGCTGCCCTCTCCCTCCCTCCAGACAAAGTGTCACAAGTCCCCTGGGGGTGAAAGGTCAAGCGTGCATGACAGCGGCGCTCTTCCGGGGGCTTCCTGTGTGTGACCGGGGCTCGGCTTTCTTTTGTTCCCCACCGCCTGCGTTTAAAAACACACACACACTAACATAGCATGGTGCCAAGTGTGTTAGCGCCTCATTCATTCACTTCTGCATGTGTGCAGATGGAGAGACTTGAGCAAAAGAAAGGGGGAAGGGATGCAGCAGTAGCAGTAGTAGTTGTAGTAGTAGTGGTAGGGTTGGTGGGGATGCTAGCAATGTAGCAGGCTGTCTGCCCCCCCCCCCCGCACACACACACACACACTCACACACACACACACACACACTCACACACACACACACACACACACACACACACACTCTCCGCCTGCTGCTCCTCTCAGCCGCATCAGTCATAATATATGAGGCTCTTAAGGTGGCCAACACCTCTGTCTGGAGATCACAAGCTGGTTAATGGAGACTCAGTCTCTCAATTGCTGGGTCACAGTTTAAAAAAAAGAACAATGGTAAAACAGTGTTCTAAAATAGCATAAATGGATTTATTTATTATTATTATGATGTATTATTCATAACAATGGACCTCAAATTTTCTTCACAGCAGAACTGAGGAATACTATCCTACTGAAACATTTAGCATCTTCTGCCATGAGGGCGTCCATGGGCTACATTTCACTTCAAAAGAACCCACCAGTGTTCTGGCCTGGAACCCAACAGGCAGCAGCAAGTGACAAGAGACAAAGTGGTACAGCGGGACAGCCCACCAGTGAGCACTTTCCATGTGATGTGCTCGACAGGAACACAATGCCTAGCCAGCACTGTGGCTAGTGTTTTGCTTGTTTAAAACTAATCTGAGAGTGTGTGTGTGTGTGCTTGTGTGTGTCTGCGTGCATACGAGAAAGAGAGAGTTTGTGTGTGTGTACGTGTGGTCGAGTGTGCATAAGTACACAAACTTGTGCATCCTTACACAAGCACAAAAAAACAAAGCCTGTCTAACAGGCTTTATGTGTGTGTGTGTGTGTGTGTGTGTGTGTGTGTGTGTGTCTTTGTCTCTGGGTGTGTGTCTGTGTCTGTAGAAGAAGAGAGATTATGTGTGTGCGTGGAACGTAAGCACACTGTCAATGACACACAGAATGCCTCTATTTCCTGTCATCAGGATTCTCCCCGAAACCAAAAAACGAAACAGAGTTCAAAAGCAGTTCATCGAGCTGCATTTTACTGTACTACATAAGGAGTGGAAGTGAACAGAACACAGTTCACACTACAACTCCAGCTACAATATGCAAGGGATAACGAGACCCCTCAATCTCCATGACATGACTTTTTTTGGAACATCCATCAGATCTCACCTTAGCATGGCTGGTTGAGAACACATGACAGAGCTAGCTAGGCACAGGTGAGCGTAGCGCTGCATGCTTTTATCCCCACCTGAAGTCGCTAACAGCACCCTCATAGCTCCGCAGACACAAGTGGAAGGGAAGATGCTTGTTTAGGTCTCATATGCCAATATTTGCTGTGTGTTTGTGTGTGTTCAAGTGTTTACCTGCTCCGACTTTTGTCTGTCACTGTGTGTTTATATGTGTGTGTGTATCTGTGTGCGTGTGTGTCTGTTTACCTGCCCAGACTCTCACTGTGTGTGTGCATCTGTGTGTGTGTGTATGTATGTGTGTCTATCTGTGTGTGTGTGCGTGTTTACCTGCTCAGACTGTCACTCTGTATGTGTGTGTGTGTGTGTCTATTTGTGTGTGCATTTACCTGCTAAGACTGTCACTGTGTGTGTGTATGTGTGTGTGTTGTTGTTGTGGTATGATCAAGTGTCAAAGTGTCACTGTGTGTGCATAAAACAACAAATGAAAGGGTTTGGCGTTGCTGTCAAGCTGTTTCCTGTTTCCTCCTATCCTGCTCGGCTGTTCTCTTGAAGTTAATCTCATGTCTGTTCAGTTATCTCTTCTGAAACCTGTGTCCCTACATTAACAATGTTGCTCACCAGACCCTTTCATCCAGACAGTGTGCAATGCTGTGTCTGTGTTGTGTCAGGGTTGGTGTGTGTGTGTGTGTGTGTGTGTGTGTGTGTGTGTGTGTGTCTATGTGTAAGCATGTTTCTGTGACTTTGAGTCTGCATGTGTATGCCTGTATCTGTTTGTGTGTGTCAGAGAGTGTTTATGCATTTGTGTCTGTGTCTAGGTGTGTATGTAGTATATGTGTGTGTATTGACTCGATGGAGGTGATGACACTGTCTTCTGAGGCAGCCAGTGGTTTAATCGTCTCATGGGTTGATGTTGTGAGCAGCAACAGATTACCCCTCAAGTCTAAAGACAAGTCGCTCACATCCATTTAAACATCCGCCATGACCTCACCTACCATAGCCTCTTGGCATAAAGGGCAAAGGTCAAAGGTCATGTCCTTCAGAGCCCTGAGACAGGAGAAAGCGGTGGCTGTGCTTGTGTCTCGATACTCTTCCTGTGTTATATTAATGCTCTATCCATCACCTTCGGGGAACACTGTCACATCACAGAAAGGAACCAAGGGTGGCGGTCACCGCTTTAAAGAAGACACACGACTTTAAGAAGACGCAGCGAGGCCTAATCAGGGCAGAAGCGGGCTAGGCAGATGTCAACAGCTTAGCGGCCATGATTCATTTGCACTGCTCTCCATATTCATCCATCACGGTCAAAGTCAAGGGAACGTGAGGACAATGCAGCGTCATGCTCCACACAGGAGCTATAGCGCCATTTATAAGCACGGATCTACTGGATCCTTCATAGTGACAGTAGATACCCTGGTGAGAGAGATCTTGTGTGAGAGATCACTAGTTGTCGGCTGTAGTTTCACTGTTCACAACTATTGCAGAATACAATTACAGACACTATATTTTTGCCTCGCTAAATATAGAAGCACCATTTCATATTTGGCTTACATTTACTTAGATCTGGTTGAAGGAAGATCCAGCATGGTATTGGTAACAACGGTTGTTTGTTGTTGTGCTGCTTTTACCTGTGTACTTCCTGGTTTTTGAGATCACTGCGGAAGAATGCAGCCTGAGAGGGTTAAAGGTCATGTGTGCTTTGCTCTGCTTTGTATGGTTGTTATGTAGAGAGGATGCATTTGATGTAAAGAAAATACTGTTTTAACTGCTCTACCACCCTCCTTCTTTGTAAAAAGAAAAAGAAAAAAAGGAGTGAATTTGTCAGGAATTTAAATATTCAAACAGTTAATATTTATCTTTATCTTTCGGTACATTTGTTCATCTTTAATTGTTTGAAGAGCAAACAGAGAGGTGGTTGCTCTAAGGTCTATTATTTCCTGTGTTCCTGAAAGCGTTGACTTGAATTTCTGGACAGGGGTTTGCATTACATCATTGGCCATGATGCACGTAAAACACACTGAAGAGCAAGACAAGACAAGACAATCATTGCATCAATTGGACTGCTTATGTCTTAGGCCTTGATTTTGTCTATGGGTCAAGTTCCCGGGGAGGAAAAACTAAAACAAAAGCCCATTCTTTATATCCATTCATATAATAATGCGACTCTTACTGTAAATAATATAGCCACTAAATCTTACTTGGACACCTTTTCACATTGAAGATAAACAAGAAACATTTCAGCACCCACCACCCACCACCATTCTCTCTTCCTTTGCCTATCCATCATCTCTCCTCTCCTCTCCCCGCCCTTCTTCCCAGTCTGCCCAGTGAAAATGCCTACACAGATGGCCATGCGGCAGCCAGCACGCCCAGTGGGAGTTACTGGCATTCAGAGCTCTTTGGCTCCCCACTCCGAGCAACATTCCCAGTCCCCCGCAGTACTCCCACAGGACCCCCAAAAGTCTGTTGGCATCCATAGCCCCCCCCCCCTTCCCCTGGGGGACAGGGGGGGACGAGGGCAGTAACCTTGCGGTGCCAAGCGGCACGGTGGTCGGTCACTGCTCTCTGACAAGGACACTGAACATACCGCTCATATGTCACACAGGAAGCCTCCCTGTGATATTAAAACAGCACACGATTGCTATTGCTATGGGATGTGCATGTGCATGTGTGTGTTTGCATGTGTGTGCGTGTGTATGTGTGTGCACACATGGGGTGAAGAGTGAAGGGTGAAGAAAACAAATGCTTTCATTGTGTCATGGTAAAAAAATAACACATGCATGCACATTTGCACCCAAACACGGAAGACAAACACAGAGTCAAGTTTCACGCGGCAACATTCCAGAACCCCACCCACTGTGTCTTCCACTCTCTCTCTCTCTCTCTCTCTCTCTCTCTCTCTCTCTCTCTCTCTCTCTCTCGGAGGTGTGGAATCGCAACACAGGGATTAGCAGGGCCAGTGCTCCCCACCAAATCCCTTGATTGAAATTCCCCCGTGTCCTCTGAACAGTCCCAGTGACTTCCTCCTTGCATCTGTTCTACACTCACATCAGCCTCCGACAGGCAGGCTTTAAATCTCCCCAGGAATGCCTCGTGGACACACCCTGCATGCATTTTTATGTGTGTGGGTGGGTGTCTGTGTTTGTGTGTCTGTCTGTGTTTGTGTGAGTGTGAGTGTGAGTGTGAGTGTGAGTGTGAGTGTGAGTGTGAGGGTGTGTTTAATCGTAGGCGTGTTATGAAGTCATATTCTTCCCAGCTTCTCTTCTAAGTCTGACATATATAGCAGTTCACAAACATGGTGTGTCAGTATGACGGCAATGGTGGCAGAATTGACATTTATATGAACTCAACATAAACATGAATGACATAAACACACACACACACACACGGTCATCCACAGAGATAATCGCCTCTGCTGACAACAACTATGAACCCTGAAGGTCAGGTACACATGAAAACCCCCTCCTCTTTCAAACTATTTGTTATACTGTGAGTGAGTGAGTGAGTGAGTGTGTGAATGAGTGAGTGAGAGAGAATCGGACCGTGTGTGTGTGTGTGTGTGTGTGTGTGTGTGTGGGTTCGCACGTGCATGTCTGCGTGCGTGTGTGCGCGCACATGCACAATGCAGAAGTGGATTTAAATAAGGTGCAACATTGAAACATATCAACACGTATGTAACAGGGAGCGAATTACAGCTGAGCAGACTGTAGTCATGCACACGTGCCTCAGCGGCGAGACTCTTGCTAAACGTGTGATTCACCAGGGCCGTATTAGTTTAAACAGCCATGCATTATTCATAACATTCCACTCTGTAACAGCCTTCTGATGTGATCACGGCGGATGGGGAACGATTTGGGATTTCGCATCATAAACAGGCCACATAATTATCTTGAGTGCCACTGTGAAGAATTACCTTCTCCACAAGAAAACAAGATGCAAAAAGAAGGAGTGGAATGATTAACAAAAATACTATCATCTCAACACAGGTAAGCCTACTGCGGAATTCTCCAGCACCTCAAAGATTGTGTGGGACTTTTGGTTCTGTCGGGGCACAAATTACAAAAAGCCCTGCTCAGCGTTTATCCAGAACCCCAAAAGAACAACAGAGATCCCATTGGAATTGAATTGGAATCCGTCTGAAAACCAGGCATTAAACATGCCCTAATAATTCTCTTTTCCTTTCGCCCATCCCAGCGTGTCCACGTCCCCATTAGCCATGGCAGATAGGAAGAGAATCTGCTCATTTTCCACACGGAGAGACCGAGTCTTCCCCGCTGACAGGATACGCAGAGCAATTATTCTACTCACCTATAGCTTCTGGATAAAAGCTTAGTCACTTCCTGAATATGTAGGGGCGTGAATATGAATTTCTCCCCCCAGATTCACTGTATGCGAAATAATAATAGTAAATATACAAAGTCTTTGGATAATCCGAGCAATCGGTTTGCACTGCCCCAGCATCTATTGACCAAGGCTGCTAAAAAAATCACACTATTGTCTTTCTGACCTGGCTAATCCACGGAGACAGGTCATCGACAACTGTCTGCATTACAGCAACCAGCCGGTCCATGCATGCATGGAGACGGGAAAGAAAGCTGGAGCGCCCAGCGAGGTCCAGAGCGTTGCCATGGTGTCGGGGGCTCACGTCGGGTGGTAATTAGCTGCCGGTTGAGCCCCTGCTGGGCCGATCGTCTCTCTCTCTCTCTCTCTCTCTCTCTCTTTCTCTCTCTCATCATGCTGAGACCCAGAGGATGTCCCCTCATGTGAAGCCGTCGACCTATACTTCCTACCAGTGTGGGATTTCTCCTTGCCTCCCTGTGCCAATAACCTCCACCACGGTAGAAGCAGGTGCAAGGGCCATTCAGACAGGACCGAATTCTGCCACCTTTCAATCACACGACCCCACACTGCTTATAAAATCACTGTGTTGTGCACTGTGTGTTGGGGATAAGGGATTGTTTGCAATTGCTAAATTGTGGAATGCATGCAGGTGGTATTCCAAACATGTTGGGAGACCAATGTGTGAGTGAGAGAGTGAGAGAGTGAGTGAGTGAGTGAGAGAGAGTGAGAGAGTGAGAGAGTGAGAGAGTGAGAGAGTGAGAGAGTGAGTGAGTGAGTGAGTGAGTGAGCGAGTGTGTGTGTGCAATCAAGGTTACGATATCGAGAATGGATGCACTGGACAGCGCCACGTTGAAGTGCCCTTTACATATTCTCAAATTAGTGATGTTGAGTCATTCAAATAAGGAACAATGCAGTCTATCATTTCCCATGTCTACAGCCTCAGTTTATCACACATCCACACACACACACACACACACACACACACACACACAAAACCACCATCCCCCCACTATGCATACACAGCCATAAAGCTTCCGCAGGTAATAAAGCTGTCATTGCCATGACACATCTATGTTTACTTCTCAGTCGATGTACCCCAGACAGATCACACACACACACACACACACACACACACACACACACACACACCCAGATGCACGCATACATACATACATACATGCATACATAGACAGACACACACACACACACCCAGATCGATGCACATGTATACATTCATACGTACATATGTGCACACGCACACACACACACACACACACACACACACAACACAACAGCCAATTGTATTATCATGTGTCAAAAACTAAATAATGGCTATAACAATAATGCTCCAAAATGGCCTATCGACAGCACCAGTAACGGCCTGAAGACGAGAACCACATGCAGTAGACCAAGCGGTCACGTCTTAATGTGGCGGCGAGCTCTTCCTTCCAACAGCCTACTACTCTGCTCTGGTGGTGACTCATACACACACACACACACACACACACACACACACATACATCACGTATCCGTGGGACTGTACGTGCAAGCTGTCGTTTCACTGCTATATGTCAAGGACATCAAGAGAGCCGCGACCGCCCCTGAATAAAGTAGCAGGACAGACACTGGAACTTTGTTCCAGCGCAGAGGGCCCCGCATCCTCTGGGGGGGGGGGGGGAACAACAGGCCCGTGCTCTGGAATACATTAGCACCAACACAAAGACAAAGATCCTTCACAAGTTCTGACCAAGGACTACGTACCGTCACAGAGTCTGGACCTTTACAAAAAGACTGAGGGGTACCTGTGGTTTGTCTCGATGCGAGCGGTCTCGATTCTGCGACAGCTGCAAGTTGAATCATGTGTGCCGTATGGCGGATCTGCACGCTGCCTTTCAACTTCAAGTACACCACTTTCACTTAATGCTTCCCTTAATTCCATCCGTGACACGCTTAGCACATTGGCACACGTCTTTTGCTCTATCATTGATGGACCGTGCCTGGCATTTCCAATTCAAGTCACGGACAAATCTTTAAACCTCTTGGAACCCTTCTTGGGCATGCATAGGAAAACACAACGTCCTTGCCCAGGGGCAACCTCGCGTGGGATGGGGGTCCAGGAAGCATAATACCCGACTTTCCTCCTCTACGCACAAAGCGACTCCCTCATCCATGCTGGAGAGCAAGGTGTTTGCTCTCTTCCCCCTCTGAACACACACAGGCCCTTGCCTGCCGCTCCACTTGATAACGAGTAAACAACGAATTTCCAGGGGGCTGTCATGGTAATGTGGGTTTGTTATGTGTGTGTGTGTGTGTGTGTGTGTGTGTGTGTGTATGGTTTGTGTTATGTGTACATGTATGTGTATGTGTGTGTATATGTATGTGTGTATTGTGCAGGGTGTGTGTGAGTGACACTCCCCCCCCTTCCCTCCCCCCCCCCCCCCCCCCCCCCCCCCCCCCCCCCCCCCCCCCCCCCCCCCACGCACACACACATCCCAGACTGACTGGTTTCCAAACGGAGCGCGCGTCTCACTTTCCATGCACCTTGCACGAGGGTGCGCTGGGGCGATAACAAGCCCTTGTGGTGTGTTCCTCCACAGAAACACCGTAAGCGCATGGGGAGTAACACGCTGGATGTCACCACCACTTAGGCTTTAAAATGAGGAGATGGGGAATCATTCTGCATATTACATTTTTACACATTTCTTCATGTGTCCCTAGTTTTCGTTTTTTTTTTATATACATGAAAGTAGACTCAAATAACATCACTACACTGCCACACCCATTCACATTAGGCCATTTGTCATGCAGGCCTATGGCTATGGGACTACATTGACAATGTTGAAGTGAGATGGGGGGGGCGGGGGGGGGGGGGGAGAGAAAGAGAAACGTGTTTGCTGGAGATCAGCAAGACAGCGAGTGAGTTTACAAAGAGCTCATTCTCCCGGGTTAAATGATTACATGAAACCAGATAACTCCAATAGTAGGTGGCCCAAGGCGTTGACTTGGTGGCAAATGTAGTAGTAGCCTATATATTACTATTTTTATTAGCATGACTAACTATTCATGTCTTGTAATCGAGTCAAGGACCAGCTTTTGATCGGGTCCTAGTGAAAATAAAGAAGATTAAGTAGATGAAATAAGCCCCCGTCGTCAACACAAAGAAACAAACAAAGAGACCCAACAAAAGGGAAATAGCACCAACCAAACGCCCTGCGATCTGCTCGTACAGCCTCCACACCGCTGACTCACGCCGCAGACACATCCGGATGCCTCGCTCGTAGTAAAAGTGATCCAAGAGGCGATACGGTGTCTCCGGTAGGCCTGTCGCGGAAACGTTACGCTCGCTTCTGAGCCAAACTGCCGACGTCCACCCGAGGAAACTTTAATTCACGACAACAGACGTGTCTTTAAATCACTATGCATGTCCGACTGATTAACGTGAATAGCACTGTTTATTTGCACACACACGAACACACGCACGCAAACACACACACACCCGCGCGCGCGCAAACACGCACGCGCGCATCCACAAACACATACACACAAATACACACACACACACACACACACACACACACACACGCGTGACATTAATATTCAGTAACATAGTATAGTATGTCCACTTACCAGCACTACACCCTCATCCCCATCCTTCTTCTGCAGCGTATCCAATATCAATGCAATGTTCTTCTAAATAATCCAAATGTGAATGAAAGATTCCAAAATCAATACGCCGGCAACGGCTGGATCATCACCCGCGGTATCGACAGCAACACATATGACTGGCGTTGGAGAATAAGTCCGTCCAAATCTGGTGGCAGGCTATTCACGGAGACACTTGTTATAAGATGAGGAGGATACGACACCAAAGTGTATCCCTGGCTCAGGCGTATTATCAAACGCGATGAAGGTGTGGTGGTAGTAGGCTACTAGACTTTGCTACCGTCGTCGCTAGAGAGAGAGAGAGACAGTGTGGTATAGTCCGTTCTCCGTTAAGACCACATTTCGCGGCTTGCAATGTCCGTGAACGGCGGTGGAGCGCTGGCAAGTAAACAGGGCGAACAGTGCGGACGCAGAGGTCTTGACGGCGAACACGCGAGTCTTCCCCCGTCCTTCTGACTCTCTTGTCTCCCTCTCTCTTCCTCTCTCTCTCTCTCTCTCTTTCTCTCCAAACACACCCACATGCTCCTGAAGTCCCCTCCTCTCAAGGCAGCAGCTCTGCGGCTCTGGGCATTTCCCTCTGTGCTATTAACTCATAATGTCATTATATGGCTTTACCGAAATTATGTTGGGAAATATGTTTTATATTATTAAGAATGTGAATACATGGGTTGTGCCATAGACAAACACAACACCTTGGGGACACATTGGGGACAACATTATTATTTAATTATTAGTTGGCCCACTACTCATGGCATATTTTGTGACAGGGGAATTACAATCTAGGCTAAATTGGGGCAGGCAAAAAACTGATGGCATACAGCAACAATTCTCAGGGATAACAATTACTATAACTCAAAATTATCCGAACAGTTTTGCCCTGATTACTTAGATGTAAAATAGATGTAATGAACTCTTAATTTGTAATCGGTGAGGAGGAAACGACACAGATTGGAAGGACTCAGAGACTCAGTCATCTCTCAGAGTAGGCTTCTACCATCATTTAAAACCAGGTCAATCAAATAACAGCAACCTCAATTCAAGAAAAAGAAAAATAACAAATGGAGAGAGCAAAACACTTTCATTTGGTCATATTGTTCTTACTATCTGTATTCCAAGGTTTATATGTTCTATAATGTTGCTAACTGAGAGCGAGTGAGTAGGAGAAAAAGAGAGTAAGTGAGTGAGGGAGTAAGAGAGAAAGTGAGTGAGTAAGAGATAGAGAGAGTGTTTCAGTGGGTGAGTGAGATAAAGAGAGTGAGTGAGGGAGAGAGAGAGAGAGAATGAGTCAGTGAGTGAGAGAGAAAGAGAGTGAGTGAGAGAGTAAGAGAGAAAGTGAGTGAGTAAGTGAGTGAGAGAGTGTGAGAGAGAGAGAGACATAGAGCCAGAGAGGGAGAGAGTGTTGGCAGCATGGTAGAGGTCCAGCCCCGGGACACAGGGGGGCCAGGAGGGGGAAGAGGTTCTGGAGGTCCTGGAGGTCCTGGAGGTCCTGGAGGTCCTGGAGTTCAATCGGTCGCTGCCGGGTCTGCTGGGCAGAGGAGCAGCACGCCTCTGACATTGGAGCAGAGAACGAAGACGGCGCACAAATACACACGCACACACAAACACACACACACACACACACACACACACACACACACACACACACACACACACACACACACACACACACACACACACACACATACTTGTGTTCATACAAATACACACATATACACACGTGCGCATACAAATACAGACACACAAACAGTGTGTGTGTGTGTGTGTGTGTGTGTGTATATGGGTATGTGTGTTAAAATGTAAGCCACAACCACGGATGTCTCAATAGATCTTTGTGATAGAAGTCATGCAGCAACAAAAAATGTTCCTACTGTGCAGAGCACACTTAAGATACGTTTACTGTTTACTCACACTTGAATTTTTTTTTTAAATAATGAATATATTGTTTGAAACAAGACACTCAGTGCCAGGATGCATGGGACAGCCTTGCGATGAACTGCCTCTTCATGCAGCATTCTTAGATGTATAATGCATTGCAGCTAGCACAGCCCAGCATACAGCATGTGCGTGCAATGTTGACCAAAAACAACAGCAACAATTCACAGCACCATCCACTCCTCCAGACCACAAAGACCACAGGAGTTGTGGTCTGTCAGACAATGAATGCCTCGGTATATTAAGTTAGACTGAAGCTGTGGAGGTGAGCTTATATAAAGATTTTATGACTTTTTATAGTCAACAAAGTACTCGCGCTGGTAGTTTCTTTAATTGGTAATAACTCTTAAATATTCTCTTGAAGCTCTTTCACCTTGGTCTCTTGGTCTTTTCCCCCTCCTTTTTGTTTCTGCTTTGCCTGATTCTATGCCATTAGGCCTTTCTACATGAACTAACATCATATAAATGTAAGTGAGCATTCAACCGCGTGGTTAGTCATGCATGACAGACAAGAACAACCACTAACCGTTCTTTGACTGATGGGGACAACACATTTCAAATGGGCTTTATCCTGGTGTGAAGAATGTTTTTGAGAAAGTTTCTCGGTGTTCCACTGTGTTTGTGGCGCTACAAGGACGCGACCCTTGACCCTGTGATGTCCCATGAGGACGCTCCACTTGATGGCCATACACAACGCACACCCCCAACAACCGCAACAGGAGGGACAGCCAACGGTCAGCCAACCGGACAAAAAAAGGAGAAAAGGAGGAGAAAGGAGCAGAGAGAGAGAGAGAGGAGGCGTTAAGGGAGAAGAGATGGAGGCATTGAAAGGGATGAATGGGGAGTCTGAACGCCTCAGATTCCTGGAGGGTCTACCTCTGTGGGAGCTGAGAGACCTTTACTGGGTGGGTCTGTGGCAGAACCGCAGGGCCAGGCAGCGTTGGTGGTAAGTGCTACGGGTGGTGGTGGTGGTGGTGGTGGTGCTCTGATGCCAGCCCCCGAACCCCGGTCCAGATCTCTCCTCCTGGTCAGTTAGCCGTTAGCCGACGTTGTTCCCGGCGCCACTGTGTCTCCGGGTGTGAATGGATCGGTTGAACAGAAACAAACGCAGTAGCCTTTTGTGGTGGAACGGTTCTATTATAAGACCCCCCCGTGAGTCACCCCCTTGCCTGGCACGGAGTTCTGGACAGAGAAGTCGGAGAGCGGCGTGAAGAGCAAGGAAAAAGAAGAGCTGGAAAGCTGGGGAGAGAGGAGACAAAGCAGAACAGGAGAAACACTGTCCTGTGCTAACATAATGACTGTCTACACTGCTGTCATGGCTACCGTTTTGGCACAGGTGATGCTGAAGAGACCACAGGCTTCATTGTCCCCTCGCAGCACTGCGTTTATCACAGGTAGCAGGGAGGCCACACCCGCATTGAATGCATCTTCGCAAAACACAATCAAAACGAGAAGAAAATACATAACTGTGTTCGATTTACTCTATTATTTTTTTGTTACTTTAGTTTTCCTGTGCAGATGTGGGAGCCCTGTGAGAGCTTGCAAAACAGCCTCTGTTCTTTTGGCTGACCTTTAATTATTGAAAGAAACGTTTCACAAAACCTTCGGGACGCGGGCTTAGTACTTCTGGCTCATACTCCCAAAGTTGAAAAAGATTGTGTGCAAACAAAGTAGGAGAACCCTTTCGAAACATGTCAAAACTTGATCCCCTATATTTGTCCCCATTGAGCGGCTGGTTATATTGGGTTTCTGGGGCATCAGTCTCTTAACTCTATTTGTGTTACTGTTTGTTGTCGGTTTCCGAGAACTCTTTCCAAGGCAAGTTTTCGTTCTAGGAATGGAAAAGGAGGATAATATAACGCGACACACTACTTCTCCACTTTATATGACAAAACGCTAAAGACATCATGATCTGTTCCTTGTCTTCGGGACAGATAGTGCCGCGTGGAAATCGAAATGTGTCCTCTGTGGCCTGTGAGACTCATAGCAGTACTTCTACCTGCTAAGTCCCTCTCTCTCTCTCTCTCTCTCTCTCTCTCTCTCTCTCTCTCTCTCCCCCTCCTTCCCTCAGCTGGAGCATTAAAATTGATGGCAGCCTTGGTTGTTGGGACATTGTATTGACTGCGCTATAATTGCGGCGCCAATAAAGCCACTACCGTCCCAGCCTGGGTCTATATCCCCACCCTGCCCCTGCTCAGGAATGTGCAGATGTCTGATATCATGATGTTTAATTACATGTATGAGACTAAGAACATGGGGGGCAAAGAAAATCTATTCTTTCCAAAATGTCTGCGACTCCGATGTCATTGAAAAGGACAGTTGTGTAAGCAGATGTCTATGTGTGTGTGTGTTTAGGTGTGTGCATGTCTGTGTGTGTGTGTGTGTGTGTGTGTGTGTGTGTGTGTGTGTGTGTGTGTGTGTGTGTGTGTGTGTGTGTTCACGTGCATGCACTCCAATATACAGGGACATAGGCTGTCGGCTACAGCATCATCAGCTTATCATCGTGTACACACTAAAACCAGTTATTACCCTCCGATGTGGACAATCATCACAAAGACAAATCCATGTAAAGAATAACTCGGTGTTCCATGCTATGCCTGTCAAAGGAATCTGTAATCATTAGCACCATGGACATTATATTTTGAGTTTCATCCTTTAACCACTGGGATAACATGAATCCCTTCCCCCCTGCCATGTCCTAATTCCTGGGTCCACACAGGATTAGAAGAACTGCGTGCTTTAAATCTGGCCAGGATTGGGTTCCTTTTATGGGTAACGTCTCGGCCACTCCCCCTGCTGTTCCAAGCACAGGAAGGTGGAGGGGATTTCACAGATACACTGACGGTTCAAGTTCTCCAAACTCAATAGTACCATCAGTATTTCAGAGTCCTATCCACACCCTGGGCAGCGGCTTGAGGGATATAATAATAAATAAAAATATTTATACTTTTGTGAAATAGGCACAATGAGGTTTCTAATTAACAATTCCTCACAGCAGGATGGCAAAATGTTCTACATTCTTTATTGAAGTATTTAGAAAAACTCTGGATTGATTGACACACACTAAATAAAATGATAAATATAATGTATTAGGAAACGTCTTCAAATCAAAGTATGTCGAATGATTCGTTTCCAACCCACCATTTGATAATTTAATGCTTTGGCTTCCTTTATCTCATCCCAGATAGAGAGGCGTCAACAAAGCAGAACACGCAACGCACAGGGCCAGGAGGCAAGTCAGCTCCAATACTTAGCGTTTACTCAAGGGGGCAAGAGCTGTTCTCTGTTGTGTCATCTAGCCATTAATGAATCTCTTACTTTTCTTTTGCTGTTTTGCTGTTTATTTGGTTAAACATGCAGCGTAATTATCGTGCTACGGGCCGTTGGAGCTTTGAAGGAAGAGAAAGACACGATAGCGACCTCGTGTTTACCTGAATCCATGTGTTGTACATGGATTCAGGTAAACACGAGGTCGCTATCGTGTCGTTTCTAGGAACCAGCAAGGCTGCTCTCCCTGGTTGCGTGGTGTTTCCCAGGGTACGCATCAAAGTTCCCCTCCAATGGGTTTTTAATTGTTGCGCACGTCCTGAAATTCATAAAGGCTTAGCTGATCATGCTTATCGCAATCAGTCAAGGCTTTTAAAGTATTGTCGGCCTAATATGTCTCCTGATTTCGGGGTGGATTTGATTTCTCATTTTAGAAATATGTACTTTTACCTATATTTATGCTTACGTCAACATATGTTTACATGGTGACTCAAAAATATTCCACCACACATCTGTTATTTGTATGTTTGGCAAGCAGCTGACACCGATGGTCTCTACCATCGGTGGCTTCCTCGTGGAACGGAGTGACTTCCCTGTGACTTTTTGGACATGTGATGTCCCTTGTGGAACTATGGACGTGTGACTAAAAAAACTACGTTTGGATTACTAAGCAATCTCTGTTTTCTTTATGTGCTTTATTGAAGTGTCCATGGTGTCAAGGAGCATTTTTTTTCTTTGCAAGGCTGTATCATATCAATGAAGAGCAGGAACTCTCTCCTTTTCATCTTCATCATCAGCCTCTTACATCATTGCATTATTAGGTCTATAGTGTGTTGGCTCGAAAATAGGACACAGTCCAGTCCAGTTTATTCAACCATACATTACAAGATTTTAAGTAAAGACATTTGTGAATTGTCTTCTCATGAACAATATACAGTTTTCTGCAATAGATGGCTTCGGTTCAGAGCCCCATTCCTCTAGGAAGTGGCCAAGTTATTTCCTGAAACTTTCAACAAAGCAAAAAAAACAAAAAAAAACAAACAGGCATTGCAATGATCAATCCTTTTGAAATCCGTTTAGGTTATAGTGTTGTGCCTTTTCGTTATTATCTGCGCCTCACAAGCTTCTAGCTGGGTCTGAAGTCACCGTGAAATGTCAAATGATGTGACGAATAAGGAGCCTTTTCTCTTTCTCGCTGTCTTTATTTTCTATATGACATATTGGCACTTTATGTGTCTTTAACCTACATGGTCATGTTGTGTCCCATACATATTGATCCTCTCTCTCTTGCTCTCTCTCTCCCTTTGTCCTCTCACCTCTCCTGCATGGTCTCCAGGAGACTGCAAACTGAGCCTCTCTCTCCTCCCTCACCACCCCCTGCCTCCCTCCGTTGCCAGGGTGACAGATGGGTTTTCTCTGCTGAAACATTCCATTTCTATATCTGTCACTTCAGATTGCTGAGAGAAGGTGAGTGACAGAGTGTGTGAGTGAGTGAGTGAGTGAGTGAATGAGTGAGAAAGAGAGAGAGAAGGGTAGGGAGGAATAGATGAGACTCAGTCAATTCCACCGTAGCTGTGGGAAACCACAGTGATGCTGGCAGATGGCGTACAGTGAGTACGTCTCCGTCTTGCTAACATGTTATGGGTCTCATATTATACACACCCATCAGACAAGATGCTTTTCTAGTTGGTTTATCTTTTGACTGGCGGCTATTTAACCTGAAGAAGAGAAAAGGCTGGTCCGGACCTGTGAGTGCCTGTCTATGACACACACATCATCTGGCTCACCGCGCTGTTTTACTATAAGGCCGTGGGGCTGAGCGGGGGAGGCTGTCTGCTAGTAAAACTAAACATGAAATGAAACATCTCAGAGGAAACATCCCATGGACGAGTATATCTCTATCTCTCCAACTCCACTCCCCTTGCCTGGAGTCTATTTGAGTATCTCCCTCTCCCTCTCCCTCTCCCTCTCCCTCTCCCTCTCCCTCTCCCTCTCCCTCTCCCTCTCCCTCTCCCTCTCCCTCTCTCTCCCTATCTTCGTCTCTCTCTCTCAGATGCGACAGCGACCTTATTAACCAGGCTTGTCAATCACACACGGCGGTGCCCATGGCTGTTACAATAGAGTGTCTGTCACAGTGAAACAGATGACATCATCGGCTGTGTGCGTGTCTCGAACCCGGTTAGCATTGAGTCCATGACATCATTCTACACAGATTGGCAGCTTTTTCTATATAGGAAGCAGTGACATCACCCAGCGAGAGACATTAAATTAGTCCGAAAATAGAGTGCCGGGAGCTGTCTGGGAATCCCTGTTGGCGATCATTAGGGTTCGGGAACGCTCGTTAAGAAGACGCTAGCGTCTACCTGAGATGTGGAACCAGGTGGCCTTTGTGACTCACCTGTGCTCAAAATAAAATCAACGGCACGAAGGGATACACACGTGTTAGCACTGATATCACAGACATGACACACAGATACTGAAAAAAGAACAAACGTTCACATGGACACAGACACAGAGACAGACAGACACAGACAAGAAAGACTTAATTTAAGATTCTCATCTTGGCTTTTCTCATTATTATATTTCAAACTAAAATGCAAAAAAAGCCCCAAAAAGCCCATCTACATTTTATCCAATTGATTAAGAAAAATTATGATTTGGTTTTATGTAAATATATTACAATGTGTGAATAGTGCACATACATGTTCGAACTCCATTCACAAATCATGTTACATTTATGAAACCAAATCATAATTTCTCTGTTTAGCATTACATTGACTATAGTGTTATGTGTAAAAAGAGTGAATTGGTTTGTCCACATCCACATCTCTGTTTAATTGAACATTTGGGACAGCACTGAAATATAATTGTTTGTTTAGGACCATTCCATGAGGTGCAAGGTTACAGGCGATACAAATGTATATATTATTATTTTTAGGGAATAACATAAAATATCATTCAAATATAAAATTAATAATATATTCTTCATAGTGTCATACTGTAGTTTATTTGTACATGTTTATAAACTGTTATCTTCCGACATATATTCCATCCCCCACAACTCAGCAGTAGAAGAGACAGAATCCCACCGGCAGAATATTCCGGATTCTTCAAACAATGAGAGAGCAAACAAAAACGTCTCAAAATGGGGTTTCTGGGGGATGAGTGACACACACAGAGACCGCCATCGTAACGCCCCAACATGTGCTGTACATGCACACGACACAACAACATATGGAACACAGCGCAAACCAATACCACTAAATCAACAAAACACACGAAACAAATCAATAAACAAAGACACAAGAACACAACAGCAAAATAAGACAATTCGAAATAATTCTATGTATCGCCACTAATGTCATTTTTCTTGCCATTTATTTAACACTTCATCTATGACAACCTCTCTCTGTTTTACTTTTCTGTGGTTTCAGTGATGTCTCTCTTTTCCCACTCCCTGCTACTCCACACACTCTTCCGTTCTTTATCCCCCCCACTTCAGTACAGTTCTCCACCCGCTGCTGCTGCATGTCTGAGCTCCGTCGGCGGGCGCATGTTCCTTTCCCACTCCTCCTCTTTCTCTTCCGCGGTGCCTCACCTCTCACTTGTCAGGTGTTGCTGAGTGCCCACACCCCCCCCCCCCCCCCCCCCACCCACACACCCACCTGGTGATTATACACTGGAGGAGGTGTCATTTTGCACCATTAGTTCTAAGGGGATGTGGGAAGACGCATACGCCCCTACATGACACATTTATACATATTACGATTTCAAGTTCAGAAGAACAGAGTGAGTGAACGTAGGAGCGGAAATGTGATGACGTCATATCTCCTACATAGAATCAAACATAATGCAAAAATATAATTATTCCCGGCAGTTCACATTTCATATGTGGACCCTCCTGGTTAGTCTCTAGCATGCCACTGGCCTGCAAAGGATCCATAGCGTCTATTACCCATTCATCCTTGTCACTGAGATACAGACGACGTTAATGGGATTGGAAACATGTACGCTACAGCCGCAGCTATAACTGACTTACTGTATCACCAAGTCAGGGCTATTGCAGTCACACACACAAACACACACAGTCTTCCTGCGTCAAATGTCTCATAACATGTCGTTAGTTAGGATAGACATCAAGGGGACGTTCGAGTAGCAATTAGTGTGTGTGTGGGGGGGGGGGGGGGGGGTGGGAAGCAACTGTTACATAAAAGCCGCCTGCGGCTGCATTACAGTCACTGGGACGGGAGGGCTGGGGGGGTGCTGTGATCAAGGATTTGAAGACAGTAGGTTTGATACCAACGAGATTCATAGCAGGAGATGGATGGCTTATTGTGTGGGGGTTTTCTGCTGTTTCCGGTGTGTGCGGTGTGATTTAGTCACCTTGTCAGTGAGCTCCCCCCCCCCTCCCCAACATCCTCTATCTTTGTTATGTATTCTCATTCTTCCACAATAGGCCGAGATTGGCTCCCTGGAAAAGAGCTGGCTCAACAGTTTGACTTGACAAATGTCCCACAGACACACAATGGCCAGAGTCGCGCTGTGAAGAGTTCCATGGAACAACGACGCATGAACAACAGTGAATCATGTCCACACAAAGAGATATGTGTCTATGTTTATATAGCGGACAATCTACCGGTGAATCTCTCTCTCTCTCTCTCTCTCTCTCTCTCTCTCTCTCTCTCTCTCTCTCTCTCTCTCTCTCTCTCTCTCTCTCTCTCTCTCTCTCTCTGTCTCTCTCTCTCTCTCTCTCTCTCTCTCGCTCTCGCTCTCTCTCTCTCTCTCTCTCTCTCTCTCTCTCTCTCTCTGTGTGTGTCCTCCTCTTCACTAGCCGTTAGTAAGCCTAATGTGTAATTACATTAGCTATGAAGGGACAGAGGAGTGAGAGAACAATCAAGAGCAAAATATGTGGCTGGACCCAATGCATGTGCCTGTGTGTGTGTGCTTGTGACTATGTATGCGCGCGCGTGTGCATATGTATGTATGTATGTATGTTTGTGTGTGTGTGCATATGTATGTGTGTGTGTGTATGTGCGTGCATGCATATGTATGTATGTGTGTGTGTGTGCATATGAGTGTGTGCGTATGCGTGTGTGTGCATGTGTGTGTTGCTGAGAGAGAGGGTATGGCAGAGACTACCACAGGAGAACGAGACAGCTCCACTAATTATGTCGGCTAATTGACCCATGTATCCGGTCCCGTATATCATTAGGATAACACGGCGCTCCACCACCGCTGGGATGCATCATATCACTGCCCTGTAGATAACACAGCAGGCCTTCCCAACTGTGTGGAACAACACCGCTACGTGCTCTAATGGACGGTATGCTGATTGCTCAATCTCCTTTAAATGTAAGGAAGGCGGCGATAATGGCATTCAAATTGTACTTCTCATCCAGCTGCACGTGTCAGACGTGCACATTAAGCCGGTTTAGTTTGTTATTCTCGCAATTGTTCATTTCCTGCCTTCGACATCAAAGCATCCCACTTACGCTGATTCCATGTTCAGCACATCAACATTCATTTGTAAATGAATTTCAGTAATATATATAAACTGCTCAAAAAAATAAAGGGAACACTAAAATAACACATCCTAGATCTGAATGAATGAAATAATCTTATTAAAAACTTTTTTCCTTACATAGTTGAATGTGCTGACAACAAAATCACACAATAATTATCAATGGAAATCAAATTTATCAACCCATGGAGGTCTGGATTTGGAGTCACACTCAAAATTAAAGTGGAAAACCACACTACAGGCTGATCCAACTTTGATGTAATGTCCTTAAAACAAGTCAAAATGAGGCTCAGTAGTGTGTGTGGCCTCCACGTGCCTGTATGACCTCCCTACAACGCCTGGGCATGCTCCTGATGAGGTGGCGGATGGTCTCCTGAGGGATCTCCTCCCAGACCTGGACTAAAGCATCCGCCAACTCAAGGACAGTCTGTGGTGCAACGTGGCGTTGGTGGATGGAGCGAGACATGATGTCCCAGATGTGCTCAATTGGATTCA
Source organism: Lota lota (assembly GCA_026745465.1). Classification (NCBI taxonomy): domain Eukaryota; kingdom Metazoa; phylum Chordata; class Actinopteri; order Gadiformes; family Lotidae; genus Lota; species Lota lota. The sequence continues at coordinate 1,477,990 of JACYXH010000429.1, read as the reverse complement.
GGTCTGGGGAACGGGCAGGCCAGTCCATAGCATCAATGCCTTCCTCTTGCAGGAACTGCTGACACACTCCAGCCACATGAGGTCTAGCATTGTCTTGCATTAGGAGGAACCCAGGGCCAACCGCACCAGCATATGGTCTCACAAGGGGTCTGAGGATCTCATCTCGGTACCTAATGGCAGTCAGGCTACCTCTGGCGAGCACATGGAGGGCTGTGCGGCCCCCCAAAGAAATGCCACCCCACACCATGACTGACCCACCGCCAAACCGGTCATGCTGGAGGATGTTGCAGGCAGCAGAACGTTCTCCACGGCGTCTACAGACTCTGTCACATCTGTCACATGTGCTCAGTGTGAACCTGCTTTCATCTATGAAGAGCACAGGGCGCCAGTGGCGGATTTGCCAATCTTGGTGTTCTCTGGCAAATGCCAAACGTCCTGCGCGGTGTTGGGGTGTAAGCACAACCCCCACCTGTGGACGTCGGGCCCTCATACCACCCTCATGGAGTCTGTTTCTGACCGTTTGAGCAGACACATGCACATTTGTGGCCTGCTGGAGGTAATTTTGCAGGGCTCTGGCAGTGCTCCTCCTGCTCCTCCTTGCACAAAGGCGGAGGTAGCGGTCCTGCTGCTGGGTTGTTGCTCTCCTCCACGTCTCCTGATGTACTGGCCTGTCTCCTGGTAGCACCTCCATGCTCTGGACACTACGCTGACAGACACAGCAAACCTTCTTGCCACAGCTCGCATTGATGTGCCATCCTGGATGAGCTGCACTACCTGAGCCACTTGTGTGGGTTGTAGACTCCGTCTCATGCTACCACTAGAGTGAAAGCACCGCCAGCATTCAAAAGTGACCAAAACATCAGCCAGGAAGCATAGGAACTGAGAAGTGGTCTGTGGTCACCACCTGCAGAACCACTCCTGTATTGAGGGTGTCTTGCTAATTGCCTATAATTTCCACCTGTTGTCTATTCCATTTGCACAACAGCATGTGAAATTTATTGTCAATCAGTGTTGCTTCCTAAGTGGACAGTTTGATTTCACAGAAGTGTGATTGACTTGGAGTTACATTGTGTTGTTTAAGTGTTCCCTTTATTTTTTTGAGCAGTGGTATATATGCAAGCTAATTTTAGATTGTGTTTTTTCTCAGGGCTTTTTGATGGGTCTCCTAGCAACAGGTCTTGGCACCCCCCCCCCCCCCCCCCCCCGTGTGTGCGTGTGCACGTGCTTCTGTACGTGTACATGTGCGTGTGCGTGTGTGTTTTCACACATCCCTGTGCGAGCCTTGTGTGGGTGAAGACATGGAGCATGCTGTAGCAAGTAGTGGTAGTAATAATAGAAGCACCTTAAGGCTAAAGAGTCCTCTGTCTGTGCCAAAGTCTCACTGTTTGTGCCTACGATTACGATCGATAGAGCAGCCACAAGATATAGCCTGAGGACACTTTAAATATGCATATCCCCATGAATCACACTGCAATGCATAAAAACATATATTTTAACCACTTTTTGCCGCTTTAGTCCCTTAGACCCAAAAGGATCGGAAAATAGAGTCAGGGTCGAAAATGTTTTCCTTTAAGATAATATACAATATACTGTATTGATGAGTCATGGACGAGGGAAAATAATTTAACATGCAACTACCATCTTCAGAAATGTGAATTGCCTTTAGCTATTTTTTTAAATGCAAAGAAGCACGCAACGCAGAATTCCATTTCAGTAGCCCCACCCTATTCTTCTTCTTTTAATGCATATGACCACCTTTTGGAATACTTTTTGTTTCAGCATCAACCCTACAGCCATGGCTCATCTCTCTTCGAGATACCAGATGTTGCTATGGAGACGAGACAGCCCTTAAAGTTCTACATCAACAGTTCCTTTCCAACTCAGTATTTTTACATTTCAGTCTTTAACACATTTCCTTTAATATCCTTCAGGGATTTGGGAAGCGGACCGAGGACATAGCCTTCGCCTGACCCAAACATCATGTTTAATAGAGGAGAACAACTCTACATCTTGGAGCTTGCGTGATATGAGTTTCGGGAAAGTCGAGATTGTGTAAATGAGTTGTTTGAATGTGTGATGTTTAACATTTGTTTGTGTGCGTGTGTGTATTGATCCATACATCTATTTGCCCAGAAGGATGAGGATCTGTGACACTATGCATATAAAATGTGTCTTTAGGGTCCTGCTAAAGCAACTCTGACAGCCTCTACACAGTTACGTAACCCCAAGGCTGTCATGGCTACATAGAAGACACACACATATATATACATAAATATGTATATACATATATACATATATACACATACACACATATATATACACATACATACATACATATACACACACACATATATATACACACACATATATACATATACACACACATACAGTATATATATATATATATATATATATATATATACACACATATATATATATATATATACATATACACATATATACATATATATACACACATATATATATATATATTTAATATATATAGAGTACTATATTACTCTATGTATCCACATGGCTGGAGCACAAAGGTTTGCGTCTCTGCTTATTTAGGATTTGCATTTCACACTAACTGTCACAAAACAATAAGCCTTTGAAGACTATGTGTCCACAGCTGCCCAAACTAAAGTAGGCCAGCTTATGGCAGCTATTCAAACCCACGCCTTGCGCGTTGGCATGCCTGCGCTGCGTTGGAGAGTACGGGGGTGGCAAGACGGGGTTCATCCGCTGTGTATGCGTCTGTGTGTCTGTCTGTATGCATGCATATACGTATATAGACAGACATACACACGGGGGTGGGAGAGGGAGAATGCTTGTCGCTGTAGTGTGGAGAGTTTGCCAGACTCAGTGCCCTCTCATGGTCGACACGCTGTATCTTGTTGTATATGAACACCGTAGAATGAGCAGAATGCACCATCATGATGATAGTGCACCACTTACCACAGCTAACTGGGAGCTAAATTCCACCTTGGAAACGGGTGGGTTTGATTTAGGGGCATGGCTAGACAGCGGTGGAGGGCTACGGTCTAGTGTTTGTGTGTTTTCAGAAGTATGTGTGTGCGTGTTCAGAATGTATACCAAGAAAATGATACTATGTCGAATTATTGTGCAAAATGATCAACCATTACCATCTCCCATATCATTTTATCTAAGTTAATTTACATTCATATCCTTATATCCATATATTGCTTTTTCAACCATCCTTGGAACAAAAACACCCCATTGAAAGCGAAATCTTGCAGATAATGGTCAATTAGCATTCTTATACTTACATTCATCCTACACTTGCTTTGATGGATATATGCCTGCGTATTAAAATTACTTTGTAGATGTCTTCCTTATGTAGCAGTGTGATCCCCGCTACACTGAACAGCTTTCCCTACAAAACCCTCCATATATACATAGAGTAGGCCTTTACATGTGTTGCTCCATCACTTCAGAAGGAGCAAATCCTTTCATGTACAGTACATGTGGTCGTATTGAGATGTAGCGATGTGCCTATAACTTAATGTCATTAACATTCTACAGAGGATAGCGGAGATAAAATGCATGCAGGTTGTGACCTACTGGTTCTTAATGTTGAGTTTTGCATAAGGTTATATATAGCTGCCAGATAGCATGTTTGTATCTTTGACAACACTCCTGCGTTTGTATTTATAGTACATTCAAAATACATCAAGAGCAGATCCACAATGTTTCTTTTTTTCCCATCTGCCCCGAGAGTAGTGTATCCACACTGACTATCATCGTGTTCAGGGCCGCCGAGTTTTCAAACATGCAGCGTAGGCATGATTGGAAAGCAAACCAATTCACAAGAACAAAACAAGACGACAACAACAACACCACTATATTGCACGATAAAAACGCTAGCCCAGAAAAGCATGACGCATGGACCTTTTGTGAGAATCAATAATGTGTCTTTATTGCCCTTGTACAATGTCTTTATAAAGCTCCTAAATGCTTCCTAGTGTTTTTTCACGTTCAACGCTCAGCTGTTAATAAGGACAAAGCTGTGGATGATTAAGTGTGAGCTTGGCGGTTTTCTGGCCGTGAAGGAAATGTAGTTTAATTTTCGCATCGCCTCGGCTTATCTCACAGAGCAATGATGACGAGAATCTAAGCAAACCAATGGACCGGCTGTGTTGCAGCTGAATTAAAGCATATTGCAGATACAGGAGCTGAAGTAATCCAAGTTAGTCAGCAAATCTTTTGCTTCCGTTCAGCTGATGGCAGGTTCTTTAAATGAGTCGTTAGATTTTCGTCCTTATTTTAATGTGTGGGAATAGCTGACTCCATCACCTCTCCACCACAGTCATGGTGCATAGACACACACACACACACTCACTCACACACACACACACACACACACACATGCTTGCACGCAGAAATGAACACACAAACGTGCACACACCCTTCCATATATATGCACATACCGTCACACACACTGTGGTTGAGCCTGGTTTTGATTCTCAATTCTCTCGCTTTCTCTTTCTTGTCTTACACTAGCAAATTAATTCACAGGGCTCACTGATCATCTGTCTTCATCGCGGCACCACAGTCATCTGCTGGTGCTGTAGCGATGGCTGAGAGATTAGCTCCCACTATGTTCTGCTCCATGCACAAGCCACCACATCAGCACACCAGTAACTACCTAGTGTTTTTCTCTCTCTCTCCCCCTTCAGGCTTCAATCTCAGAGCATCCCATAGCATCTCCTGACCTCCAGTCATAGACTGTCAAGCACAGCACCTTGAATGGGTAGGCTGTCTAGATTTAAAACAGGCATACCGATTACAAAAGGACAAAATGTTGGAACACACTCACACACACACAGACCCCTGCTCATGTAACATTCACGCTGTCAAATATAAGAAATGTTTTGACGCATAATACACCAAACTACCAAATGCAAAGACTACAGATGCTACAACTCAGAACCAGGTTGATGCACACACATGTGCAGCCCATGTGGCTTGTGTATGTTTGTGTGTTTGAGTGTGTGTGTATATGTGTTTGGGTGGAAAATACGATTTATTGTCTATGTTTTCCACTGATTGATTGTGTTCCCCTGTGATTTATTACATGGTCCGGCTTACAAGGTCTCTCATACTCTCCGATCAGCCAAGGCAGAAAGAGGCAGAGAGGGAGAGAGAGAGAGGCAGAGAGGGAGAGCGAGAGAGGCAGAGAGAGAGCGAGACAGAGAGAGAGAGAAACATAACCTTAAAGTACTATGACTCCCTTAACCTGTACAGTGTGTGTGTGTGTGTGTGTGTGTGTGTGTGTGTGTGTGTGTGTGTGTGTGTGTGCACATGAGTGCTTGGGCCTTAATGAGATGGCCCTTGTTCACCCACAAAGTGGATTTTTTTCCCCCTTTCACTCGATAACTGCCTCCACCCCCCCCCACCCGACTCCTCCTCCAATGATGACCACACATGACATCATTCATAATGCATGACCTCATTGCTCCTGCTCATTATTCAATTGCTTTAATGTGATTATGTCCACACAGGCCCGTGTGTGCGTATTTTACACAGACACACACACAGACACAGTGTGTATGTGGGCTGGGCATTTCTTACTGCAGGCGCAGGGATTCCAGTATGCTTAAAGGTATTCAGTTGGGGAAAGTTGGGTAATATAAATGAGAGGGAGCTTTTATCCTCATCTTCTTCACTTACTATCGCTCGCCCATCTTAAGTGAAACGACGCTATAGCAGTAAATATACCATAAAATACATTTACTGTCTGGCGCGGTACAATACTCATTAAACAAGACTCTTTTTTCTTCCTCCAGAAATCCCAGCTATTTCCTTATACTTTAATGGCCGACTGCAGTGGCTCCAGTCCACGGTGGGCTAGTAGTGTTCCTGGGACGGCTGATTAATTAGGCGCCGTGCTAGCGCTGACGCGCATGTGTAAACAGCCCGGAATCACTAATCTCACAAATCAGACTTTAGATTGATATCTAGAGTCTCAGTGCAGGCGAGCTCAGATCAAAGGTGAACAGGGCATGTAGACTGGCCACTGTAGAAATACATTTATTAAAATCCCCTTCTGAAAGCTAAATCCAATAGTGCAAATGACCTTTCGCCGGTAGAAACAAAATGGGAAACAAGGCGTAACTCCATCCCTGCTAGAACACAGTAGGACTGCTGGTTCCCAGATGAAGCACGCAATTGCTGGGCATTCCCCAAACAGCTTACTAGATTCTCCTAATGTTGACACAATCTGCTGCAACAGGCTCTGGTCGAAGAAGCACAATGCAGAGCCCAGGCAGGCGGGAAGGCAGGCAGGCAGAGAGACAGAGAGAGACAGAGACAGACAGACAGACACAGAGAGAGAGACACAGACAGACAGAGAGAGAGAGAGAGAGAGAGAGAGAGAGAGAGAGACAGGGTATTTACTGAAGTTGACAGGAGGAGAGGAAAATGAGAGGAAAAACTGCAAGAAGTGAAATAAATAATAATAAGTTGGATGATAAGGTGCAAAAAAGAGAACAAAATAAGAGAACGATGATATAAATGTCCTAGTTCCTGGTTATAAATATTTATTGAAATAAAGTGTGTTTAATACATATTATTTTTCGTGAATCAGTCAAACGTGTTATTATTAAATGAAAAATACATTCCAGTTCAAAGGTACTTGATAGAAATGTGTTTGCATTTGACAAGCCAAATGGGGCGCATTGCCGATTTGAAGAAATCCTGTTGTCTGTAAATGCAGTGGAGAATGCACCTGTGTGTGATCAAATTCACACACCAGCAAACCTCAAACACGCCCATCACAAAGTGGGGCGCCTAAATTAAAACCGAGTTCTCCTCAGGCTATTTTTATCGACTCATTCGATTTCTGCATCATTTAGCAAATGTCATCCACTCATGAATTTACAAACGCCACCTGTTCTCCATTTTGAACCAAGTCTCCAGGTACTGGAGGGCGTCGCTGTTCCAGTGGCTGACAAGGCGGGGAGACTGGGCTGCACTGGTTTCTAATTCAAGCGAGAGGCCTCACACTGAGTCAGCGTCCATGGGGACCGGGAGCCCGAATCAGGAGATTGTTGAGAAGCTGAGAGGTCAGCGGGCCGTAACGCACGCCGGTGTTCATTAAGAAAGACACAGCGCTAAAAACACACAGAGAGACAGAGAGACAGAGAAACAGACAGAGACAGGGAGATACATAATGACAAGGAGACAGAGAGAAGCAAGGGACATGAGAGATAATTGAAAGAGAAAATGAGGTGTGTGTGTGTGTGTGTCTTACATCATGGGAAATGGTGCACAAGGAGAGAGAGCGAGACAGAGTGAGAGAGAGAGTGGACAGAGAGAGAGACAGAGAGTAATAGGGGGGTCAGGAGAGGGTATGGGGTCAAGGGCAGGAAGAAGGGGGACCACAGCTGTAGAGTCTGTGATGTACACACAAGCACACACAAACACGCACATGGGAACAAAATCCAATAATTGTATTGAGAGGACAAAAGATGACAATATGACAAAGTATCATCTTTCATCTACCGTGTCTGCTCCTCCTTTAATAGCCTGCTTTATTGCAGCTTATTGCATTGGGGAGGGGGGGGTATAACAGAGTCTGCCCCCCCCCCCCCCCCACACACACACACACACACAATTGAACTATTATGTATTGAAGTTCAGCTTGGGTATATCTGGATGTGTTTCAATGCCATTAAAAAAGAAAATACTGAATACAATGTTCCGGGCGGCCAAGATGATGACCTGGCCTTAATAGGCCCTCAACAACGCAAATACCAAGTTGGCATAGCAACGTTACTTCCCAGGGAAAGGGCACGGCTCTGTTGTTTATGTTGAGATTCCTTGTTGCCTCACATTATAAATTCATAGTATGCATTTTCCAATTGGACAATCAATTATAAAACAAGCTTTTAACCTTTTGTTTAATGCGGCACCACCTTTGCAAACAGTGTTGTTAATATGCCGTTGTAAATACAGTCGTTCGAAATGAAGGGAATGAATTCACGGTATTGATGGAGACAGAAATATCCAATTAAACCATTGAGGGATAGCCGAGTAGCGTCCTTTATCTCTGTTTGGTCCTAAAAGAGCAGGCAGACGGGTAGACAGGCTGGCTGCAGTCTGGGCTCAGATCTACAGAGAGATAAAGCCCAGTCTGGACCTGGCTCTCTGCCACAGAGGGGCCCGCCCATGTGGACCAGAAACCCAGTTGCCTGGGGACATGGTCACAGGGCTAGGTCATTATGATCACTGACCGGGAAAAAAGTAAAATCACCCTTGTTTTCTACAAAACTTATTTTCTCAAGTCTCTTCTTCTAAAACTAGGGTACACCCAGAGCTAACTGTCCCAGACCTCACCTGTCTTAGATATATTTTTGGGCATTTCTTTAGGCCCGCATGAATTTTCATGCTTATTTGCCATTGCACGTGTGTGTGTTTGCGTACCTAACACTGTGTGCATGTGTATGTGTGATTGTAGACGTAGCTTGCTCTACTCCACCTTGGGGTCATTATATGTCCTACCTCAGCTCTGTCCCAGGGTCAACACACACATACACACCTTGCAGTGGTGTGTATGTGTGACTGATCCATACTTTCATCCTCTGGGCTTCAGGGTTAATAATATCCATTTCCTATATTTCTGTTACCCTGTAACCCCTGTGTGCCTATTTACTAGAACTTCATAATCATCACCACCACCACCCCAGACACTCAGCAGATAGAGAGGCAATTTACAGAATACAGCAACAACGTGAGTTGATCTGTGTCACGGCTAGCCCCCAGCATCACCACCGCCACCTTTGAAAAACACACCTGCCCGCCAGCTGTGAGACTGAAGGAGGATAAATAGCGGCGCTAATACATTCTCTTCCCTGCTGTTACTGCAGCCCTGCGATGGTTCCTGCGCACAGGCTCAATATTATGAAAAGTCTTCCATGAGCCTTGTTTTTGTATGTTTATACTCTAAACACACTTTGTAAAAATATCCCAACCCTAACCCTATTTTAACTGTGGCTGAGAAAAATGCAATGTAGGAAATAATAGTAAGAAAAAGGAAAAAGCTGTTTAGGCTCCGAGTCGAAAGGTCTGGGTTTTGATCCAAAATGTCCACATTCTTGGGCAAGACATCCTAACCTTTATATCAGCGGTTCTCTCACTGGACCATGGGCCCAGGGGAAGCTGGTCCGAGGTCCCTTAAACCAAACCCTAACCCTGAAACCAAGCCCTAAACCCTAACCGCAAAAACAAACCCGAAGACCTTACCCTAAAACCAAACCCTAAAACCGAATCCTAAAACCAAACCCAACCCTAAAACTAACCCTAAAAGAAATCCTTGTATGCCCACTCTGAAGCTAATCACTTGGACCTAGTGACGGCATCACAGAGCCCACCTGATGAAGTCTAGATGAGGGAGAGCCTTATTTGTATTCATCTGTGTATTTTCAATACAATAAAGTTGAACTTGAACATGTGCCGTGTTGTGTAGGCTACCTGTTTACCAAACTAGCGAGCTGTACTGTACTGTAATGTTTTTTAAGTCTACAAAGACTTTGGATCCATCCTTTTTGGGTTGGGAACAACACAAGGGAGTTTACTTTGGTTTGGACATCTCATATCATGATAATAGTGTTATTTCATAAAGACCAGTGTAGTCAGAAAGACTGACACTATCAAAATGATGGGCCAAAAAATGATGTTTAGAACGATTGGATCAAATAGGATATCGCTTGTTGTAGTTTATATGCAAATCGCTTTGGATAAAAGCGTCGGCTAAATTATAAAGATGAACTCAAACTAAACATTGCCAATATTAACTTACAAATGCCTTCTTGATGAACAATATTGATCAATAGAAACCAATAAAACAAGTGAACAAAATAAACGTACAGCCATTGCTCGATGAGCAATGGGGCTGTGACTAGATCATTAGGATTGACACCTTATATCCCATTGCTCAAATTGTACCTTATTATGTTGTTATAAGGGCCTCAGGGTCTGACTGATGGACCAGGCTAATGAATAGCAAATGATTCCGTGCACTGAGGTAATGAATGACCAGCTGTAAGGGACACACATCGGCTGACCATGGGAAAAGTAGGCCAGTCTCATGCAGACAAATTCTACCCATCCACCTCCTCTCCTCTCTCTCTATCTCTCTCTCCTCTTCCTCCTCCTCGCCATCATCCTCTATCAGACCCATTCTTCCATCGCCCACTCCACCGGCCTTTTGCTCTCTCTCTCTCTCTCTCTCTCTCTCTCTCTCTCTCTCTCTCTCTCTCTCTCTCTCTCCCTCTCCCCCGCTCCTCATTATCTCTCTTTTTCTCTTTCTCTCTATGGTCTATCCACCAGCCCATCTCGCCGAGAAACTCCCTTTCAACAGGGCGAGGACCTCTTTCCTGTCTTCCACCCCCCCCCCCCCCCCACACACACACACATACACCCCCCTCAGCCACATCCCCCTTCAGGCATCTATTTGGCGCAGCTAATGGACGGCTGAGAAACCACTGCCGAAGGAGGGTGAGGGGGAGGGAGAGAAAGGAAGAGAGAGAAAGAGTGAGAGAGAGAGAGAGAAAAGAGGTCGAGTGGGTGGTTGGAGATCGTGGTGGTGGTGTAGATGTGTCCATAGGGTGGGGGTCGGGGGTGTACTGTGGTTGTGTGTTTATCTATGGGGGGAGGGAGGGAGGGAGAGGAAAAGAGAGGGGGGGCGAGAGAAAAGGTAGGGGTGGGTGGGTGGAGGTGATGGTGTGGGATGTAGTGCGTGGAGAGGGAGAGAGAGAGAAAGAGAGAGAGGGAGAGAGAGAGAGGGGTGTGCATAAGGCAAAGGCTCCTCTTTGTCTGTGGGGGGAGGGGGGAAGAAAAAGGCATGGCTACGAGTGATCGAATCCGGCCCCTTCAGATGGAGCTCGGCCACAATTTCATATTCGCCGTGTGGCCCTGATGGGTGCTATATTGAATTGCTTATCCTCGGATATGAAAGCCATGAATCGACGCCCGGCCAGGTTTACCTTTAGAACAGGCGGTGCCGGTGGAGATTGCGGCTGCCCCCATAATGAGACGGGAGACCTTTAGGGGAGAAGAGACGCGGCCCACAGAGCCGTCCATCTTCTTCTGTGTTTCCTTTGTCGCTCCGCACCCCGACTCGCCCTTCTCCCTCTATCGGCCCCTTTCCTCCAGTAAACTCCATGATTCAACTCTATAAGGTGCTGCAAGCTTTGCTTTTCATACATTTGAATTCTCACTTCAATATACTTTATTTTTCTTCAGATAATATACATTATCTGATTATACATTAATGTACATTTCTAAGCCCCCCAATTTTACCAAATGATATATGAATGTACACATGAAAGAGCGTTTATGCTACGCTTTATATGCAAAACGATCTATATAAGTATCTATATGTTAATACCTCTCCTGCCAATAACTCTGAATCTCAGCACCCCTGGCCTGTCTGGATGTGGATCTATTAGTGTGACAACACTACAGAGTGACAACTATACATCTTTTTTTATATAGAGATCAAGACAAAGTCGGCTTTAATCTTTCTCTGGGCCCTAATTGATTTCCTGGATGCGAGGCCTAATAAGGGCCAGGGGAGCCGTCGTTATGATTGATCGGACTTCGTTATGAAACAGTGAGGCAAACACGCTGCACTCTGAGGCCCGCAGACGATGACTGTTAGAAGGAGACAGAGGTAGCAATAAGATGAGAAGATGGTGATTCCAGCTCATGGTTGTTATTGTTGTAACTAGACACTAACAGCCAACGCATATCAGCATGAGTATCCCTTACCTTGATATTCACTCACCACTGCACCGCTGCCTGTGTCTGTTCTAATGACCTTACTATTAAGTTAGAAACCTTTGAATACAGCATAATGTCATTTAAATAGATGAAAGTGAAAAATCACAGCTTTCATCTGCGTCATGCTGTATCAAGCAGTAGCTTGGTGTAGAAAATGTTCATTTAATAGTTAGCCAATCAATTGTTCATTTTAATGCACAGAGGTTCACATATAGGAGTTCATTTGAAATAGGGGCAGAATATAACAGCTGGCTCTGTAGTATAAAAGATAGCCATATAGTATACTATGGACTTGATATACTGGGAAGCGCGGAATAGTGTAAAGAACAGATATTAACTGACATGCAGGGTGGCATGGACATTGTTCAGCGGTTTGCTGAACAATGTTTAAATGTATATTGCATTTCTCTGACCTAAAAGTTTTATTAAAGATGCTCATCTTTTTTATTTTCTCCCACTTTATATTGTATTCTTCCGAATGCAAAGGGGTGATGAAATCCATGGAAGTGATTGTCCTTCACAGGCCTGCAGATTAATACCTTTCTTCCATCTCCTCCTTGTAAAAAGGGAAGAATATTACCTCACATTTCTATTGTTCTGTCTGGCAGATTTCCTAATGGGATCTCTCCATCTCTCCCTTCTTCAAAAAGGCTCTTTCATAAAGGATAGGAGCCTGGAGTCCAGCCAGAGAGAGGAGAGCAGAGAGGACAGCAGGAAAGTGTGTGTGTGTGTGTGTGTGTGTGTGTGTGTGTGTGTGTGTGTGTGTGTGTGTGTGTGAGAGAGAGAGAGAGAGAGAGAGAGAAAGAAATATATATAAGGTGGCTTCATCACATATGAAAGATTACTGTGTGTGTGTATGATAAATAAATATATTTATTTAATATGTATTTCTTTCACACACACTCTCTCTTTATATACTGTGTGTGTATGTGTGTGTGTGTGTGTGTGTGTGAGAAAGAAAGAAATATATGTAGATGTGTGTATATATATATATATAATGTGGCCGTTCACGTCTGGCTGGGTCCATCTCTCTCTTGCTCTTCCTCCTTCTCCCTTTCCCACTCTCTCTCTCTCGCTTCCTCGCTCCCTCTCTCCCTCTCTTTATATACTGTGTGTGTGTGTGTGACAAATATATATATATATATATATATATATATATATATATATATATAGAGGAGGGCCCAGATGCCAAAGACCCTCCACAAGGGGAACGTGACTCGGAGGGAAGCACAGACAACAGCAGACAGGGTGTGGGCACCAGTAACAAAGGTTTATTAAAAAAAAGGATGGGGACAAGGGGGGAGGGTGAAACTTCAACGTAACTTCTTCCTGGTCCGGGGTAGGTCTCCTGGTAGGGCTTCAGGGGTGAGCTGGAGGCATACTTCAGGAAGTTGCTGCAATCCTTCCTCAAGGGGAGAGGTTCTCCCTGCCTTTATGGCAAGCCAACCCTCTTGTGGCCACATGGCCGGCAGGTGTTCCCCATTGATAATCATGCAGCAGGTGTGCCGGATAATACTGATGATCAATGACTTTCCCCAGTGCTTGTCTTTTGGGGAAAGGCCGTTGTCCATGGTGCTGCTCTCCTTTTCCCCTTGTGGAGGGTCTTTGGCATCTGGGCCCTCCACAAAAATAAATAAAAAATAAATAATAATAATAATATATATATATATTTGTCACACACACAGTATATAAAGAGAGAGAGAGGGAGCGAGGAAGCGAGAGAGAGAGTGGGAAAGGGAGAAGGAGGAAGAGCAAGAGAGAGAGGGAGAGACAGTGTGAGAGAGAGAGAAGGAGAGAGCGAAAGAGAGAGAGTGAGACATGGAGCGGGAGAAGGAGGAAGAGAAACAAAAAATGGAAGAGAGAATAGGAGAAGCACTTGATATAATAATCTGATCTGAGACGGAAGCCCTGTCCACCTGAATGGTTACAGCCACATTACAGCATCACAGCATCCCTTCCAGAGCACAGGGTTCCAGGTCAACCTCAATATTGTAAGCATAACAACAGCGGACCAACATAGGGAGGGAAAGCTTTCTATTTTTGTGGGACATGAAGTAGAACAGACTGAACTCTGTAGCTCAATCCCCCCCCCGATAAGCACATTAAAAGAATGGCTCATGAATAGAGTGCCCACATAAATGTCTTAACAAAAGGGTGTCTGCCTCATTGCGCCACTATGTGTCGTACCAGTTTTAATGTTGTACGACGTCTGTATAATTGAATGTCTGGTGCGTGTACTTGCTGCTGTTTTACTGAATTAGCTGCCAACCTTCATGAGAGTACTACAATGGAAATACTTTTCCACCTTTATTATGATCCTCCATGAGGGTTTTACATGCAGATGTTGCTTGCTGTATTTTTTACATGATCAAATAATCAAATCCAAACAATGATGGTTTTCGCAATCATACTCGTCATCATAGTGAGATTACAAATCCATTCATGCATACATGGTAGGTGTATTCTTACTCAGCTAGTCCTCAAAGTGAAAAACCCATGTGTAGCAATGTCCACTACTACACGCCACCTAGGTGGCTTTTCTCACTCCACCTAGGTGACTTTCCTCGGGCTCCAAATGTGTTTCCTCTTTAAGAACCCCCCCCCCCCCCCCACACACACACACACACACACACACACACACACACAATCGCCGCTCAGCTAACACATGTGTGGTTAATATTCAACTCAGCTCCTCAGAATGACCAAATGGAAAAGCATTTTGCCCTGCGGCAAGCTTGTGTCAACCGCCCCATTGATCAAGTCAGACGGTGGGGGGGAGTTTACTGGGACACTTACCAAGACTGTGTTGTGGAGACAAGGTAGATGGGGGGGGGGGGGGGGGGGGGGAAGAAAAAAGAAGAATACATTGGAGTTACAGTCAACAATGGCTACTGTAATTGATGAAAACAGAATAGAGGAACTAAAATATAAAGAGGGAGGGATAAACAGATAAGATTAGATAACCATTTTTACGTCTTATTGTTGAAGAGGACATTCATCCTATTTATTCAGTTGTTTATTGTTGGGAGCTGTATAGATTTGGGTGGCAAAAAACATCTATTACCATCAGTGTAAAAATATGGCTTCCATAAAAACTTCTTCTTTTTTTTTTACACATTTCAATTTTGCTCAATAAACGCTTGCGTATCAGTCTGTTCTGCCAGGACTGAACACTAACGGTATAGGAAAGCGAGTGCTGAATGCAGCTGAATGTTCACTAAGCACCTGAACTGATATGCAGATGGCGTGTGTGGGTCCAGTAAGGTGGCCCATCACCTACTGCAGATTAATCATTTCTCATTTGCTGACAGGATGCTCCGCCGTGCATCTAAGCTCTCGCAGCATTAGGTAGCAAACCCCTGCTGTCATACTCTTCGGAAACTATTTAACAATTCAACAGTTTACCACAGCATGAACTTCATTGAATTGAGCATGTCAACTCAATTTGGGTTTCAAATCGGCCGTTTCACTTGAATTCAAAGGCCCTATTGGAATGTGTGTTCACAATTTAATTTTGCTATGGCAGTCCACATACAACAAACGGTGTTTGTGTATGTGTGTGTGTGTGTGTGTGACCACAGTAGAAAGACACAAATATCCTCCATGTTTACAGTGCAAACACCACACTAACACACTTCCCTTTTGTGTGTGCGTTTGCGAGTGCGCTTGTGTGTGCGCGCATGTTTGTAATAACACCTAGGTAGAATAGCTGTGGTGTGTGCCACGCTGTTAATCTCCCACCCTCACACTGACTGGCTAGTCCCATGATTCTATTGTTTACTCTCCCAGACCCAATCAGCAGTCGCGGGATTGTCTCCCGCGGCAATCACACGGCTGACCAATGAGGCCAGCTGCCCCGTTGCACTGAGCCAACTGGATACGTTTCAAATGTGTGTTTGACCACTCACAGCGAGGCCCTGGGAGCTAACACTTTGTCACCATGAAAGTCCTGTTACATTGAAAGCCCTTCCGGCTCACTGTTTGCCATTAGCAGCTAACTACAAGTCCAGATATGACCTCACAAGGACACTATAGCAACTAAGGAGTCCAAAACACTTTCTTTTCTTAATCATCAATCACAATTGAATTCGATTATATATTTTTTTAATTTGAATCAGTTATTTATGAATCTTCACCCTCCATCTTTAATTATTCTGTCTACATGGCCTGTGCCTATAGCGCTCCTCTCATACTTAACCTCACTCTGTCTTTCTCTCTTCTTTCTTTCTTTCTTTCTGCAGTTCCTTCCGGCCAAATATCAAGTGTTGCAGATCAATAATGGCCCATTAGGTAACTGAAGATGTCTGTATGTGTGTCTATGTGTGTGTGTCTGTGTGTATACGTGTGTGTGTATGTGTGTGTGTGTGTGTGTGTGTGTGCACTCAGGCCCTGCTCAATGCGGCCTAGTGTCTCTGCCATCAGGAGGATTCTCAGGGTCTTCTACCCCTCTTCCATCTTCCTTGTTCATTCTGTCTCTTTCTATCCAGCCATTGTTTTACCCATCTTCCATTCCCATGCATTGTACTTTTTCTCTGTATTACTTGTTTCCCTGTATTGTATTGTTTTGTATTTTTGTTTCAGGTGAGCTGATACTGTTCCGAAACGGATTACATTTAGCACCGAAAATCACTAATTAACGTCATTACATCAGTACTATTATACGTTTGTCCTACTGTCCATCCATTCATCATCCATCCATATATGCATTTATCCATCCATCCATCTGCCCATCACCCCATCCATCCATTCTTTCATCCATCCATCCATCCATTCTTTCATCCATCCATCCATCCATCGATCTACCCATTCATCCATCCATCCATCCATCCATTCATCCATCCAACCCCCATCCATCCATTTATCCATCTACCCATCCCACCCAAGTCATCTTTAATAACTCTTTTATAACGGCATGTTTCTGGCTGTCAGTTGCCGTGCAGTTTGCAGTGCAACAATATTGCTAAATAAATAATTACATAATGTAATAGTGCAACCTTAATCGAATTCTTCAAGGTGCAAGTGCATTACACACACATGCATACAGTGACTGGGTCTCAATTTAGAATGTGCTGATCTTAAATGGTGAGGCCCACATCAAAGGGATATTGAAGAGCCGACTAGTCTCATTAGGCATGCTGTCGGCATAACCTACCCACACATTGGCAGAGATGACGCACAGCACCCATGTTTGTTGTGATTGAATGTGTTTGTGCTCGAGAGTTTGTGTGTGTAGGCGCGTGAAATCAAAGTTGATTCTGCTTTCGTTGTAGAATGTGTGGAGTGCGCGAGCGTGTGTGTGTGTGTGTGTGTGTGTGTGTGTGTGTGTGTGTGTGTGTGCGTGTGCACAAGTTCTTTTCGAAGAAACACTTTGTTCCTCCGGATAATCCAGGGCGAAGGTATGAATAAATTCATGACACAAATGGCGATGTGTTTAGACGTCGACACAGACGATCAAACACCTTTACTGTCGTAAGTTACGCAAAAGGAACGCTTGTATAAATAGCCCTCAGTATCCTCAATCAACTTGAAAGGCACTCACTGCAAATAAAGCCTAGGGGGTTTGTTTTTTGCCTGGGGGAGAAATATTGAAACCAGGGCTCAAAGGAAGGCTAAAGAAATGGTGTTTACAGCAGTGGAAGAGTATATCATCTACTCTGAAAGCTCTGCATCTTGAAAACACACGTTGAAGTTGTGGATCAGAGGAGAGAGCGGCACAGATGTTAATCTAATTCTAACTAACGCAACTCCACATGCCGACACACACACACACACGCACATTATTATCAACAGTCTCTTTTCTGGTTTAAGTTGACTTCTATCTGTCAGTCTCTCTCTCTCTCTGTTCCCAGGAGAGAGATTGACATACACACACACACACACACACACACACACACACACACACACACACAAAGACACACACTCTCTCTCTCACACACACACACACACATTCTTATCAACACTATTTTCTGGTTTAAGTTGACTACGATCTGTCAGTCTCTCTCTCTCTGTTCCCAGGAGAGATTGACATACACACACACACACACACACACACACACACACACACACACACACACACACACACACACACCTTTACTTTCTCAGTTCCCTTGCACCCCTCTTCTTTGAGACTAGTATGAAGCCCAGACTTTGTCTCACCCCATCAGCGCACACCCTGTAATTTACTTTCTTCTGTTCTCTTTCGGCAGAGCCCTCATGTCTCAAAAAGGATCATCTACATTTTCTCCTCCTCATCATCATTATCATCCACCCCCCGTTATTAAAATGGCAACTCAACACCTCCTTCATCCCTCTCTGTCCCCTTAACCCCAACCCCTCCTCCTCTCCCTCCTTCCATCCCTCCACCTTTCTTATTTAAAACCAAAAGGATCTGTGTTGCCATGGAGCCTGTCGTCATGACTACAAACAACTATGCAGACGTGCGCTGGGCGACAGAGAAGAGAGAAGTGGGGGAGAGGCCGAGAGTAAAAAGGAAAAAGGAAGGGAACACGGGGGTGATGAGGGTCATGCTCACTGTAGATTCACCTCTCTGACCGCCCCCCCCCCCCCCCCCCCACCCCGCCCTCCTGCCTACCGAGCTCCAGACCTGAGAAGTCACCCCCACTACACACACACACACACACACACACACACACACACACACACACTCAGTGCAGAAGGCTGAAAACTGCCCCGTCGTCCTTTAAAGGTCAGTCTGCAGAGGACAGGCAGGGGTCGTCACAAAGCCTCAGAGGACCATGGAGGGACAGAAAGAAGAGGAAGCATCTGGGCCGTTAACATGCATCTCTATCCTGTCCTTCTTTCCAGACCTGGGACCCTGCCACAACCCTGTGCCATGGATGGTCCATGCGACTAGTGCACCAATAATTTACCTGCAGGGAGTTTTGTTGTTCTGCAGCTCTGACGTCACCTCTGTCAGTGTCAGCAATTTTTTCTCGAGGGTTTATGGACACATGGCAAGATTGAGCATCCCCGAGCTCCGGGATTAAACCCTTTGGCTCCACACTGGCAGTAAGGTGACCCTCGGTGGCTCTGCCCCTCTCTGCGTCCCGACAGCTTATAGGAGCACTGGGTGATTTGCGTAGAGGCAGATGACACTGCAGCTTCTGGATGGATCAATCTAATATTAAGTTTATGGCTAGTAGCCATCTATGAAAGACTGCTGCAGTGATGACTTTTGTGGCTTGTCATTTCGATTTCTACACATATGGGCCCCCTACATGGTTTGAGGCAACAAACATCTTCTTCAAGGCTGTGTGGTCGTCGCGGTGGTTTTAAGGTGAAACGAAGGACAAAGTGAGATGCCTGTAAGGCTGGTAGTTAGCCATGGGTTTGGAAGTGTTTGTGTGTTTTGTTTTTCCTTCCTGTGGCCCGTACTGAAGTTCCCGCACTTGGAGATCAATACTTAGTCAATAGTACTGGTCTGAGGACAACTGAACCCAGGCCACACTGCTGGGGCCAAGGCCTTGATGGTCCTATGAATAATAAGAACAAGCAAACATTGTTGAACAGGTTGAAAGACATGAGATCTTCATGTTTCAGCACCTTTGTTTAATGCTAGGCTTATATCTTTCTTTGACTCATCTTAGCCTCTGTTAAGATGGCTTTCCTCCTGGTACCACCCATGAAAAAACAAGGTTAGCATAAAAAGATCTATACTGCCCCCTTGGGGTAACTGCCAGCAACACAACTCAAAGTACTATGATGCGTTCGTCTACGCACGTGTGTGTGTTTGTGCGTGTGTGTGTTTAAATGGATACAGCAAAATATATTTTTCAGTTAAACTATAACTCATGCATGCTGGTGTCTTTTGGAAGTCATCCCAATCATCTCTCATCAGGCTCCTCATAAAACATCATGCGACCAATAACACGTGGCGACATTGGCTGCCAGGGCTGTGGAGTGTGGTAGCGGGTCTGGGAATAGCAGCCCTCACATGTAGTGTATCTAGATGGAGGTCAGCTCCATTCAGACACCTGCCTCATTTAACACACAGCCTCACACACACGCGCTCTTTCTCACTCTCTCTCTCTCTCTCTCTCTCTCACACACACACACACACGTTCTGCCTCTATCTCTATCTATCGCTCTCTCACACAAACACACACACACACACACTTTCTTTCTCTCTCATACGCACACAAACTCTCACACGCACAAAGGTTCTCTCCTTTCTTTCTCACTCTCTCTTCTCTCTCACACTCACACACACACACACTTTCCCTCTCACACACACACACACACACACACACAAGTTCTCTCTCTCTCACACACACACACACACACACACTTTCTTTACCTCTCATACACAAACACACACTTATAATCTCATAAACTCTTTCTCTCTCTCTCACTCTCACACACAAGTACAGACACACGCACACAAACACACACACACACACACACACACACACACACACACACACACACACACACACACAGATCAAGTGCCCATGCCATGCAGCTCAGTCAAAGTGTTTCTCAATCCAATTTGCAGACATGACCCGATTCATTGTCCGGTTCATTCATTACTTGTGGTCAAGTTAACAGTATACATACACACGGTTCTTTGTGTGTTATTTGCACGCTGTGCCTTGGCCACCGTCTATTTTCGTGGTTGCGGCTATGTGTAGCAGTCTTTAGGAATGAGCCAGACTATGTTACACTCTGGTCCCTCCCTCAGACGCTTTGCTAAAGTAACAGCTGAGGTCAGGGCTACTTAAAGATGCGAGCACGCATGCAGACACACACATATACACAGACACACACACACACACACACACACACACAGACATGCACACGTTCTGCCGAATACAGCCACTCAACAACCCGACTACCTTTAGCCGGCAACGTCAAGCAGAGAGACCTGCAGAGCCAGTGAAGCTCCAGGGGGGCTTTCACACCATTCTCCCCAGGAAAAGATCAGCACTTCCTGGGTGCACTCAGCAGGGAGTCTTCCACCCCCCAGACACCTTCTCAATTCTAAAACCTGGGAAGACATCAAGAAATCCTGAATCCTCCCGCTTGGCCCCCCCGTTGAGAGAGGAGGGGAGGGGAGAGGGGTGGTGAGGTAGTAGGGTGGTAGGTAGCAGCAGGGTGTGGGGGGGTGGTGGTGATCATCTAAGATTCTGGGTGCCCCCCCTACCGTGCCTGTCTGGATCATGGAGCTGCACTGCCTGCCCACCGAGACCCCGACCCCGTCCAGCCGTGGCTCCACAGACCGGCTGTATGACAACTGCCCACCCTACTCCCTGCGGAGGGGGAGGGAGCGTTACGGGGAAAGCGGCACCGCGGGACCCTCCGTTCCGGCCGGCGGTCTCCCAGCATTGCCTCGTGGTCCCTGGGTTGGCCTGGTCCCAGCCGCGGCTCACATTCCCACGCTATCACCAGGGGTGGGGGGGTCTGGGTCTGGAGCGTGGCCAGACCACAGCTACTGCAGCTGGGCCTGGGGCTCGGGGAGGCAGGGCTGGGGAGCGGAGGGGAGGTGGAGAAACTACCGGGCGGTGGGAGTAGGACTGGGAGGAGGAGGGCAAGAAGGAGAAAGCTGTGGGGAGGGGGAGGAGATGGACAGTCCCAGTCCGGCGCACAGCGTGGAGCACGAGAGCGCCCTCTCCGTCTACGACAACCTTCACGAAGGCACCACTCCCGACGACCTGGCCACGCCCATGGAGACCAGCATCCCGTTTCCATGCAGCGAGGAAGACTGCTTCCTGCTCCCGTACAGCGAGGAGGAGATCCGGCTGCTGACCACGGAGGCCGGCGACGCCAGCCGAGACAGCAGCCTGTGGTCCTCGTGCGAGATCATCCTGGCGGGCAGCCGCTGCAGCGACGGCCCCGCTCCGGACCAGCTCGGCGGCCCGGAGGAGAGGGCGTCCGAAGCGCTCACGGCCAGCATGCCACACTCCAGCCAAACAGGGCTGGTGGACCAGGACCAGCGGCCCCCTGGGGCCGGGGCAGACTCCAGTCCAGACCAGGGACCCCCGCACGGGGCAAGGGTACCGCCCCCCCTGCCCCTGGCCGATCCCATGGCCAGCGCCCTCCGGAGCGTCCTGACGGGCCTACAGCACCAGATTGGACGCCAGAGGGACGAGTATGAGGCGAGGATAAGCAGGTACGCCGGATCACCTTTTCCACATGATGCATGGCCAAGTTCTACAGTGCAAACGCACAGACACACGCTGCACAACACACACTGCACAACACACACTGCACAACACGCATAGAGCACAAGGGAAAGAAAGAAGCGATTGCAAAGAATGGTTTCAAAGATTTTTGCATATTTTGAGTTTGCATTATATTTGTATTTTCTACATGATATATGCAAGTGCGTGTTCTCCTGTTACAGTAGTGCTCAGATTTTTCATGACATTGACTTTCTGTTACTGACCCTTGTCTCACCCCATATCCTGTTTAGTTCCCAGGGCAAACGCAGGTCGTGGGATTCTGCGATCCATTTCCTGACATCGTTTACCCAAAGGCTCTTACACGACATGTTGCTCAGACAACTTGGAAATATTAAAGATGATTTATTTTTAAAGCTCCACTGACAACAGATCCGGATACAAATACTTCAACATCTCCAGATATTTGTATCTCTCTAGTGGTAAAGTGACAACCACAACCACAGGCCAACTAAGTTTGACCTTTACCGTTGCTTATTTCTCTATATGTGTCTGTATGTGTTGGAAGGGAGCTAGTTTGAGTCTATAACCTAGACAACCATCACATAACCCACTTTGTTCTGATAGTGGTACAGTCGTTTAGTTTGTCTTACCTCATTCCTGCTCTTGCATACAAGGGAGTTATCCAATCCCAAGCAATAAGACACTAATAGTACTTCATGTTGGCGCTGAAAACCATTGATGCATCGATGACTAACATATTCACCCCTGGGTGTACTCCGGTATTTATCGCAGCTGTAGAGGCCTACTACACAGATGTACAACACAGATGCAGGGTGTTGTACCATAAGCTTGGGGTAAACACTCGGCCGCATCAGTAAATAATAACCAGGGAATGCTGGGAGCGTTCTCAGTCTCATTAGCCTCCTCCGCGTGTCTCCCTACCAGCCTGGAGCAGAGGAACGAGGAGCTGCAGAGCCAGCTGCTGGGTCTGAGGGCCAACCTGTCGCAGCAGCGCCGATGGTACCAGGCGGTCCAGGCCAAGATCCAGGAGTCTGAACGGGCCCGGGCCGCCGCTGAAACGCGCAACGCCACCATCCAGCGAGAGATGGACCAGTTCTTTGACACCTTCGGGGAACTCAACAACGAAGCCAGGAAGGCCGAGCGGATAGTCCGGAGCTTCTGAGAGAGGGGGACTGTGGTGTCCAGTGTGTGAACCAACGGCGCGGTTAGAAACATTAATACACGGAAGAACAGTAGAAGCCCAACGTGGCGCCATGCCACGTGTTTGCCAAGACATTTGGCTGACATGTGAAGACACTAAAATGAGAGCACTGTGTTTTTGCGTTAGGATAAAGAAATAGGTATTTCAGATCGAGGATCAAATTGTTTCCTTGTCGTTCAGAAAAAACGATTGGAAATAAAAAAAATAATCACAGAAAGGCATACAAACAACCCTTGTGGACGTCCAATTTTATTTCTGACGATGTCAAGTTGATAAGCCACATGGTCCGAATGGTAGTCAAAGCGGTCACTTATGCAAACTCTAAAATAACCAAAGGTGGAAAGCTAGCACAACATGTGAAATCATTTTGTACAGTGCATACAAAGCATCCACATGTTAGACATGGTGAACACATAATGTTGGGAGTACACATCCCATAATAAACAGGTAGCAGTGCGCTTCCCTGATTGTTTAAGGCATGATTGGGTGAGGATGAAGGTTTTTTTTTGTTAAACAAGAACATCAATTGTACAATAAGAGTGCTCGACTCAACTTTTTCTCTCCATATTGTTAAGCAAATTCATCAAATTATTGTGAACCGTCCAGCTCTACAGACTCTCGTGACCGACTTTAGATGTCTGGAGATATGGTTCACATTTTCGAACTATTAACTATTTTAAAAAAAAGTTATGGGTGAGGGCGCTGCACAGTACACTTGAATAATCATTTAAAAACACATACACACAACAGGGACGGGTGTGGGGAGTGAACAGCATTTAAAATAGGGTCTAGAATGTAAAAGTAGTGTGGCTGGAAGGTGAAGTAGGAACCTGAATGGTGTTCCTTGGGAGAACTGTGCTAAATACATTGAGAAGAATCCTTTACTGCCATGCACGGTAAACATCCTTGCATACGGATTACAATTTTTGTCCTGTTTTTTAAGATGCTTTTGAAATGATTCGATTTTAATTCCTTTGTTTCTTTTGTCCCTGTACTAATGGAATACTTTGGAGTGGCGACACTTACATCGGGCGGTCGATAATGAAATGTATTGACAAGGGACCTGTCTCCATTGGCCCCTGTTGTCAACTATTCTGTGCAACACATTGCAAGAAAACAATAAATACAATAACATGTTTTTCCCCCTCTCCCAAATGTTCATGTTGTTTTGTTTGATGCACACATCAATAGTCAGTACCTTCAAATCATACAAGGAAATGGCAAGGGTTACAGCTCTTTAGGAACAGTTCTGGCTATGCCAATTGGTTCATAACCGGACACTTTTCTTTAAAACATACAGTACAATACAGGCAGAAATAAACCATGTAACACTGTGAACACAACCACAGCTCCCCCCAGCTGTCGGGGGATGAAAGCTCAAATCTGCGTCACATACGCCAATTCATAAAAATAACATAAAATGTGTTGATCCTGTGAAGCGTCTCCACTGATTGTTAGCACAATGTCGGCTGGGCTTCAACAGCCAGCAGCTGTAGTCTCAGTATATCTGACAACTACAGTGTCTCATCGGAGGCTCAAACGCCGGTGGTTTACGAGGACACACGTGTTTCAGAATACTTGATCAGGCTCGACATTATCCTGAAAAAAGGTACAAACTTAACCACCACCATAGCTCCCCCCACCGCCCCCCAGCCCCACACACACAGACACACAACAGTCCAACTGCACACAAAGAGCTCCATAGTCAAAATTGCAACAAATAAAATAAAATAAAAGTAATAAAAAAATCGAAGACAACTAAAGACCTGGAGGAGGGATACCCCCCCACACAGGAGGACTGACTGACTCGGCACTGACAAACGGATTCGTTTGGAAGGGGGGGAAGGATGGAGGGCTGCTAAGGCAGACGGATGGACAGACAGACCGGACCAGACGCGCTAGGCCACTGGTGCCGCGGTGCTCTTCGCTCACTGGCTCTCGTCCAGGGGGCCGGTCAGCGTGTCGATGCTGCTGCTGTCCGTGTCCGACGCCAGCGTCTGCTCCGTGGACATGGAGGAGATGTCGTTGGCCGAGGACGACTGGGAGGCTGAGCCCGAGACCGCGTCTGGACAGAAGAGTGTGCGGGAGTCACGGGGAATGCACGCGTACGGTGAGGTAGCCAGTATTTTGTTGTTAATAGGTGCTGTATGTACGTTTTAAGAGCTATCATTTGAGTGTAATTTGTTAGAAATGCCATAGCCATCCGTTAGCAATAAGTGAGTGAAATGCAATGAGAGAATATGTGTTATGAGTTGACTGCGCCTGCCTCCGTAGGAGACCATTTATATTCTAGACCGCTCCCGGCTCATTTCTGACCAATCAGGGCATCTTTTCCTTGATTGGTTTGGGGAATCTCTTTCCTGTTTATCACAGGTGCATGAAATGCAACACTTCTCAACGGACGGAGAACCACAGGGAGGGAGCAGAGAGGAAAGGGACGTCTTTTTGGTTGTTTAGTTTAGAAATCGTTCTCTTTTCTGTTCTCTCCGACAGAAGCGTTAATGACAACTTTGAAAAAAAAAAAAAATCTAGCCTTAGTGTGTGTGCAAAGCTATGCAAAAACACGGTAGCTTTTCTTCCGTTCCTTGCCCTTGAGAGGGGCTGACCCAAAATGGCAGCCAGTGAATGTGTTGGTTGTCAATGACTAACCTGAATCCTCTTTCGTCACGCCATTCTTGTTCCTCTCCTCCCAGTCAATGACCTCCTCGTAAATAAGCTCTGTGAAGGTAGAAGACAGGCAAACCAAAGGTAGTTAGGTTTGTGTTCTCATATTTGGAATATAAAATCATTTAAATTGTAGTTCCTTATCATTTCCACCAGAGGGCGCTGCAGCCTACCTTTCCACTGGTCGATGCTGTGCTCTCTTTCTTCAAGCTGCTTGTCTGAGATCTGAGGTGGAGGCTGTGAAGAAGAGGACATTTAAAACAAAAAGGACTCCAAGGTCAGACATTAAAAAAAGGGCGTCGGCGATGCGTCTCGGATGGAAGGGCCGACTCACCGCGTCCGCTTCTGCAGGGTCGTACCAAACGTGGATGTAGGGGTGATTGAGGGCCTCCTCGACAGAGATGCGGGATTCCGGGTCAATCACTAGCATTTTGGATAGCAGGTCGCGTGCTTGACCAGCTGTCATGGAAACACAGCGAGTTGGGGAGGGAGGCAGTGGGGGAATTAGGGGAGAGCAGTTACTAAGGGAACTAGACGGTGACATTGCACAATTCTAAAAAGTCTCAGTTGGAAGGAATGACATCACCTCTTTTCGTTGGGTAACATTGAAGCGTTTAAATATGTATGTTAAAGATCAATTATTTAAATGTGAAAACTAGCAGTTACATATGGGGATTGTCTTATCTTTTATTATAAGTGCTGTTTCAATACCTGCTTCAATCTTTGCAATAATACCTGCATTATTACAGTTTAAACCGTAAATGACAATTTAACACTATAAGGAAAGGGGATTCAATACATTCCTAAATTAATCCTACTCCCTATAGTAATACATTTGAATAATTAGGAATGGGAAAAAAACAAATATACATTCTTTACTTCCACACTACTTGTATCGTCAGGTTGACAAACAAAATGAAGCCAGAAACCTCAATGTTATCTTATCTTAGGGCGCTGTAGTGGATACGCCTATGGTCAATTTGCACCAACTATGTTCTGTTGAGTCAGGTTAATTAAAAAACCAAGTATGGCCCCGTAGAAACAGAACCCCAACCTTAAACCCATACATTAAACCACAGAAAAGATCAATTGTTACAAAAATGTTGTAATATCTAATCGCAACATTTACAGAATCCCAATACATATAACGGCGCTCAGAAATCCTTGTCATATTGTGTCTTCACATCCCGCCGATTCATGTCCCTATAAATAACCCCCATGTTTTCCACGGAATGGGCACGAGGGTGGGCCTTGGGCCTACTGGACCGGACACACTCCGCTTACTCTTGAGTTTGTCGTGTTCTGAGTCGGACGGGAAGGCCCAGTCTGGGAAGAGATCGGCGAAGTTGACCCCCGGGTACTGCGGCTTGTTCATGACGTAGTTCCTCACCGTCTCCATCAGCCGGTTCATGAACTCCAGGTTGGGCGTTCCCAGCACCTCGATCACCTTGTTCCACTGGTCGATATCTGGCTCTGGGGGTGAAGGGTCATGCTCATTATGGAGGTATTCCAAAAGTTAAGATAAATATTATACTATGCTGCATTATGCTACTATATGCTCTATACCAGTGATCCCCAACCACCGGGCCCCGGCCCGGTACCGGTCCGTGAGGCATTTGTTACCGGGCCGCACAGAAAGAATAAATAATAAAAAATATAAAATATTATAATATAAAATATAAAAAAATATTTTTTAACTACTCGATTTTCTCCGACGTAACATTCGCCTGCGCCTCTTGACACGTCAAGACGCTTGTCTTGGTCACGTGATACGTTACTCAAAAAAATAAGCCCGCAAACTAGCGAAAATGAGTAAAAAACAAACGTCTTTGGAGAGCTTCTTTGTAAAGGGGAAAAGGCCAACTGGGGAGCCAGAAGAGGAGCCTACGACCTCCAAGAAAAAGAAAGCTTCTTTTAACAGACAATACCAGGAGTCATACTTAAAATACGGGTTTATCGCAACAGGTGACTCTCACGCACCAAGTCCGCTCTGCATAATATGTGGTGACAAGCTAGCAAACGAGGCAATGAAGCCTTCAAAACTGCTTCGGCACATGGAGACCAAGCACCCTGGATTAAAAGATAAGCCGTTGGAGTTTTTTGAAAGAAAAAAACGTGAGCAAGAAGGACAGAAGCAATTACTGAGGGCCACCACATCAACAAATGCGAGTGCACTGAGAGCATCATACTTAGTGGCTAACCGTATTGCTAAGGCTAAGAAACCATTCACTATTGGAGAAGAACTGATCCTGCCTGCTGCCAAGGATATTTGCAGTGAACTTTTAGGAGAGGCTGCAGTTAAAAAGGTAGCACAGGTGCCTCTTTCGGCTAGCACCGTCACCAGGCGCATTGAGGACATAGCAGAGGACATTGAGACGCAATTGTTGGAGAGGATTAAAAACTCACCGTGGTTCGCAATCCAGGTTGATGAGTCTACGGATATTGACAACAAGGCAATACTACTTGTTTATGTGAGATATCTTTATCAGGAGGATGTGCATGAGGATATGTTATGTGCACTGTTGTTGCCAACCAACACCACAGCCGCAGAACTATTCAAGTCTCTGAATGATTATATGTCAGGAAAACTGAATTGGTCCTTTTGTGTCGGTGTGTGCACGGACGGAGCTGCTGCTATGACTGGACGGCTGTCTGGTTTAACTACTCAGATTAAGGAGGTTGCACCTGAATGTGAGTCCACGCACTGTGTCATTCACAGGGAAATGCTGGCTAGCCGAAAAATGTCACCTGAACTTCACAGTGTATTGAATGATGTCGTTAAAGTTATTAACCTCATCAAAGCACATGCGCTTAACTCCCGTCTGTTCGAGCAGCTTTGTGAGGAGATGGATGCAGAACACAAACGCCTTCTCTTACACACAGAAATAAGATGGCTATCCAGAGGAAGATCACTGGCCAGAGTGTTTGAGTTACGAGAGCCGCTGCAGAGATTTCTCTCAGAAAAAAACTCGCCACTGGCGCCTAATTTCAGTGACAAGGAATGGGTTGCCAAACTCGCTTACCTGTGCGACATATTCAATCTGCTCAACGAACTCAATCTGTCACTTCAGGGGAAAATGACAACTGTGTTCAAGTTGGCAGATAAAGTAGCTGCATTCAAAGCCAAACTGGAATTGTGGGGGCGGCGAGTGGACAGAGGGATATTTGACATGTTTCAAACATTAGCAGGGATTTTGGAGGACAGCGCACCTGGGCCAGCATTCTCCCAGTTGGTGCGCGATCACCTGTCTTTGCTTTTACAAGAGTTTGAGCGCTACTTCCCAACCACAAAAGACCCACGAACTACGAAAGAATGGATCCGCGACCCGTTTGTGAACAAACCGGGCGAATCGAGCATGTCTGTGCAACAAGAGGATCAGCTGCTGGAGATCGCAAATGACGGTGACCTTAAACGTACGATTGAGACAACAACTCTGCCGATGTTCTGGATGAAAATCAAGCCAGAATATCCTGACATCGCCATAAGAGCACTGAAAACCCTGCTACCATTTCCAACATCCTATCTTTGTGAAGCGGGCTTTTCTGCAGTGACAGCAACCAAGACAAAATTACGGAGCAGACTGGACGTAAGGAACACACTGCGGGTGTCTTTGTCTCCCATCACCCCTAGATGGGACCATCTCGTTGCAAAGAAACAAGCCCAGGGCTCCCACTGATTCAGCGTTATGGAGAGTTGTATTTTTTATGCGCTATTTATCTGCCACACCTTGAAGGCCGGTCCGTGAAAATAATGCCTACATTAAACCGGTCCGTGGGGCAAAAAAGGTTGGGGACCACTGCTCTATACTATACTATGTCTGCTCTGGGGTCAAGGTTCATGCTCATTATGGAGGTATTCCAGAAGTTACTGATAATATTATACTATGCTGTATTATGCTACTCTATGCTTCTAGACTATACTATGTCTGGCTTTGGGGTCAAGGGTCATGCTTACTATGGAGGTATTTCAGTTGTCAACAAATGTAATGAGGACCAGAAAAGATGCGATCAAACTATATTCAATTCATAAAGTGTTCATATTCTGTTCTCGTTCCTCAAGGACAAACATATTTGATCCAAACTAGAGTAGAACCAATATGCAACGGGGACTATAGCTGGGTGAGCAAAGTGTAAATGGATAGGCAGCAGAATAAATGAAAAGCAGTGCCTGGACAAAGGTGTCCGAGCCCCCCAGACCTATGGGGGCAGGCGGACCAGCCAATATAAATGCTAATGATTGGAGCTGCTCGCATTAAGATTCAACTTATTATGGTGCTAAATGATTTAAAAATAAACGTACTTGATAATTCTGGAAGGGGCTCAAACATAAAAAAACAACAACAATGCTGCACAATGGAACTTGTACAGTGCTGTTAGTATTTGATAAAAAAATTATAAAGGGGTTATGGGGGAAGAGTGTAGGAAAAAAAATCCCTAATATACTACACAATGTATAAAAGCTAACTGGACAGGATGGAATCCACACAAAAAAAACTAAAGCCAACAGGGGAAGTCATATAAGGTGGTTGAGAGTGCAGTTTTTATGAAACGAGAGAGAGAGAGAGAGAGAGAGAGAGAGAGAGAGAGAGAGAGAGAGAGAGAGAGAGAGAGAGAGAGAGAGAGAGAGAGAGAGAGAGAGAGAGAGAGAGAGAGAGAGAGAGAGAGAGAGAGAGAGAGAGAGAGAGAGAGAGAGAGAGAGAGAGAGAGAGAGAGAGAGAGAGAGAGAGAGAGAGAGATAAGATGCTTGCATTTTAGACGATTTTGTGTAATTTAAAGAAGAGAGTTGTACAGATAATCGGAGTACTGAAGGATACGGTCGGTCCCCTGAAAGATGACGCTGCCTTTCACCATCTCTCCCATGATGCACCCTACTGACCAGATGTCCACTGGGAACAAAGAACACACACACACACACACTTTTGATTGAATAAACAGCAGCACACATGATCAAAGGATTCCAACTGAAATATACATCAGCATGACTAACTCCAACCTGAGAAGTGGACATGCTGAGCGAGATGCCACACTTCACGGTGAATTGAATATGAACACTATTTGAAGTGTGTCTAATTCCTTAAAATGTTAACACCCGTGCAATTCCCTTCTGTCATCACAGAATAGTTGCGCAGTGACCTTGTTTTTGCTGATATTCAACATGTTTGGGTCTCTCTCTGTCTCTCTGTCCCCCCGGGCTGGGAGTTTGTCAGAGTGTTCCATGCTCTCCTTCCTCGGCTCCCCTGATCTGTTTATCAGTTTACACAGCTGCTGCTCCTTCCCTCGTTCCACTTTTTATGGGCTTCCATTTGGCGTGCGGGCGGATGTGGCGTCGCCATCTGCCTATTCCACCGAAATAACCTCTCTCTAGCTCTTTCTCTGCTCGAGTTTTCCTTTGCGAGTTAGCATCTCTGCCGTCCTCTGATCTGGGCCACAGACACCGCGCCACTGAGGCAAATATCATTAGAGGGAATGGGCAATGCAAGGGAAAAACAGGAGTATGGGTTGCTCCTGCTGCTGAGCCAGGTAATACACAACACGAGAGTATCTGAGAGCAGAGCTCCGTGTGGGGTCTGCTTTCCTTTCCAACACAAGGAAATTTACCAGGGAGCACCAGTAACACACTTTAAATTGTACTATAGTTGTTATATTGAGTATTTATTATTTTGCTACCCACTTCATCCTGAATGAATAATCTATTATATTCATATTTTCCATTCTTCAAAGAATGACGAACAACCAGGGAAGGATTCAGTAAAATCCTTACCAGGAAATGGGATTTCCTGAGGCATAATTTCAGCCTACATGGAGCGGGTTGACCAGAGGTAATGGACACCCATTGTGATCAATAGTTGACGATCACACAATAGAAGCAATCAATAGCGGAACTGTGAGGCTGACAAGAGTCTCTCTCTCTCTCTCTCTCTCTCTCTCTCTCTCTCTCTCTCTCTCTCTCTCTCTCTCTCTCTCTCTCTCTCTCTCTCTCTCTCTCTCTCTCTCTCTCTCTCTCTCTCTCTCTCTCTCTCTCTCTCTCTCTCTCTCTCTCTCTCTCTCTCTCTCTCTCTCTCTCTCTCTCTCTCTCTCTCTCTCTCTCTCTCTCTCTCTCTCTCTCTCTCTCTCTCTCTCTCTCTCTCCGTCCTGCGACCCCATATGCAGATCAGTGGACCCCAAGGTTGGGAACCACTGGCTTAGACTATCAGCCATGTGTTTTTGCTTAGTTTGATGAGATTCCAACTTATTTGTGACACACAACCCCATACTTCATTTCCCAGTTATTTATAGACCCACTGCACTAATGATTCGTTGGTCAAGGGAGAGTTTGTTAGTCAAAGGATCTATTTAAACATTTTGAGACATGTTGGTGTTGTTGTTGCTTTTGGGGAACATTTTAAGTACACTCCTCTGTGTAAAAAACAAGTTCCACATTTATCGTCTCCCTACCATTCTCCTTGTACTTCATCCCGAGGATGACTTCGGGGGCCCTGTAGTATCTGGTCACCACGTAGGGGGTCATCATGAAGTTGGTGCAGGCCGTTCTGGCCAGGCCAAAGTCCAGGATCTTCAGGGTGCAGTCAGACTTCACCACTATGTTGCTGGGCTTGAGGTCCTGCCGACAACCAATAGAAACGATAAGAGGGTCAAAAAGTCTGGACCACCACTCAATTCCCTAGCTCCACCTTGGCTCAATATCACCATCACAACGAGGGAGACACATGCCCTCAGCCCGCGAGGGTCCCCCATCTTTCCATGCCTACTACAGGTTGTAGTTCCCACTCTCCAGTGGAGCCCGCCCTGCGGACTCACCCGGTGGATGATGCCGGCCGAGTGGAGGTGGCGGATTCCACAGAGGATCTGGTAGAGCAGGTAGGACATGCGCTCATGGTCCAGGTCCATGTGGATCACCTGGCACAGGCTGGCGTCCATCAGCTCCATCACCAGGTACCTGGGATAGAGAGACAGAGACGGAGAGAGAGAGAGAGAGAGAGAGAGAGAGAGAGAGAGAGAGACAGAGAGCGAGACAGAGAGAGAGCGAGAGATAGAGTGAGAGAGAGAGAGCGAGATGCAGGAGAAAAAGGGAGATGAATTATACAAATGCAGACAGAGATAGAGGAGGAAAAAAATACGAGGATAATAAAATGATTCAATTCATGCGCGAGATTAATTGGTAATAAAAAAGTTGAAAAAGACAGATGAACGGCATTGAGAGAGTAAGGTATAAAATAATAAAAACACATCCTAGTTGGGATGGTGAAAAGACCTTAAGGCCTTAACCGCCTCTAATTTCTAAGCTGAAAATGTTAAACTCGGTGAGGAGAGGCGTTGGGGAGTCAAAAACGCCACTTCAACAATACTCACAGATCCTGGAACTCGTCCAGGGACTTCTGAGGCGTGAACACGTTGATCAGCCGGATGATCTGGGGCGAGAGAGCGAGAGCGAGAGAGAGAGAGACCATTAGTCCAGTCCGCTACGCCCACACCACACCACCTTCCCTCAGTCTCCACTCTGGCCCTCTCAGCTTACTTGATGAGGGGAGATGGAGGGGCCAGGCTAGAGATGGAAAGCTAAGTGGGTTTATCGGGATTCATTCGGAGCGAGAAGAGGATACTTTGAAGCCTGGCGAGCTGAGCCCGCTGTCCTTCGCTGTTTCTAACAGCCATTTCACTTTTTAACACGCTGCAGTCCTGACAGCAAGTACTTCCGGGGGGGAATTGAGTTTGTACTGTACTGTTAGGCATTTGTGATGGGCTTGCGGGGTATTATGCTTGTACCACATTTGTACCACATTTGCCTTTGTTTTCATGTGTAAGCAGATATTCTTTCTGGCAGTCAGGATATTGTCATTGATCGCAACACCTAATTTACACATATCTTCGGTGCCATAGACATTCCTTGTGGCCCAAAACACATTTCAAACAGGCTGCAAACGCTATGGCCTGTTTGAAGGCTTCTAAAGTCTTCCTACTTTAGGAGGGTAGCTCCTTTAAGCAACAGTGAGGCATAGGAGGTAAAGACCGTCTGCACATTTGCAGTCCCTTCCTAACAAAATAATAATAGTAAAGTTTGTTTACTTTAAGACAGCATGTGAAATCAATGGCACCCAGCTTCTATTTAAACTATGCCCTCCATTTCCCTCAACTGGACACGTTGCATCGTCCCAACTGGGACAGAAGAGCCAACTGTGTGTGGGTTGGAGACTTACATTTTTGTGGTTGACACATTTCAGCAGCACCAGCTCTCTGTAGGCCCGCTTGGCGTGGGTCTGGTTCTGAAAGGGGCGACACAGCTTCTTCACAGCCACCGGTACATCCAGCACCGTGTCTAGAGCTGAGCTACATAGGGCCGGGGGCAGAGCGACAGAGCCGAGGGTAGAGCGACAGAGCCATGAAGGGAATGGGGAAGGAGAGAGAGATTGGGAGGAGGGCTTAGTCATTGCAGGTGGGGGAATCAAAATTACTTTGAGTGTCTTGGTTGTCAAGGGGTAAGTAAAGCCAATTTTAAGTGAGACACTCGCGTGGCAGTGAGAAAGACAAGTGCCCCGGGTCCTTGAATGTGTCCATTACAAAGACATAAGCCTGAGCCCAGCCAACATGTCGTCATTCGCCCAAAGCTCGCTTTAAATGTCACTTGAAACTAAATGAAAAAGACAGCAAAAACAAGCCATGGGACTCGGTCTGGCTGTCTATGCGCCGGCTGTTGATCTGCATCATGTATTCTTGTTTTCCAGTGTGTGCTATGGACTATAAAAATACGGACGTAGCGTCCGTGACATCACACATTTTACACCGCTTTCTTTACGCTTCCGCCAGGGCTTCAAAATCAAATAACCGTCACAACCATCGTCCACCCTGCGTCAAACTCCTCCTCTCTCCTTTCCTCAAAATAAGCGCTCTGTGTTCACACACTGCACTCACCACTCCAAAGCAGGAGAGGAGAAGAGTTATTGGGTAGTAGGACCTACATTTGGCTTGTTGATTATCTTTATCTGCCTTACCTTCATAACGTATTTCAAATCTCCAAATTGAAAATGTTTGATTAATGTGTGCATCAAACACAGCACAAAAAAAGATTGAAAGAAAATCAGATTAAAGCCATAAAATATAATTTGCTAGAACGTCCACCTTTTTTCTGTCCTGCTATAGCGCTGCGAGGTTAGGTTAGTTAAGTTCACCTGAAGACCGGGGAGACTTCTCCACACCTTTGGGAACTTACAATCAGATTAGGCCTGGCTCTAAGATGACATGGAACTCATGAGCAAACCTAATGTAACATTGCCTGTTTGGGCTCATTTTGGCCCTCTCTCTGCCTGGAAAAGTCAATGCATAGTACGTACCTTTCCCTGCCTGAAGCGGAGCCGGCGGAGACATTGCTGCAGAATCTCGTTTTTATTAACTGATCGTTTTTCCTTTTAATTTCTACAGTGTTCTACGTGTTTAACTCAAAAAGCAACACTAAAACAACTAGTAGGATTGCTGAGCTGACACCGGTGGCTTTTGATCTACTCGGTCCCACTCGGTTACGGCAGAATTTCAATGTAGCCTAAACGTTTCCGAAGACACACAGATTCCATACTATTAGAGTAGGCCTACTTCCAATTATCACAAAGAAAACAGATGAGGTTTTCAAACAGGTGGCCCAAAGAGAAATCACACAGGCCCTTTAGTGGATGACGGCTCGCAATAAAAAACAAAACATTGCTACCTGCACTATTCATGTTTGTTAACTGATCAACCCATTACTATTAGTATCTAGAGTATTTGGAAGCTTTTGGCCTCCTTTTAACATTGAAATAGCTGCTAAAAACATTAATTATACCCCCCCCCCCCCCCTCCAGCAGACGGTTATACCCGATGACACCAGGGTTTATTATGACAATCACCGCAAACAAAATGACACGATCGGCCCCTTGCGGCCACTATGGGTGTCCTCACCACACGATGCCCTGGGCCCCGGAGCCGATGGCACGGAGCTGCTGGTAGCGCTGGAGCACGGTGAAGGTGGAGTCCCCCACCTGCACGCTGTAGAACTGGAGCCCGTCTGCCTCACTCATCCTGCCCGGGAGTCAGGACCACCAGCACTGTCTGCATCCACGACAACCACAGAACACACATCCACACCATAAACAAAGGGCTTCTTCGAGGGAATACAGCCGAGTGCGTTGACAAAACACATTCAATATGCTGTGTGTGTGACAACTGGTGTGAGACAATCTGCTGGTCGATTCACTGAGGAGCTCTTCACAGTAAATCATTATAAAATGGTCGCCGATACCATCTGTCCGTAAGCACTGCTGGTAGCTTTATCTATTTATTAATTATTCTGCGTCGTTGACGTCTATCTGTAAAAAGGTCCCTCCTCCATTTTTTCTTTCTAAATCGAGACACAGGTGGCTTGTAGGTGAGGTCATTGTGAAGCTTTTTTCAGTGTGTGTGTTTGTGTGTGTGTGTTTGTGTAGAGCACAGCCGGGGAGAGAGAGTAACAGGTTGGAGTTCCTCAGGCTTTTGCTGCTCTGTGTAAACTATTATGAGAGGGAAGCTCACACACAAGAGACACGCAGGTATTTGTGCGCATGACACACACACAGATACCTACACACAGATACCTACACACAGATACACATGCACACACACACACACACACACACACACACACACACACACACACACACACACACACACACACACACACACACACACACACACACACACACACACACACACACACACACACACACACACACACACACAGAGGTTTGAGTGTGCAGCCATGCTTGGCAATGCTAAATAAACCCAAACACAAGACAGACAAGAATCATGTAAACATACACAACTCAAACATTAGCCCTATCCACCACTCTCTCTCTTTCTGTTTCTGCTCTCAGTCTCTGTAGAGAGACAGAGAGAGGACACAGTGAGAGAGCCAGAGATCTGGGAACAGTGGGAAGCCAAGGCTGTGTGGTACTCTTTGCCCAAAAAGCCACAGGTTTAATTGAGTATAGTGTTTTCCACATTATGGCCTGATGGGCCAAAGAGGCAGCTCAACCCCATAATCAGTCAGAGAAAAAGAAAGAGGAAGAGAGAGGCAGAGGGGCAGAGTAAGAGAGAGAGAAAAAAAAGAGAGGCAGAGAGTGTGTGAGAGAGAGAGGCAGAGGGGCAAAGAAAGAGAGAGAGGGGTTGAGAGAGGCAGAGGGGCAGAGAGAGAGAGCGAACTAAGAGCTAAAGTGTTAAATCATGAAGACAATCACTCATCCCTAACGAGTGATGAGATGACATACAGCATTCCTTACAGCATTGGTCGCCAACCCGTCGATCGCAATCGACTGGTAAATCTTTGAGATTTTCCCTGTAGCTCCCAAAAATATTAGGAAAAAAAAGAAACACGAAAACGAAAGTAGTAGTTTTGAAAAAGAAATACACAAATACATTATGCCTTCTCTCTCTCTCTCTCTCTGCATAGCAACCAATGACCAATGAGATAAGAGAAGAGTACCGGCACGTAACTGTTGCAAATGTCAGTATATGACTATATAATATAGCGGTATAGCTAGCATGGCGGAGGCTCCACGTAAGGTGAAAACGTACAATTTCCTTTCAGAATGGGAAGAGGAACTTCTTTTTACCTTGGTGAATGACAAGTGTGTATGTAAGTTGTGCCACCAAACACAAGCACTGTCTAAAGAGGAAATCTGGAGCGGCACCACAACACAAATCACCAGAAATTCAAATACAGCTACCCGCCAAAGAGCGCAATCCGTGCAAGGAAGGTTGCCGAGCTGAAATCGGGGTTGAAGGCAGAGCAATCGTATTTCACAAAACCTGCTGCTCAAAGTAAGGCTGCTACTGAAGCATCATTTCGGATAAGTCACCTTTTTGCTAAACACAAGAAGCCTTTTACAGATGGCTTAATTGTGCCCTATGGCCTGTTTGAAATGCTAGTTAGTGTTTTCTTGGTTGCATCAATTTGAAAGTTGGACCAAAGCATTTCATGTTATTCAAATACAATTAGCCAAATAAAAGGCCTCAAGTTGGAAGTAAAATCTGGGCTGTCTTTCTCTCAACGCTTCAATAGGTAGATCTTTCCTTTCACCAAGGCTGAGGTTAGGGATCTTGGGCTTAAAAAGGTTGGTGACCACTACCCTACAGCATCCCTAAAGCATTCACCCCTCACACACAATTACATCTAATTGAATATTCTGCATAACTTCTAACATTGCCTATTGTGAATGTGCTACACCTCTTAAGCTAAATTATAATTGCATTTTATAATTCACTTCAAGATGTGTGACAATTCCACAACCATTGTAATGGTAATGGTCATGGTTATTGTATTCGCTGTGTCATCTCATCTTACACATAAAGTTATCTAAAAACAGGTCGAGCCATGCTGTGTTTTGCTCCGTTTCTAGAACATAATGCATTAATAGCACCCACCGGACTCCCTTCCAAACCCAAACTCACTATGGAAACGGGCTCGAAATGATCCTCAGCCCCCCCAATACCAGAATTCAATAAAATGGTTGCTCTCATTTCTATCAGCTTCCATTCTTATGTTTTACTCTAATTAGCTCGCTCTCTCTCTCTCTCTCTTCCTGTCCTGCATGAGTGTGGCTCGCCCTCTGGCTCCACCGGAGGGGTGAGCTGGCAAGACCTTTGTTACCCTCTCCATCCCTGCCTCTCCATCTGTCCCTCCATCCCTGCCTCTCCATCTCTTGCCCTCCATCTCTGTCTCTCCATCTCTGCCTCTCCATGGCTGCCTCTCCATCTCTTGCCCTCCATCCATGCCTCTCCATCGCTGGTTCTGTTGTACCATGGCCAAAGACAAATTGCCCTATTGCTGGCATCTCAAATGCATACAAAAGTTGCATGTGTTCTGAGGACAATTATCATTTTGTGGATTGTGTGATGCATTTTTACATCCTTTTTTTCTTTGGATTATGAAACTGTTTTAAAATGCAGGCAAGTCTAATGGACAAATGCTACCTTATGTAAATAAAAAAGGTTGGATTACATAAACTAATTTGAGTTCAATCAAAACAATAACAAAAGACGTAGTTACAAAACGAATACAGAAGTACTTGTTAGGATCAAGACAATACATTCGATTTGTTTTTTTGTGTTTCTGGCATCCGTCGTACTGATTCGTGAACTCGGGATTGATTATATTAATGAATTCGGCCAACCGTCTTCTCTGCAGGGAAAGACAATCCTTCATTCCGAGAATGTCTTGATTCAGAGTGTGCACGGAGAGGAGTGGCTATTCCCAAACGGTGTGTTTGTTAGAGAGAGAGTGTGAGCAAATCAATGTGTTGCACGCAGCTGTACAATGAAATACATTTTTACCCATTTTAAAGAAATAATCATTGTATGGGAAACACTACATTAGCTTGGTGGCTGGAATGAACCACTTGTTTAATGAGCACATCGTAGTAAGCTAGACTGTTTTCGTCTGTTTCCCCAGATGTTAGGGGATAAAGGGCATATGACGCCATTGACATGAGACCAAATCCAACGGACCGTTACCGTGAATAAAACTACGGATTTCTCTTGGTTTGAACATTGCTGGAAACTATTTGGATAATGTTAGTAGGCAACTCAACAAAATACATTGCTCAAAAAAATAAAGGGAACACTTAAACAACACAATGTAACTCCAAGTCAATCACACTTCTGTGAAATCAAACTGTCCACTTAGGAAGCAACACTGATTGACAATAAATTTCACATGCTGTTGTGCAAATGGAATAGACAACAGGTGGAAATTATAGGCAATTAGCAAGACACCCCCAATAAAGGAGTGGTTCTGCAGGTGGTGGCCACAGACCACTTCTCAGTTCCTATGCTTCCTGGCTGATGTTTTGGTCACTTTTGAATGCTGGCGGTGCTTTCACTCTAGTGGTAGCATGAGACGGAGTCTACAACCCACACAAGTGGCTCAGGTAGTGCAGCTCATCCAGGATGGCACATCAATGCGAGCTGTGGCAAGAAGGTTTGCTGTGTCTGTCAGCGTAGTGTCCAGAGCATGGAGGCGCTACCAGGAGACAGG
The DNA here is from genome assembly GCA_026745465.1 of Lota lota. NCBI lineage: Eukaryota > Metazoa > Chordata > Actinopteri > Gadiformes > Lotidae > Lota > Lota lota. Next base: position 1,438,119 of record JACYXH010000429.1, on the reverse strand, counting down.
CCAGTACATCAGGAGACGTGGAGGAGGCCGTAGGAAGGCAACAACCCAGCAGCAGGACCGCTACCTCCGCCTTTGTGCAAGGAGGAGCAGGAGGAGCACTGCCAGAGCCCTGCAAAATGACCTCCAGCAGGCCACAAATGTGCATGTGTCTGCTCCAACGGTCAGAAACAGACTCCATGAGGGTGGTATGAGGGCCCGACGTCCACAGGTGGGGGTTGTGCTTACAGCCCAACACCGTGCAGGACGTTTGGCATTTGCCAGAGAACACCAAGATTGGCAAATTCGCCACTGGCGCCCTGTGCTCTTCACAGATGAAAGCAGGTTCACACTGAGCACATGTGACAGATGTGACAGAGTCTGGAGATGCCGTGGAGAACATTCTGCTGCCTGCAACATCCTCCAGCATGACCGGTTTGGCGGTGGGTCAGTCATGGTGTGGGGTGGCATTTCTTTGGGGGGACGCACAGCCCTCCATGTGCTCGCCAGAGGTAGCCTGACTGCCATTAGGTACCGAGATGAGATCCTGACCCCTTGTGAGACCATATGCTGGTGCGGTTGGCCCTGGGTTCCTCCTAATGCAAGACAATGCTAGACCTCATGTGGCTGGAGTGTGTCAGCAGTTCCTGCAAGAGGAAGGCATTGATGCTATGGACTGGCCCGCCCATTCCCCAGACCTGAATCCAATCGAGCACATCTGGGACATCATGTCTCGCTCTGCTTTAGTCCAGGTCTGGGAGGAGATCCCTCAGGAGATCATCCGCCACCTCATCAGGAGCATGCCCAGGCGTTGTAGGGAGGTCATACAGGCACGTGGAGGCCACACACACACAACTGAGACTCATTTTGACTTGTTTTAAGGACATTACATCAAAGTTGGATCAGCCTGTAGTGTGGTTTTCCACTTTAATTTTGAGTGTGACTCCAAATCCAGACCTCCATGGGTTGATAAATTTGATTTCCATTGATAATTTCTGTGTGATTTTGTTGTCAGCACATTCAACTATGTAAGGAAAAAAGTTTTTAATAAGATTATTTCATTCATTCAGATCTAGGATGTGTTATTTTAGTGTTCCCTTTATTTTTTTGAGCAGTATATATAACATAGGGCTAGTCGTTTGTAGGTATTTTAATGCAGAAATGTTACATATTAGGCCTTTAAACAAACCTATATTTAGTATTATTGGCTAACAACCCCAATCTTCAATCACATATTGGAATATTAAAATCTATTCAAACTTATTTTAAATCGTATAAATCAAACCTGCTTGAATTGACAAAAAGGCAGTCTGGGATTCTCTTGCACATATTGACAAATCGCAAGGAGGGATAAGATCGGTGAGAATCACTGACAAACCGTGATAGTCTCAAGAACATGGGTCAGCGGGTGGCTTTCTTTTAGGAAGCATGTTGTGGTTGATCTGTTAATCATTTGGGCCATTTCCCTCAGTAAGCTTGTTTTCCACAATGGGATTTCAATTTAATGTTTTACGATTCTAAAATCTACCTTGGGTGTTTCAGGCATTGCATCTCGTTATTAGGCACAGAAAAATCACCTAAATCATATGTGAATTAGTCCAGCAGATTATACAGCCCCCTCTCACAATTTGAGTGACTGCATTTCTGTCATTCTTTGATACATTTGCAAGATAAGATGTTCTTTATCAATATCAGACAGGAAATGTGGGTAATATGGTAAGGCAAGATAATTATTTACAGATAAACCCACAAGTCTGCAAATACACACGCACACAGATCAAATGTGGTCATTGGATAAAGAGATGAAGCTCAGATAATCCCTGTTCGTTAACCAGTGGATTCATTACGTCGTTTATAACACCCGTTGGGCCTATTCGAAATGGTTGAAGGAGGAAGTAGATTAATAGATCTGACTCTTAAGATTACATTAAACTCGCTTCAAAATGGCATCCTTCTGTTGTTACAAAACCTCTACAGAGTATTTGGCTTTTTGACTACAAGTCATGCCACGTAGGCTATTATAAGAAACAATTGAAAATATGTCCTCATATGAGCCACACTGTGTGGCAAAATGTATTAACAGTTCAAATAAGCATAGCCGTCGTTTAAATAGAGGTTATTTAAAAAAACAAAAGGAAAACAAAAACAAATAATGATTTAAGTACAGTGGAATGTACGAAAATGTTTTGTAGTCATAAGCTGGCGTAGTGGACCTATGTTGATATCATGGTTGATAGGACGTTGGGATAGGACGGGTATTATTGTTTTTTTTTTTAAATTAGTTAGCTTTATGCGTTTCTATCATGTGTCATTCAAAGTATTCTATACACACGTGACAGATTGATGCCATGGTAGAGATCACGCTTGCATGTGTGATCTCACTTTGTATTTTAAAGTTGCAAATCCTTTATATAAACATCATGTAACAATGGACCTTGGTAAACCCGCCTTTTAGTTTTAGCTTGATGACGCTGTGTGTTAGGACACGTACTTTAGACATGCTTGAACACCGGCGCATTGAACACCCTCCTGCAATGTGAACAAACGCGATTAGCAATCGCACACCATAAAATCTCCCATGTTTACGTCATACGCAGCATCAGCAGGAGCACGAAGTCGCCCGGTCTTCTGACACGCAGCGGTGCCGCCGCCGGAGCCAAGTGGCCGTTCTGGGCAAATACAAGCGGCCAGGACGAGTGACGCCGTGATAATCTTAACAGTAACCATTTAAACAAGGTTTCGAAGGCTAAAAACTCACCTACGCCTAGGCTCTCCCTTCTCTTTTACTTGTCGGTGGTGGTGGTGGCAATGCGGTAGTTGGGCAGCGGCAGCAGCAGCAGAACGGAAAGCGCCCGGACCGACTGACAGGCGGCAGCAGACACAGGGACCTACCTTCTCCCTTCACTGTTACCAGGGCACTCCCATGCATCGAAAACGCAAGGAAACAATTTCGTCTTCTTTGTGTACAACCAACGTTCATGGACGGTGAACGAAAGGGCTGCCCAAGCTGTAATAATAACGTAAGATAAGTACTAAACAGAGCTTCCCAGATTCCTTTAACTCTCCAGCAGGAACTGGTGCGGAAGGGAACGCCACCAGCGCCACAAGCGAAAAGAGAGAGGAAGAGAGATAGAGATATATAGAGAGAGAGCACAGGAATGACGTCATCGTGTTAATTAAAACGTTAAACTTAATTTTATCCCAAACTTTTTCGACAACTAACCCTTCACAAGACGTCGTTTAATGAAAGGTCAAGATCTGCATCATTTTTTAAATGTTTATTTGTACTCCCCAAAAAATACACAATTCCCTTCATTCATCTGTTGTTACAATATTAGCCTATAACACCAGGTAATGAACAAAAATCAAACAAGTAAGAAAAACATCAATTAATCAATATGAATAGAAATCTCGTATTTGCTACAAAAGATCAAGTTAAAAAATATGGTCCCATTTAAACAATCAGATGAATCCGTACTGAATTGTCAATAAAATAATGTCTGACAACTTTTTCTAGTGTCAAAAGGTTTCTGAAAAAGTCCCAGTATGAAGCAATTGGAAAACAATAGTCCTACCAAACAACAAACAAGCATGATTATTTTAGAAATAGTTAGTGGTGCCATTAAAAACAGAAAGTCACAGAGATGGATAAGATGGATGGACAGAGGCACTTCACTCTGGGGAAAAAAGCCATTACCCCGATTTTTTTCATTTTGAGTAATTTGGATCATTCACCACATGGATATTGTATGCATCTGTGTGCAATTGGGTGTGTAAACAATATAAGTAAAATTGACATTTCCGAACTCATCAGGAAACAAATTCTCTAAAACGATGCACCCCATTGTATATAAAACTCATATAATTATATAATAGCATGTAAAAGTATAAAGTTCAGGTTCCCTGATGTAAGTTAGAAGGAAAGCCTGTTTTGAGTAGACACGAAACAGCCTGAACAACCGAAATAGAACAATTCACTTCATTTGGGATTGTGTACATTCATAATGCATGATGTAATTTGGTCACACTATTGCACAACTGTAAACACTTCAATACACAATGTCTATACATTATGTAAGTGAGCCTTCAGGGGAAGATACTCAAGTCTCTGCTCAACATTGATAAAAGGCACAGTATCACTCTTTGGAAGTATGGTGCTATGAGTTTAAGATTGTTCTACAAAGTTTCATGATTACAAACACATTTGAACAGTGTGGGTCGACGCTGAATTTCACTTTTCTTGTGTCAACAATAACAATATCACAGATCTCTCTCTCTCTCACACACACACACACACACACACACACACACACACACACACACACACACACACACACACACACACACATTGCACTTCAAATTTGTGGGCCTTCGTTGCTCTGCAATACTTATTCCACAGTCACTGATTTGGCCAGGTTTCGGGGACAGTCCACCTGAAAAATAAAGTAAACATTAAAACAGATGTGTACGGTCTACTGTACTGTCAATGCAAGCTCTATCTACAACAATATGCCACTTTGAAATGATTAATGGGCAAATCATTGATTTGATCTTTGAAAAATGAATGTCTAAAGGTATGTCTAAAGGTATGTGTAAAATACAGATATATTGGACTCCTTTACAATTCTCTATTATTACCAATTAAAATAGGTAATCATAGATATTATTAATACTATAATTAGCATTACCACCAACATGACAGACTTATAGATTATTATAGTATCTGATTATTTGAATCCCATTAGTCAAGACATACCTTGGATTGTACAAACCGATGTTGAATTGTGTGTGTGTGTGTGTGTGTGTGTGTGTTTAACAACCTTTCTAACCACTGCAATACATATTGCACTGCATTAATACTCCATACAATACTCCATATGAAAGTAGCATTGCATAGTGCTTAACAGCGCTCATTATAACGATATAGTATGATTGTGGTCTAAGGCTCCACTAGTAGAGCAGGTCATTAGCCCTGCCAGGGTCAGGGTTGATCTTCCTCCAAATTGTGTTGTGTGTCGACTGGTCCTTACGTCATATCCTCGCAGCACAGCCAGGTGGAAGGACAACAGCTGCAGAGGGATGACGCTGAGGATGCCCTGCAGACAGTCCACGGTGTGGGGCAGCTCGATAGTCTTGTATGCATTCTTCATGATGTCCTCGTCATCCTGGCAACACAGGATGATGGGTCGCCCCTGCAGGAGAAGGAGAGGGACCCGGATCTTTAGACCCCTCTGTCACTTCATCACAAATGGCTTTTTAAAGTCGCAATGTGTAAGATGGAGCCAAACCCAGTTATTAGGCGATAGACTTGCATAAGTAAAAAAAACGAAATAACGGTGTTATGTCCACTAACTGGCTCTGCAACTGTGTGATGCAAACTGACTCAGCGTAGCTCAGCTGTGTGGGTGGGGTTGAAATCACTATCGATCAGCATTGACTACAGATATGTCCAGCTAAATTTAAGCTACGATCTAGTTAAAATGTTACGTATGCAACTTTAATAGTAATATTTGTATTATAATTATTATAATTATAATTATAATTATAATTATTCTGAATCCTTCCATAATCCAGTCATTTTTTCTGTTGACACCCACCGGTGAGTGTGTGTGTATATATCTGTGCACGTGTGTGTGTGTGTGTGTGTGTGTGTGTGTTTGCATGCGTGCCGTGTGTGTGTGTAGGTCTACATGTTTGCATGTTGATGCATCTCCATATCTGTGACTGTATCTCTGTACTGGACGCAGCGTGTGGACCTACCGAACGGGCGGTGACTTGCTGCAGAGCGTTTTGGCATTTGGTGTAGCAGGCATCCTTCATGATGATCATGATGACGGGCATGTCTTTATCGATCAGGGCCAGCGGGCCATGCTTCAGCTCCCCGGCCAGGATGCCCTCAGAGTGCATGTAGGTGATTTCCTTTATTTTCTGTTTTTAACACAGACATCAATCAGATCAGGCACACATGAATTCTCTTGGTTACAGATACGTATGAGCAAATTATACAGTACTGTTGACCATTTATGTTCCAATTCATATAGCTAATTCAAATAGTATACACTCAGAAAGAAATCCTAAAGTAACTATATAAATACATGTAAACATTTTAATACAATGCAATGCAGTGTTGATTTTTCGCTGCCAGGGGGCAGTGTGGTGCGGCAGACTCACGAGTGCGCCCTCTAGGCATGTTGCGTAGTTGAAGCCTCTGCCCATGACGAGTAGAGATTTTTGGTCATACAGCTCGTCTGCAATCGCCTTGATCTTTCCATCCAGGGTCAACACCTCCTTTATCAACTCTAGTAAAGGACAAGAACAAACAAAGCATGAGGAAGTATTCAATAAAATGTATCCCTGTGTCTATGGCCAAGTATTCAGCGGTGTGTGAATTTATCTCAATGGTTCATATGTGATATATCTATATAGTGAGTATGATCTATGTATATAGTGAGGTTGTTCTATGTTCTATGTATATAGTGAGGTTGTTCTATGTTATATATATATAGTGAGGTGGTTTTATGTTCTATGTAAATAGTGAGGTTGTTCTATGTTCTATGTATATGGTGAAGTTGTTATATTTATATAGTGAGGATGTTCTACGTATATAGTGAGGTTGTTCTATGTATATAGTGAGGTTGTTTGATGTTCTATGTACATAGTGAGGTTCTATGTAATTGGTGACGTTGTTCCATGTTCTATGCATATAATGAGGTTGTTCTATGTTCTATGTATATAGTGAGGTGTCACCCAGCTCACTGACCAGGTAGCACCCTCAGGCCTTCCATGATCTCCAAGCGTCTCTTCTGGAGGGAGATGCGGTCCTCGCTGATCATCAGGCCGAACATGACCAGAGCCACAAACTGGCTGGTGTAAGCCTGGAAAAGCAGTTGGACAATGAGGTCATCATCTGTATGTGAAGCCGGCGTTTCCACTTTGTCAAGAATAGTTTTAAGCATGGGTTTCAGGAAGTGACACGCGTTCTGACTGCAGGTTTTGGATTCCTCTGTGTAGAAAGTACCTTGGTGCTAGCTACTCCTATTTCGGGGCCGGCGTTGATGTGCACCCCACAGTCGGTCTCTCTGGAGATGGAGCTGCCCACCGTGTTGGTTATCCCCGCCGTCAGGGCCCCCTGGTCCTTGCAGTAACGCAGCGCCATCAACGTGTCTGCCGTCTCCCCTGGGGCCAGAGGAGGAGAGATCGTGTTGAAACATAGCATGCTGCTGAGTGACAACTCAAGAGGATCTTCCATTCCACAGTGTTCAGCATTGACCCATCAGATGTCTTATCCTAGTCTCTTCCCTAGATGTTCCTAATGCAATTTTGTTCCATTTTTACTAAGTCAGCTTTGAATAAAATATAAGCCGGGGCAATTCCAAGGGCTTAAGCTAACAGCGCTTCACGGCTAACAACGGAAGGCAGCGGCTGAGCTACCTGATTGGCTGATGAAGAAACAGACGTCATCCCTGAAGACGGGCGTGTTGCGGTCCAGGAAGTCGCTGGCCAGCTCCACCATGACGGGCAGCTCTGTGAGCTCCTCCAGGATCTGTCTGGTCTGCAGAGAGGAGAGGAGGAGGAGAAGGGGAGGGTTAATACTCTTCATCATCAACATCCTCAATGAAGCGTCAATGGTACTGTCGCTGGGCTTGCCGCTGGTAGTATGGTAATGAGCCATTAACCTCCCATCGTCATCATCATCATCCTCATCCTCCTCATCATCCTGCTCATGACTACCGGAACAATCTTCATCATGACTGCCCTTACCACTATTCATAGAATACCAAAAAGAAACCCTGCTGATCTTCCTCACATGTCTGCTACTGTCTGTTATGAAACGTCCACCTAAAGGACCTTCTCATTCCCTACGGTCATTCTCGGCTCCTCCGGTCTTCAGGAGCTGGCCTTCTATCAATTCAAAGGTTCTGTTTCCTGCTAAGGTCCAAAGAAATCTGCAGGAAACCGAGCATTCTGTTATCGTGTGCCATATCTGTGGAACAGTCTGCCACCTGTAATTAGGGAGGCTGACTCGGCTGAGAAAGTAAATTCCAAACTTCAAACCAACCTCTTTACTCTCTCCTTTGGCCCCTAGGAGTGTACGTCAAGCCTCATTACGGCTAAATCGACCTGTTAGCCAGCAGTAGCCCTGCTGCCGATTGGTATAAGATTAGAGGTTCCCTACATGTTCCTTGTCCACCTTGCTCCATCTAACCTTAATGCTGTTTCAGTGTGTTGCTGGGATCATGGCTGGATCCCTGGCCACTCCACCTGACGGCTACCCGCTTGTTCACCAGCTCACCATGGACAGTGCTCATTTTCAATTTGTTTTTATACTTCAAATGTTTGCTTGTTTTACTACTATTTATGTAAATCATGGCACCCATTGCACTCCTAACCATCCCTGAAAGGAGGGATCCTTCTCAAGGTTTTTTGTTGCCCTTTGGAGGGCTATGGTTAGGGGGTGGCATACATATATAGCCTGTTAAGCCCTTTGAGACTGTAACTTTGATTAAGGGAGATACAAATACAACTGACTGGACACCCCTGTCTAATATACTCACAGCGACTGCTGCGTGGAAGCTGGTGCCACAGCCAATCAAAATGAGACGTCTGCAGCGTTTGATCTCCTTCAGATGGTCCTTCAGTCCTCCTAGAACCACTGGTTCGAGACAAGAGAAAGAGAGGGAGACAGAGAGAGAGGTAACGAGAGGTAGCGAGAGAGGTAGCGAGAGAGAGAGAGCGCAAGCGCGAGCGAGAGCGAGAGAGACAGCGAGAGAAACAGACAGATAGGGAGAGAGAGGCATTAGAGTAGTCAATCCACTGCATGCAGTATGACCGTAGTATAACGGTCCAATGTACCAAATTTGCTACATGAACAGAATACCTCTGCTATTTGCTAAAACGTGTAATATATCACAAGACATACATAACGTCGATACATCCAATCTGTTTGTGCATTTATAGTGTATTTATTTAATAATTTCTAAATTGGGTTTTGCTGATGTGTGAATAATCGTTACATAGATACATACATTAATATGTAATATAATACCTACATGTATTGCTTAGTATAGTATAATTGTTTGTCCTCTGGCGGATGCCTTATAACATCTGTCTGTGTACTGTGTACACATGGCCTGGATATGCAGGTGAACCAGGATATGAGATCATCGCTCACCACATCCGGTGTCAAAACAGATCCTGCCCCTCATTGTGTTGAACACGGATTCCGGCTGTTCAAAGATCTCTTTCTGCATGAAGGCCTCAAAGTTTCCTGTGAGGGGCAATAAAACACAAGCATTACACACTCTGTCCATGATTGCTTTCCACTCCGTTTCTCAGAGTTTGTAATAACCTGAGATTTAGGGTTGTGCGAACGGTATCATTAATATGCTAATTTAAAAAGTACAGCGATTGACCATAATGAGAAAAAAACAACACAAAAAGACACCTGATGTTGTTCTGAACTAAACCAGCAGAGAGATCATTTTTATGAAACCTTTAATACTTCAAATGAATTTCTTCGGCATCTGACATTTTCTGTCCTTTTAATATAACATTTGTTAAAGTGTTTCTATTTTCATAGAACAAAAAAGACTACCTCACTGACACTTTTCAGTCAGTTACATTTAGTTATAGTGATGAATAACTTCTGCTGTTTCCCATTGACCTTTCATGATCTGCTGCAGCTCCATCTTGAGGGTCTGGATGGCTCTGACGGGGTCTTCCCCGGCCTGCCGGTTCAACCTGTGGATGGACAGCCTCCCCCCTATCACCGCAGCAATGTCGTCATCCTCCAGGTACAGCACCTTGTTTGTGTGTTCGATGATAGCACTGAGAAAAAGAAGATGGGCCCGGGGGAAGGCAGCGAGGAAGGGGCCGTGGTGAGTATTAAGAACCAGTAACAATACTCGATATTATGCACAGACACGCACAAACAAACACACATACACACATAAATATGTATGTACACACTTGCACCAATACATGCACGCACACGCACACACTTGCATGCACGCACATGCATATACTGTAAATACGTATGCACACAAACACAAATACTTATGCACACACACACACACTTGCACAAATACATGTACACACACACACACACACAAATACGTATGCACACACACACTTGCACCAATACATGCATGCACAGACACACACGCAGGCACGCATGCATGCATGCATGCATGCACACACACACACACACACACACACAAACACACACATCTGGCCCCTCACCTGGCATCAGAGGCAAAGTAATATTCCACAGCCTTGCCGTCCCCAACAGAGTTTGGGCACTCAGGACGGTTATGGCTGTTCTTCTCCTTGACATCTCCCTGGAAGAGGGCTGCAGGGTCAGGGGTCAAAGGTTGTAGAAAGAAATAATGCAGATGCTGCTGCAATCGCTAGCCGAGTCAAGATTTGTGTTTTGTGAAATGAATGGCGCGTTCTTAAGGAAACTAGCTGAAGCTGAATGGGGAAAGCTTTGTGTCTATTTAATGATCTCACAAAGGATTCCGATGGATTAACATGACATGCATGATTGTTGTGTTGTTTCGACCAACCAATCAAGTTTCAGCTTCTCATCATCATCATTATCATCATCATCATGGTTCCAGCAATCAAACTAGAAGAAGCGTGGCATTTGCTTTGTGTGGCATTACAAAGCTGCACAATTATAAACACCTGAACAATGTAGAGAGGAAGTTTAATCAGATGACTTTGATTTTTCAAATTCCAATTCATTGCTGATTTGAATACAGGTGTGGCATTATTAAATATACCACACTAAAAGTTGTACATTTTGAATGACTCATAGCATTTAAAAAGGGACTCAGGCCTTATAATATCTTGTCTCCTGGACTTTAGACATTAGGTAGGTCCTGTGTGAGCTGCTGAGAGCTGTAAATATTGAGCAGACAAATAGAGTGGGTACAGATGCATGCAAACAACATCCAGTTTGTGCTCCAGGACATATGTCTCTCACTTAGAGAGGCGGATGAAAAACAAGAACAAGGGATGTGGTTGTTGCACCAATGCCTTGAGTCATGTTAATGTGATTCTTTTTATAAAACCATCTTTGGGGTGAACAAATAGAGAGCCCCAAGTCTTGTCCAAACCACGGAGATGGCTTCTGGCCATCAGACTCTCTCTGGAAACGGTTGAGTGTCTATAAACTTGACACAACCGCTCTCCCACACTTTGCACAGAATTCCCCGAAAAGTCGGAATCTATTGTGCAACAAGCATCTACTGTTCTACGTCCCGGTTTTACCTTGGGAACAGCTTTTCTTTTTTCTACTTCTTCTTTCACAAATCGCGATTGGATAAGTCAAGCAAGGAGAAAGGTTATGGACAGCAGTGATGTTGTTACATAGGTAAATCAAATTAACCAATCAGGAAGAGATTTGTCCCTATTGCCCCCCTCCTTCAGCCCCCACGCCCCCTTTGATTAGTGATCGATCAGTAGGAAACCAAATCAAAGGAATTGTAAGCGTCCTTTAACCAGCCATCATAATGAATAGCAGTAATTAAGAACATTGGATATAATATTTCGGCCCACCTTTGGCCTCTTCCCCATTTGGGCTAACTGGGTTGTCAACCAGAGCTGAGCGGTTTGCAGCTACAGACAGACAGATAGACAGACAGACATAGTTCAAGGCAAAACATAAAGATGGAGGAGATTACGTTAACAATGAGTTGAACACTGGTTTGTAAGCGTTATTCCATCATTTAGGATATACGGTACTTGAGACCTTGGCAATTAAGGGAAGACAGACAGACAGACAGACAGACAGACAGACACAGACAGACAGGAACAGAGCTCACCGCCGTTGTATTGGATGGGGATTTGCTCTGTCGACAGCTCAAACTCGCTTCGCACACCAATGAGCAACGGACTTCCTCTCCTGAGGGAGGAGCACAGCAGGAGAATACATATGGATCGTGGGAGAAGGAACATATTGAAATAGCCGGTTAGAAAATTTAAATCTCAGCCTGACTTGAGAGTAAGTGCACTCCCTTGTGTTAGCTCATTTATGATTGTAATGTCAACAGAGGGAACGGCACGGCATTATCTGGTCCAGTATATAGTCTATGAAACCTCGGATCTAACTAATTGCTGCTTGCTGGCGTGGCTGGGCTCCTATCGTAACACGCATCCATTGTCATGGCAACTGAGCTGGGCTTTGATGTAACTTGTGTAGCACTGCGCCCTGAGGAAAAGGCAGTGATAGATCCATCGTAGGTTCATTAAAACAGAAATTCACGAAAAAAAGTAAATCATGTCAGAAAAAAGCACCAAAAACTGCTCTGCTACATTTCTACAAACCCCCCCCCCCAGCACACACACCCTCACACACATGTTCACCCTCACACACATGTACACACACATACCCTCACACACACACACACACACACACACACACATACACCTGTATGAAAACTGTTATAAATTGCTTTTGCTAGCTTCAACAATTTTCTTTCCTACTAATAATCTTGTCTTATGGCTCTATCGACACACTTTATAGCTCCCCGCCCTTATTTATGGCACGTCGTCTCTCTTATCTGTGATGGGAATCACCTCCCCCCCCTTGGATCCTAGCCTCCTGGGTCACCTACTTGCATGTGGCCTTCACTGATTGGTGGAGGAACATGCAAAGGGTTAGTGAGCAGGGTGTGGCTCTCGGAGGGCAGAGAACACATTTGCTACACTTTAAAAATATAAAAATAACCAATGCTTTAACAGTGTCACTTTAAAATAAGGCTACATTAATTAACATTAGTAAATGCAGTAATAAGCATTAACTAATAGTTAATCAACAGTTAACTCATGGTCTAGTTATCATTTACTAATGGTGTTCATGTTTACTAATGGTGTTCATGATAACTAATGCATTAATGTTAACATTATTTGATAACCCAGTAACCCTAACCCCAACCCCAACACTCTCCCTAACCCCTATGCTGCTATAATGTTCTTAATTTGTATCCATGCACTGTGTGTTTTTATGCTTGTGTGGGTGTTTTAGTTTTTAGTCTTATTCACTGTGATTTTACCTGCCTGCATGTACAGCACTTTGGTCAACGTGAGTTGTTTTAAAATGTGCTTTATAAATAAATTGTATTTGATCTATGCTAACGCAATATAACAATGTTTATTACAGCAATAACTACTGTTAATAAATGGCCAATATTGTACCCTTATTGTAAATTGTTAATCATTAACACACCAACACCTGTGCTGGTTATGTAAATAATTGTACTTCAAGGAGGAACATGTTAGGCTCCTCTGGGTTCCCCTCCCAAGATATTCTCTCTTTGCTCCCTCTGGCTAGCCTTGCCTTTAGTTGAAGTTACAGTTGTTTCAAAGGGTGTGGTTTTGAAGAGGAGATACTTGCACACAACACAAACATGTGGTTACTATGCGGAGACAGCATCCTATTTGGCGTGGGGGTGGGGGGGAAGGACGTCACAGGGGCTGACAGAGGTCAAATAAATGAAAGAAAGCATGAAAGGGAAATTAAGGGAAAAAGGCAACAGGCCCCAGGATTAAACACATCCCACCTCTTTTGCAGAAAAACATGGAGAGATCGAGAGAGGGAGCGAGAGAGAGAGCCGGAGACAGAGAGGGAGTGTTATTTGGTATCACTTGGCCATAGAACAGTACAGGATCACCACTCTCGCCACGTGAAACGGTTTGTCTTGACAGACTAAGGAACATCTTAAGAATGCAAGGTTATATTTATAGCACAATTGACAGGGTTGGACGACAGGTAAATATATGGTTCTGAAGCGCTGATCCACACTTCAAAACTCAAATATGTCAAGTTAAACTTGAATACACTTCCCTGTTCTCCTCTCTCACGCACCTTCCTTTAACTGTACTCTAAGGGGAGCAAGCTTAGCTCTCCTTAATGACTCACTGGACCAGGAAATGTATCATGTGAAACAAAGCGATACAAAGTGATTAATCCAGAGTGCGGTTGGCTTGGGTCAGTCCCCTCAGCTGAAACAGGACTCTCTCTAGCCTGCAACCCCCTCAGTTAATGAAGCCACAGGGAGGGAGGCAACGGGCCAGCACTGCTGGATCCAGCTCAGAAAGAGGCCAGAGAGACAGAGAGACTGAGAGAGACAGAGAAAAAGAGAGATCAAACCTTAAGGTCTCAAACAGACAAACTAAAAACTCTAACAACAACGATAAAGTGTTCGACAATGAATGCAAAAACTAATTTAGAAACCTGTCAAATCAAAAACATAGAGACCCAGACAACCAGAACATCCGTCTCTATTACTATGAGACCTTAAAACAAGACAGAAATCATTTATTAAAGATTAACAGAACCCACTAGACTCTCCAATCACATTAAAATAGGACAAAATAAAATCCCTCAAACTCACAAAGGCGTGTGGTGTTGATGGTCAAAATGAAATTATTAAATATACAGATCTCAAACTCCACTTGGCTATACTACAATTCTTAACAATGCTCTTAGATCCGGGATCTTCCCCAATAATTGGAACCAAGGACTGATTAGCCCAACATTTGAGCCCAATAACTACCGTGGAATATGTGTCTACAGTAACTGTGGTCAAATTCTCTGTTTGATTATAAATAGTACACTGTGGGAGTGTGTGTGGATGGTGGCTGGTTTAAGCAGCCTCACCTGGCCCGAGTCAGACTGATTGGACTCTGGGGCTGGGTGAGGCTGCACACCTGTTGCACATTGAGCAATCAGTGTGCACAGGTTAAACCAGCCACCACCACACACACTCAGGGAGAGCTTTCCGGCATGGCAGTATGGAGCACTAGCTGTATGCCTTATTCCATGCAACCTTTACAATAAACCGGTTCAACATCACCACCCTGTGTCCATTCGTTTGGAGGAGCCACCTAGGTGGTGTGTAGTATTGGACATTGCTACATACACTAAATATTACAGTAATTTCCTGATGGACAATGATGCCTGAAGCAAAATAAGCAATTGTCTTCTTACCAAATGATTGTAAAACAGAACACATATTCACACTTAGCAACCTAATTGACAACCAAATAAAACAAAAGGAAACTATTCTCCTGCTTTGTAGATTTTAAAAAGGCTTTCACTCAACTCTGTACTTTGAAGGGTTCCGACCAAATTATGTCAGTACTACCGAGTATCTATTAAAGTTATATCAATCAGTGCCAAATTTAGGTATCTGAAAAGCTCAGAGCGAGACAAGCATCAAATTGAAACCCTGCATGCAGAATTCTGCAAATCTATTCTCAGAGTCCAAAGAAAACCCCCAAATAATGCATGAATGCATTCAAAGAATTCAGATACCCAATTATTATTGAAAATCTAGAAGAAAGCTGAAATCGCATAACCAGCTGAAGGAAAGTGACAGCAACACGCTCCACAACAAAGCCCTCCCCCACAGAGAGTAACATCCAGAAAAAGCCCCCTTAGCCAGCTAGTCCTGGGACACAACACAACAACCACCCCATCAGGCAAAACCAAATTATAAGAAAACAAAAAGAAAGCTATTTGGCACATTGGAAAGAACCAACCAAAAAGTTGAGCAAATTGGCATGCTACTGTCGATAAACAGAAAGTACACAGTTGCAGAATACCGGACCACCCTGACTGTCCCAAAACTAAGAAAATCCTTAACCAAGTACAGCCTGGCCATCGAGACAGGACGCCACGGACAAACTTGGCTCCCAAGAGAAGACAGACCCACTGCACACAAAACCAACTGGAAAATCATACCAAGACATCAGGAACACACACTTCCCACGGATTACACACACATGCAAGGACACACATTAGTGCTTCTATTAGATCTCAAAATCCCCATACTGAGCTTTTTATATATTTTTTTGTATTCCATATTTGACTTTTTATATATTTAGTATTTAATACTGAACTTTTTGATATTGATATATACTTTGTATTTTAGTTGTTATATTTGACTTAATTCATATTTTTCTTTTGGCTTCTTTTTTCTCCTGCTTTTCCCATGCCAATAAAGCTTTTTTAAATTGAATTTTATTTAATTGAGAGAGACAGACAGAGGGAAAGAGACAGAGATCTGAGACAGAGAGAAAGAGACCGAGAGATAGAGAAAGAGACAGAGGCAGAGACAGAAAGAGAGAGTGAGTCTGGACGTTTAACCTCATCCACACCCCACTACACTGGGGTCTTAGGAAAAAGATAACATGACCGACTGACGCCAACGCTCAAAGCATACACCAACACTTGAAAGCACACACACACACACACACACACACACACACACACACACACACACACACACACACGGACACGAACACGCACGGATGTGTACAAACACACACACACAAACACAAATACATACACACACACACACTCCCATGAAAAATGAGGACTTGCAAGATAAGCGTCTTAATAGTTTGCATAAGGTAAGCAGCCTCCGCGTCATCACACGTGGTATATTTTCATACAGGCAGTCACAGAGCTGACTCATCTCCCTTACACTCTGGATCACTGCCTGCCA
Organism: Lota lota; assembly: GCA_026745465.1. Lineage (NCBI taxonomy): Eukaryota > Metazoa > Chordata > Actinopteri > Gadiformes > Lotidae > Lota > Lota lota. Next base: position 1,421,623 of record JACYXH010000429.1, on the reverse strand, counting down.
AGTGTGTGTGTTGGAATACTAACCTGGCTGCCACTGCCTCTCCGGGATAATGCCGGCTTTTGAACACCAGCGCGAAGGCCCCTTCCTGAAGTAGAAGGGAGCAGCCGTTAGCCGAGCAGACTCGATGAAGAGTTTGCATTTGCTCCGCTATTACATAGACTGTACCAACACAACAATGGCACACTGGGCCATGCCAGGAGATAGTAGGGGGAGCAAACGACAAACTCAACACAAAGAAATTCTCTCTCTCTCTCTCTCTCTCTCTCTCTCTCTCTCTCTCTCTCTCTCTCTCTCTCTCTCTCTCTCTCTCTCTCTCTCTCTCTCTCTCTCTCTCTCTCTCTCTCTCTCTCTCTCTCTCTCTCTCTCTCTCTCTCTCTCTCTCTCTCTCTCTCTCCTCAAGGAAGTGGTGTGGGGGGGTATAAAACAGGGGGTCCCTGTGGAGTTGTGTAGATGGGCTCCGATGTAGTTGGGGGGAGGGGTGGGGGGGGGTCGTGGCACTAGGAGAAGTGGTTAAGGGTAAGGGTGGGGGGGAGGGGAGGGGGTTCGGTTGGGAGATATAGGAGCCTTGTTGTACAGCATCGGCCCTGCTTGGAGAGAGAGCACGACTGCCCGCGTTGATTAGAGGGAGCGGGGGGAGGGAGGAGTAGGGAGGAGGAGAGGGAGGAGTGGGGATGGTCTTGAGGCAGTTTGAGATGATGAAGGGGGTTGTTTGGGGGGTAGGTAGGGGTGAGGGTTGGGGGGGTCCTTCTGGTTCCGATTAGTCTCGGCCCAGAGAGACACTGGCTCACGCTCTCATCAGCATAGGAAGGAAGTCTGGGGGCATGGCCTCCGCACCGTACAAAATAACCACACCACACCTTGAGTCACTCGAGTTTTATTTGGGTGAGATCATTTGTGGTTCTTTTGTGTTGGGTTGCAGCGAGCGGGTAGGAGCTGTAACGTCATTGTGTGACGTGGCGGCAACAGCAAGTAATACGAAATTCAACAGAAACACACACACACAATATAATCTGTTGCTTTGTTAACAGTAAACCAGGGTTGGGAGGCGCTGTTTCTAAAAAGGGTTGGTCGATGTCTGCCTTATACACCTTGAACCAGGAACCCATGGCTAGCACCCTATCCCTCGCAGGGTGTCTCTTGGTGGATGGGTGTGTCAGTGGGACTGGCGTGTTGTCGTGTGGGGTCTGTACTCACCAGCTCTTGGATGACCCTCTCCACCAGAGTAGAGAAGGAGAGGTTGTCACTCTCTCTGTTGTCATGAATGTATTTAGTCAACTTCGGGATGACCTCTGTGTCTGTCTCGGACTCGAATTCGTAGCCTTTAGAGCTCTGAAAAGGAGGAGGGAAATTTGCATGCAATCAAATATCCTAAACCAGTTCAAGCTGTCTATGACTGACATCTTGCTAACTAGCAGATCTAATAAGTATGCCGACAACGTCAATGGACATCTCAAAGGCATTTTTGTTAAGCATTTTTCTCTTTTAAAGGGTAGGTCAACCATAAGGTCATAGCTAACTACATAATGTCACCTACAATCAACAATATCAACTGCCTGAGCTCAATAGCAGTGCGCATACGCATCTGTATATGGATTCCTTTGAGGTGTAAGACTTACCAAGTACTTCTTCAGCTCTTTGTAGTTGGTGATGATGCCATTGTGAATTACAACAAACTCTGCAAATGAAGAGATGGTAATAAAAACAATGATAAGAGAGAGTGGTCAAGGGTTAAAGAACTACTTGGCAGTCTAAGTAGTTATTATTGTACATATTATTGCAGTATAATTGGTCATGTAACACACAACAAAACTTGAGTGAAACGAGTGTAGTGTGATGAGAAATAATTTTACATAGGAGATAAAGCCAGGGTAATGTTGGAAACACGCTCAACCTCGCAACCTTCAAGGTACAACCATGACGATGTGTACTTTGAATCAAAGAATGTGAGAACGGAATGCAGAGACCATACTTTAAATACCCCACAATGGGTCTGGCCTGACGAATCAGGTTAGACTGTGAAAAATCTTCCTAGAGGACACCCCTACATATTATATTATTATTAATAATGTAGTTATAGTGGAAAACAGCATGCACGTGTGTGTGTGTGTGTGTGTGTGTGTTACGAATAAGCATGTCAATGTATTTCAGCATGTTACCATTGTTCTTGTCCGAGCGGTGGGGATGGCTGTTGACAGGATTTGGCTCTCCGTGCGTGGCCCAGCGCGTGTGAGCGATGCCGAAGTGTGTGCACAACACCTCGTCCAGGTCAAGTGTGTCTTGCTCTGTCGGGACGGTGCAGAGCAGAAAGACTTTGTTACTAACACAATAAAATGAATCAAAGACCGGAGAAAGCCTAAGCATCACTGTAGAAATCCAAAGCTGAAATGCAAGTATGAGTCATGCAATCAACCAACAAAACATTTAATAAACTGAACATAGAACGTCATATTTGAGGACTTTGGGACACCATTCAACAACCCACAGTTATGAAAGCGTTGGTGAGGAATAACTATATAGTTGTTACAACCTAGTCATAAAGATAAGGTAGCTAGAACAGCAATCATCATGGTTATCGTAACCTACTGTAGAGTGCCTCATCCAGAGCCTTGACCTTCCCTTTCTTCTTGATCAGAGCGATCGCCTTGCTGTTGAGGTCCGTCATCATTTTGTTAGGGCCATCCACAGCAATGCCTGGCAATAGGGATATTTATTTAGTGAGTCATATTGTGGATCAACAATAATATTGAACATGCAGTCCACGAAGCAGGAACCTCCTACTGAAATAACGTGTGCTTGCATGCATGCATGTGCGTGTGTAAGTGTAGCCCACAGTATATCACCAGCAATGTGATATACTGGTTGATATACTGGCCTATTTTAGTTGTCTGACTCAATCCCATCGAGCAGCAGTACGAAAAAGGAAACACATCAAATACGGTGTACTGTGAGTGTGTGAGTGACCGCTAAATACTCTTTGGCAGAATGGGTACAAGAAAGTAATTTGACTAATATTGTTGTGGTGGGTTATGTTTAAATGAAGCAAGAAGAGACAGTAACGATGGTTTGATCACCCAGAATGGTATTGTCAACACAATAACCTACTTTTTCCTATCTAAAAGCCGATTGGGTAATTTTGGCTGACAATGATATATGTGTTATGACTCATCGATCACCCAAAGACTTCAGTATCTCAGCTGTGGTCATGATGATGTATTTTTTATGTTCCATAACAGAGATTAGTAGGATGAAACAAACAGAATAAAGGATCTGATTCAAGCAGAATTGTCAGGTTATGTTTCATATAGTCAGAAACTACTACAAATACTAATCATAATAAATACAAATTACGCCTCAGATCAAATCATTTGAATGTTATCTGATCTTAGAATCAAATTCATTGAATTTAACTACAAGTATAATAATTGTAATCAATTATAGCCTGCCGTCACAAAGTTGTATCATTATTTATATTTACATGCTACACTTACATACTATTCTTACTATAACTTTAATTACATAATGTATTTCCCAGACTACTACAAAGGAATTAGGAAAATGTGCTTGTATATGCTTCTTTTAAGTTCAATTGTTTTTCAAATGTTTATCAGTAAATGGAAATCGTCGGTTCATGTTCAGGTTCAGGATACTATATTTGTACCTGTAGGTTGATTTGATTCGTAAAAACAAAAATCCCTGTGTTGTTTTATGAAACAAGTTCCTGTGTTGTTTTATTCAACAGTAAAGGAAGTAGATACACATAATAAATGTACTCAAGGTTGTTCAATGTTCCAACGGGTCAATATATTGTTAACCTTTTTTGTTACACTTTTACAAAACCTGAAAAACCTGATATGTCATGCGTCCACAGGGAGAGGAGCAGCATCTGGTTAATCTAGTATGTACAACATAGCCGAGTATAGCAGTTCAGGCGGCCACTCATACTGTGACTTATTATTAAAGGTTTCCGGTTTTACCACCAGTTGTGAGTCTATCTATCTACCCATCATGCATCTTGGTGGATTCTTCCACTTATGATGTCACTAAGTCACTAAGTCACAACAGGTTTGTTGAGAAAATAATAATAAAGTAAGCATTTCGTATTCAGCGTATTTATCACCTCAGGAATACTGTGAATAGTTGTCTGCATTTCATTCAGCAAGTACAGCTGTAAAGTGCTATGGTTGTGTGTGTGTGTGAGTGTGTGTGCATGCATGTGTGTGTATGTGTGTGTTTCTGTATGCATGTGTGTATGCCTGTATGTGTGTGTGTGTGTGTTTGTCTGTGTATATGTGTTTGTCTGTGTGTGAGTGTTTGTGTGTCTGTGTGTGTGTTTGTGTGTTTGTGTGTGTGTGGTTGTGTGTGTGTTTTTCTGTATGTGTGTGTGCATGTCTGTGTGTGTGTGTGTGTGTGTGTGTGCATGTGTGTGTGTGTGGGTGTGGGTGTGTGTGTGTATGCATGTGTGTGTATGTGTGTGTGTGTGTTTTGGTCTGCGTGTGTGTGTGTCTACGAGTGTGTGAAGGTGGGGGGGGGGGGGGGGGGGGGGGGGTTGTTCGTACCTGCTGAATCGTAGCCTCTGTACTCCAGCCTCTTCAGTCCGTTCACCAGCGTCTCAAATATCTCCTTCCTGGTGCGAGGCACTTGATGATTTAGGTAGGCAAAGATTCCTTTGAAAAAGCCAACAACACAATTTAGGAGATGTTTGCTTATTTAAAGAACGTTAGAATGAACAGCTTGTCATTGCTCACCATGGGTTCTCTTTGTGTGTAATAAAGTAGAACCCCACTAGACATATCATTAAAATAAAACTATCCTGAACTATAATCACACTTCTATCATGATTATCCATCTTACTGGTGTTGTCTTTCTGTTTCCTGTTGTCATCAGACTGTGAACAGTTAACCATGATGCATCTAAACCCAGACAGTAGTTGGCCTACCAATGTTAGAAGGTCAAAGTAATGCAACCATAGATTTGTAGAGCCCTTAGTAACAGTTACAGCCTCAAAGGGCTTTATAGGCCATATTTTACGACTAAGCTCATTTTAATCAAAGATACAAGGTACAATTCCTCTTGTATCTTGTAGGCTGACACATAATACATAGTCATTATTATATAGAGACAGAGACAGAGACAGAGAGACATTGACAGAGAGAGAAGCACTAATATTCCAAGGTTTCTCTCAAGGCAACACAGCAGGCCATTTAAAGACTGCACTTTGGACACAGTGTTCACCGGCTCACAGGTATACAGGCCGCGGAAATCGAAGACGTGGCTTCGCTCTCTTTTGTTTTGTTGCTTATAAGCAATGGTTAGGGCTGCTCCCCCCGAAAAGCGAACTATCTGGGCGACAACAACTGGGTTATCATCAGATGCAACCTCCACTGAAAATAGACTAACTATCCAACGAAAGGGAAGTGAGTGACACGAGACGGCGGTCAGATAACGATTCGTTTGTTTACTCAGGTTGCCTGTCAACATCACCGTGCATCCCCATATCAGTAACATAGGAAATATAGATTTGGTTGTGATCAACACTGACACCTATTAGCAACTGCGTTTCTAAGTAGAGCTCAGCAGACTTCAGGGGGAGGACATCTCTCACAAAGAGCCAGTTGTAATCGGAAACATGCAAAGCATCATCGATTTCATACAAATCCAGACTGAACTCTGACATTGTCATTCTCTCATGTAATGATCGTAATCCACACGTGAAATGCGGATATGCAAATGATTCATGTGGCTACGCCATAAAACGAGAAAATACAAAAAAAGTTATTTCCAAAATAGAGACCTGACACGGCTATACACCCAAGTTAGTTCGTTCACAGATATAATTACACTCTTACCACACATGGTACGGCCTGCTGAATGACTTTAAAATGTGTTTCTGTGTTGGAAAGAAAAATCCCGATCTGTAGTTCCCTGGATGTGGTGATGTGTCCCCGTGTTAGAAACGAAAAAGACTGTACGTGTCCACTCCCACTATGCATTTAAAGCCTGCTCTTCCAGATGCAGCCCCACCCCCTTCTCATCGGACACCACCCCATTCCAGCTGATCACAGGTGACAGCGTCAACCTCAGGTCAGACCCCACTTACTTCAACTCAAGACGATACACTGTATGATGGAATGAATGAATATATATATATATATATATATATATATATATATATATATATATATATATATATATATGTGATAATAACTTCCTCACAGCCTGGCAATTATGGCTCTTACAATTATTAACAATTATACATTGTTGTTGAACATAGCTAATGTGAATGGTGTATGTATGTAGAAACATTTGCTATTGTCAACACAAATTCATATAATTCCATAACTGTAATAGAGGTATGCAATGCAATTCTTAAATTAAATTATTTAAGGAGAATTCTATTTATTGCAATCTTTGATTATTTAGAACTGATGTAATGGTATCAGGTATATGAGCAGCCAAATCGAATGTATCATTCAAAAAAGAGTAAATGATGTCCACAATTATAATTTCTGATTCTATCCATCCCCGTGGATATGCCTGTAATATGTACCACATCATAATAGTATAATAAATGTTTTAATTGATATATACAGCATACAGTATATATTATTTATACATTATATACACAGTATATAACAAAGATTGCATTTTCAAATAATTATCTTTAAATATTTGCATACACATTTGGTATGTTCGTTTTCCCACTGTAATTCTCTATAGAGAAATATAAATACCATTCAAAATTGTGAATGTATTAATCTCTACTGGGGTTGTCACAATGAATACAAAAAACCACCAACCTTTTAATTAATAGTCAATGTTGTCATGCAAATTGTATTTATATATCTCTAAATAAATATACCACATAGAATGGCCATAAAGATATCGGTTAATCAGTACGATTACTATGATTGAAACTCTTCAGGATAACAAAGAGAAAGTAGTAACTAAACTATGTTGTGACTCAGTGGTGAATGCCCTTCTAACCCATCCATTCACGATAAGGAGATAACTGGCTTGGCCATGTTTTATTACATTGGAATATATTCCTACACTTTTTGAGAGTAGGAGGTTATACACACACAGACAGGCAGGTGCGTGCACACACATGCAGGCGCGCTCACACACATACACACACAGACGCACCCAAACACGCGCGCGGCCACACACAAACACAGACACACAGACAGACACAAACACACAAAGGTATGCAGGTGCATGGGTTTGTGCTCCGCAAGTACTAAACAAAAACTTCAGCATTCCACTTGTGGATTAACAAATGCATCTCTTAATCATGTGTTCACCGCGCCCCGTGAACATATGACGTCCTTCTGAGAGATCAAAGGGTTACTAATCAATGTGGTGATGTGAAACGAAGGCTCCAGAGTGCAGCTTAACTGCAGCTCATTACACACTGAGGGTCCATGATGTCTAACGAGTCCATGTCAGCCATTCACCCTTTTATGAGCCTGGAAGGCATATGCATTGGTGTAGTTTTTAGTAGGGATGCTAGAGATATGTCCCCCAATATCAAGATACCACACAATTGTGCCTACCATAAACGTAAAGAATGTGTTTCACTTTTCTTTCCTAGGAAAGACAAGTAGTAACTGACATTCGGACATTCTGACTATTATTCCCCTATATTTCAATCTAGTAGAATGAAAATGTATTCTGAAACATACACTGTAAACTACAAAAACATGTTCATGATGATTGATGATGATTGTGAAATAAAGGCGCTGATGTGAAGAATTTTGTGTTTATAAAGCAATACATAAGTAAAAGCAGTAATTGCCATCAAGGCACATGTGGTGGTTGGTTAACAAGGATGTTCAGGATAATCAGATTCTCCGCCTAACACAAAAACTTTTTTTTAGTTAGCACTAAAATCCCTGAAAACATTGTGTGGCTTGTGCACTTTGTGCTCAGGCATCTTCCCTAGCAAAGCTGTAGCCGTACGTCCTCGGGCGTACAGTATCAACATGTGATCCGTGTACCTGCATGATAACACTTAATATGATTTACCATGCATATTATGATTATAACAGTTGTGTCTTGATACTGGTGAACACATAACAAAGGACAAAAATAAGTTGTAATAGATATGTACTGTGTTGAACGGCTAGAGGGGCCTAGCAATTGATAACCCCTCTCCTGACTACAGAAATTCTCCAACCACATCCAGCATCCATGTATCATGTGTGCTTCTGGCTACAAGATAGGATTTGGTTGTAAAATGTAGCTACTAAAATAGGAAATGACTGTCTTAAATAAACAGATATTATGACGTTGAATGAAAATGTGTGTTTACACTAAAGCTGGACGGGTTGATTTCAAATAACAGACACACATGCACATGGACACATCCGCACACACACACACACACACACACACACACACACACACACACACACACACACACACACACACACACACACACACACACACACACACACACACTCACACACACTTAACCACTGATATTGTCATACACTCTGGAAATAGCTGAGGATATTCTTTCCATGAGCGTAAAGAACGTTTTGCAACAGTGCACTACTAAAAGTATTGTTGTGAAACGCTAATAAATTGTGCTTCGGCTAAAATTGATGGATGGTGCTGATGGTGATGGTGATGGTGGTTTTCTCAAAGTAACCTTTTCGAAAAAGTATTTTCCTAAAATAACTTTTCCTAAAATGACCCTTCCCAAAATGACTTTTCCCAAAACGACTATTCAAAAAATTACTTTTCCCAAAATTACTCTTCCCAAAATGTAAACATTATGTTGATACCTTTCATTTCTTATTCACTCATTATCTCCCAAAGCAGCCTGTTTAACTGTTTTGCTTTAACCTTAACCTAAACCGTAGTAATCACACTGGTAGTTCAGAGGAGGGAGGGGCTCAGAACCCAGTTACCCAGAAGTCCCAGTTCCAGATGTGATTCTAGGCAGGTTTACCCCCAGCAATGTGAGGACTGTGTGGGACGTAGTGGCTGAAGGGGAGCTCCCCTCCTACATCTGCTTCGTGTTAGTGCCTGGGGGTCCTGAGAGGACGACCCCCTTCTCTTTCTCTGCTCCCTGGGAGATGTCAGCAGTGTACCTTCTGACTTCACACTGACTGACTTAACTTGGTGAAGTCCAAGCTGAGCCCAAATAAATTTGACAGTGGAAAACCATTTAGGTCTCCAAATGCATTAAAAATATATATAAACACATGCCGGTCATTTACTTTGTGTAGACACACATGTCATTGAACAAAAACTGTAAAAATACAAAGAAATGCCATGAACTCAACCACAAATGTTTTGCCCACAAAGTCTAGTATTTGTATCCTCCGCACAGACCAACCAAACCTTTAAAACAATGTATGAGGCATGGCATGCCATCCTTACATTCACACATAGATACATTTTATAAATCCCCATGGGGAAATTAATTATTTGCATTTAATCTGACCTATGCTAGGAGCTAAGAGCAGTGGGCGACTCCCGGGAACCAACTCCAGGTGTAGTGCCCTTGCCGTGGTTATGGGCAGGGCAGGGGTGGTAACTTGTATGATGTTGTGGTGTGGGAGGAATGTGGACAACATATAAACTCCACATAGAAAGGTTCCCCACCCCTGAGGCTCAAACCTAGGATCTTCTTGTCGGGAGGCAGCAGTGCTTACTAGCCACCATCCCACCATCCATCCATCCATTCATCCATCCATCGATCAATACATCCACCAGCCCACAATCCATCTATCCATCCACCCAAACACACACACATACATACATACATACATACATACATACATACATACATACATACATTGTCACATAACCCGAGCCTCATGGTTTCTTTTTTACCCAGATCTAAAAACGCGTCGTTGTCAACACAGTAACCCGTTTCCCAGGTAAGGAGTTTTGACCCATGTTTTGGCCGGGCACCCGTGGCCATATGCCAGAGACTAAGAGGGTCCTTGCCTGTCAGCCCAGTACAGCGCATGGCGAGGTCACCTCCGGGCCAGCTCAGCGTGAATCAGACCCAGATGTGGATGTGCAGTCAGATGTTGTGGTGTAAGCGTAGTGGTGTCGCAGCTCTGACGCTCTGACGCAGAACAGCCAGAAAACCCACCCAGCAGCAGATGTCTCACAAACCCAACCCTCCTGAATCCCCCAGTCAGTTGTGTGTCACGGGGCCCTCGCCCTGGCTGGGGTTGTCTGAACAACTCCATCGCCTGCTGAGCAAAATAGCTTATCTCCATGACAACGTTTTTGCTATTGCAAAACCGAACACATTGTTTTCATTTGCAAAAGATACCATCAGTTTTTAACCTATGGCCCTAATTTCAAAAGCCATGTTTGTTTTTATGATGTATTATGTCAATGACTGTAGTCACCTAACGATTTTGAATCACTAATAGTTTGTATGCGTTGTCTCTCTCTGACCATGGCCACTCCAACGGCCACACCCTCATTCCAACGGACACATTCCCTAATAGACCGCTCGGTTCATCTCATCTGTTCTCAATCACTGCCTCTGCTCCCCTTGTAAACCCCTCTTTTATGAAGGAACACCTAAGTGCCTCTGCAGAGCACCCCGACCAGCCAGGTGTGTCATCTCCGCAAGGTCGGTGAACAGGGCGTGATCAGGGGAGGAACCACCATTTCATTAGATGCTCGTCACGGCCGCGTTCAGCTGTGGAAGAGGTTAGCCACGAGCTCCACCGCATCAACACCATGATGGCTTTGTTAAAGCAAGTGGTGAGCCTTCCAGTGCAAGGCTATCCAGCCCATGTTTCCCTCTGAGAAGTGCCCCTCACCCACCTTCACCAACCCTGCCACCACCACCACCCTCTCCTGTAGCCCTCGTCCAGTGGGCATTCCAGGGCACTTATGAATCGGTCAATTGGATTGACTCAAAGGGCATGATGACAGTCCATTACGATAGTCCAATCGAAGAGACATAAACATAGATACGTTTCCTCGCCAGCTTGTTGCATGAGGAAAGGTATTTTTTTTCAGGTAGTGTCTCAAAGGACAGAATGATGGCCATCTGTAAGCAAGTTGATGTGAGATTTGAAACAAGCCTACATTGAGACAAGCCAAAAGGCTTTTTACTCTCGGTATCCCTTCTGGAAGTGTATCCTTTCCTCGTGTAAGATGTTGTCTCGAGCCACATATACATTTCACAGAGTAAGGAAAGCTGGGGCATTTGAATTATTTGGTTAAACAGAAATGCATATCATTCATAAAAATAGAAAGTACCAAGATAGCTTCCTATTACAATAGTGATGAAGAGGGCCAATTGCTGCAGTCCCATCTACAAGAATAAGAAGCGACACTTTGTATCGAACAGTAAGAGTGGTTCTTATTTTCATTCAAGCCATTACTAAGTAGATTGTGGTCTGAAGTTTGCTTTGGGACTGGTCTCATAACAGCTGTCTCAAAATCATTACAGAAGATTCAAGTCTCCTGGGAAGCATTAACTATTGAGGTCAGAATTGAAGAGAGGAGGAAGGACTACTGTAAATATGTTCAAGAATTCCCCTGGATCAAGGAAACATGTGAAGGATTGTGTTTGCCATGCCCTCTTTTGTATTAACAATGATACCAAAGTGCCTTGAGGCTACTTGCGTACCACACGATATCATCACAGTAAAACCTGTTGGGAGACATACATGAAGTCCATGGAGAAACAATACAGAGTCCATAAGCAATGCAATAGTAATATTGTCCATTAACCTTTGAACCCTTATATTAACTAGCAGATAATGGTTTATATCACATCCCACTAAAACTACAGTCCATCCGATAACATGGTGCATACATGGTAATATATTGTTCTCACTTCCTCTAAAGACAAAGCCTACTCTCATGACGTTAATGGCGGATTGTCTCACGACCATCCATCCTGTAGATTCCTACGTAGATAGTATTATACGAAGACCTTATAATGGAAGAAAAGGTGAGTGAGATGACAGAGTGAGAATACGTGTGTACGATTTTAAGATAAATGGCACGTTGGTGAATTGGAGTTTACTGGCACACATCTGTGTGAATGTTTTGGTTTATATGGGTGGGGGTGCACAAGTTCGGAACCACGTCATGCCGTAGACCGAGACATCTGTATTATGTCATGGCTGCCATGTGTCTCCACCCTGTGTTTCTTCTAGCTTACCCCCTTTCCCTCTACTCCAACCGCACCCCACCCCATCCCCGTTTCTGTCCCTCCCACCCTGTCCACGTCTCCTGGTCCCTCGCCCATCCTACAACTGTGCTGTCACACAACTGGCTGGCTGCTTGAGTGATTTCTACAGACGAACTTGCTCTCTTTCTGAGAAACCACGAGCCATGTACAATATATGAGGACATTGGAATTGGTTCAGGCGAAAAGCCATTGTTGAATCACCACCAGACAACATATGTTTTCCAGTTAGTTATTTAAAAAAAATTGTATCCCAAGCAGCTTGGTAAACTGAACACTGACTGTATTCAGAGGCTTCCAGTGCCTAAAACCTTTTAGTTTGTAATACTGTGGGACAGACACATACACACACACACACATGCCCTGGACACCTACACCAACACACACACAAGCACGCAAACACCACACACATACAGTACATGCAACAATATAAACATAAACAAGCGCAAACACACATGCAAGCACACGTGTTGTGAACATACACACACGCACACGCAAACACGCACACAAACACACACACACAACAGCTGTCTTTCCTAAACAAACATACACACACACACACACACACACACACACACACCTTCTGTCTTTTATAAACAAACATACACACAAACTCTCTATCTCTCTCTCTCACACACACACACACACACACACACACACACACACACACACACACACACACACACACACATTTTTCCTTCTTGTTCCCCTTCCCCTGCGCTCTATGTCTTTTCTTTACCTATCCCAGGTGCTATCCCCCTTAGGCCCCAAAATCGAATCCCGCTGGTTCATGTTAGACTAATTTACCAATAGCTCTCTCGGTCTCTGTTCTCTTCTGTTTGGCACCACCTGAAAACCTGACAGAGACTACCGCCTATAATTAGAGATCGCCTCAACACGGAAATTTGGTCCCTTTACGAGCACAAGGTAATTTCCCAAATAATAATAGGTTAAGGGTGAATGTCGTGAGAGCCCAGGATGTTCTGTGTCAAGCAGAGGTCATGCTTTTATTGAACATAAACTAAACGACTTCACTCGATTGCTTGATGATTGGTTTTGTTTGTACTAACTCTATGCAGTAACCAGTTTGATATATGTTAAAGCTTTGCTCGGGCAGGTTACACCTTTTGATCAAATGCATTTCCCCTTTTCCCTGGTATATCAAAAACGTTTATAAAAAAACACAAACACGCAAACCCACACCCGTAAGAAGGTTGATACGGGTCAGGAGCCTTGCTCAAATTTTGGCCCAAAGGTATTAGTCAGGCTGTTAGGTTTTAGACATTTCACTCAGCTATTGTTGTCAAACAATTTACCTCAGAATATGCATGTAACTTGTGAACGTCTTCTGCCATTGTCTTGATGATGTGCATATTGTCAGACCAGTGTCTTTTGGGACATTGGGGCAAATCGCTGTGGAACTAGCAAGTAAAATACTACAGATTATTGGCTCTTCTCCGCACTTGAAATTCTGCCTGAATTTTGTGACACATTTAAAATCATATCTCAGCCAGTAAATCATAGCTCTAAATCATGTCACGAAATGCTGCGTTAGGATTTAATTGGTGTCATTTTCTGTATGTTTTGCCAATCGTACTAAAAATAATAGTAAATTGGCAATCCAAATTAGCAGATTATGGGTCATACAACAAAAACACATGTTCAATAACATACAGGAAATAACAATGTATAATGGCTTTAGTCAGACAGCCGTTTTACGATTGCTGATCATTTGACCTACTCTGCCATCTAGTGGACAAATGTTAGCATCGTAATGCATGGAATCGTCAACAAACAGTTCCCATTTCCTTCCTAACCATCTGTCAAACCTTAATTTATTTCCCCTTCCACTTCAGAGTAAAGGTAAACCTAGCATATATTTCAAAATGGATGGCTATTGCTACAAAATGCCAAGTTTGTCTAACCCTTACACCAAGTATTATAGAAATAAGTCAAAACCCGACAAACAAACAAGAAGCAACAGTAGCTCGTTACTATCAATATTTATTTACAGAAGTCATCAGGAGATACTCCTTTGTGCCTTTAAGTAGTGGAACTTATATACATTTTTTTGAACAGCATGGATTGAGGAAATGTGCTTTGTATATATAAAAAAATTATAATCCAAAATAACCACATAATGTATATTATGTGTAGCATGGCATTATGAAACACATTGCATATAATCAGAACAGAAGAAAACATTTAAAGCAGAACATTGTAAACTACTGACATGAAAAAGATTAAAAAAATTACTGCAAGTCAGAAAAAAGCCACTCAACTTTTGGGAACGAGAAAAGAAATTAGGCAAATTAAAGCAGCACAGCAGCCAAAAGCATTCAGTGCAATCTTAGGCACAATATCAGTCATGACATTTGTTTCATTTTGTTTTTAAATTAAGCAAATAAAGGGGGAGATGAACATTGAGGTGTGAATTGGATGGTGGAAAAGATGGTGATGGCAGTTGAACATACCGTAGTAGTGTCACCTATTTAAGAGCAAAAAATATATAAATCACATTTACATAATTGACACTAGGATGAGCAAGACAAGGCATACAGAGTTTGTTACAACACTGTAGCAAGAAAATAAGACAAACACAAGAGAAAAGTGATCCTCAGATTGAAAAATAAACTTTTTCAATCACTGCAGAAGCCGTGAGTCCAGGTGAACGTCTTCATGATATGTCATAGCTGTGTGTGAAGGACAGGACCAGAGCATGGGTCAATAAAAGGTCTGAGGGAACAGGGACTTCTAATACTTGTGTGTGTGCGTGTGTTTGGGTATAGCTGGGGGGGGGGGGAGACGACGGACGACTTGTTGGCATCAGAAGCCCGAGGGCGTCAGAACATTCATGTCCCGTGGTTTCAGTTTGTGCGGACGCTGGGCCGCGTGTCTGGACTCGATGCCCGAGAGGTTCATCTTGGGCGGCAGGAAGTTGGCCGGGTCCTCCACTTTGAGGTGGACCTGGGTCTTGATGGCATCCATGGTCGTGGACTTTTGCAGACCGAAGTAGGTCTGCAGTGTGAACCCTGCGTTCAAGAGAGAAGAGACTGTGAACATTGTATAGCAATACATGTGGCTTATTTACCCTAGAAGCGGATCATTTCCACTCAAAGTGGGAGGATCTTTTCAGCTAAAAAACATCACCGCAATCTAAGCCACACTGAATATTGCTCTGAGTTCTCACACTTATCTTCCGCTCATTGAAAATAACAGTGTGAACAGCTACGGCTAGGCAGACATGGCAGAGTCCTCACCAGGGCCGGTGTCTGAGCCCGGGTCAGTGGGGGACTTCTGCACAATGGGCCGTGATCCAAAGATGTTCCACCTGTCTCCTCCTCCTCCGCCCTCGTTGCCTCCCATGTCGATGCTAGGGCTGTGACTACTGAGCTCTGGGGGGGTGAGAAGACTTGCAGAACCGAACCAGGTCCTAGAAACAAACCAGGACAGATTTTATATGCATGATGCACAAAGGCAGAAGCCAACCTCCTGGAAACATGTGATTCGTCGACAAAATGGAAACTTTAAAACATCATTAACTAGTACAAAAGGTCTCCAATCATCCGTACATTGTATAAGAACCATGAATGTGTGATGAGAATAAGTCTCATTTGATTTAAAGTGATTTCCGTTTCGTTCTCTTTGGTGACACCTTTAGCGATAAGTGGTAAGTGTTACAAACAGTGTCGCCACTGACTCATTCATAATTCTGCAAATGTAAGGGCTTTCTTCAATGGGCCATTGGCTCAATCACCATTGTGTTACCTCATTCGGCAATAGACAGTCACTACTGACAAGCAAATCTTTGAGAATACCACTTTAAATCTCAAGGCTTGTCATTGGGGATGTTTGAAGCCACAGGGGGGACACCAACCTGCGAGGGATTGAGGGTGAATTGTGGGGGCTCACGCAGGGGGTCACAGATGGGGTGACGGAGGGTGTGCCGCACGGGGTGGATTGAGACGATGTCGTAGGTCTGTCCTCCTTCAACTCCCCGCTTGGCATTCTCAACTTCTGCACAGAGAAGGAAGGAAAGAAGGGCGGCTCATTATAAAACTGGTTGGCTGCAACATCTCTTGGCGGTCGAAGGGTCAACCAACTACACAACCCCATGGGTTTGGACGCAAACATGCACGGTGAGCAGGAACCTCGTTTCAAGGCCGTTCCAAAGGCTAACTGTTCTACTAGTGTTTGCTGAATGTGCAGTCTGATGCATCAAACACAAGCAAGTGCGTCAATGATCTGTCATCGACCATATTGGCAGGGTGTGTGTGTGTGTTTCAAAGGGGTCAACCGGCCAGGTAAACAAACCCAACTGTGGAATTATCATAATCGTTCCTCTGTGCTCCATAAAACTCTTCAGCATAGCCCTGTATTATGATTTACCTTTCATTAAGTAAGGCTAGGATTGCACTAGGTAATACATACAAAACATCATGCCCAAGCCTACTGTAAATTAGGGTTGAACAATTAATCTACGATTATATCTAAATATTATCGAAATCCCAATATTGCCAAGAGCAATATCCAAATCACAGGTGAAATTTTTTGATATGGGTGAAATGTGTAAATGTAAATTAAAAACGCCATTATAAATTAAGTACTGCAGATATTGCCCTGGTCTACCGATTGTTTTTCTCCAGATGTAAGAAAACATGTTGGTTTGGTACTGACCCCCACAAATGTCATGATTTTCAGTTGCTTTTTCAATGAAAATAAAAAAGTTGATGCAAAAAGTATCATTCTCACTTACAGCAAATCACATGACAACGCAATTTCTGTCAACATAATAGCAATACGATTATTATTATTTTTTACCATATCGTTCACCCCTTCTGTCAATTAATGACTTATCTGGGACCTTCACCCATATCCAAAACAGCAGTTGGTAAACCAATAAATCTTCAACGCTCAAAATCTGTGCTCATGTTATACGCACGTTCTTATCGCAGTCAATGTTTATCCTACTTATATTGTTAATATTGGAAGCAGTATAGCATTTAAGGCACAATTCCCTAAACGGTGTAAGACATACATAGATGCATGCCTTGGTGTTTCGATGTAAGTCAGTTATCTCTTCAATGGGAATTGAAATGTAATGCCAGGAATCGATGTAAAAGCTCCAAACGCAACTTGAACCCAAGTTAAAACTGATATTCAGCGGATCCACCAGATCCTCCATAACAAGTACAGACGTCTTTTAACAAACATAAGCTTTAAATCGAGCACTTAACACAGCTACCGCCGTAACTGGGCTACACAGATATTCAACTAGACCCTGTAGTCAAAAATATGTCGGTCCATCTACCTGTGATCTAGACTGGGGTTTAAGCTGAGACGAGCCGACTCCCCGAGTATCGACTACTATAAAACTAATCCCAAGGGAGGGGCTGCTCTCTAGTCTGCATTATAATACAATACTCTCTGTCGCTCATTGAAAAGCATACGAATATGCTTTGTGCAATATTGTAAAATACTCTGTTGGTCAATACACAGCTTACGAAAAGGATTTGTGCAATTATAATCAAATACTCGGTTACTCATTACACAGCACACGAATAGGCATTTTGCATTATATTAACATTCGAACATGCTCAGTTTTCAATCTGCAGTCCTCGATCAAGCAAGGCATGCTGGGTAAAATACTTCAGCTCAAGCGGTGATCTTAAGTACGAATATAAATCGAGTTAAACTTATAATATATATAAAAAACCATGCTAACATGATATGAACATAAATATTACACGTTAAATATAGTCTTGATGTTTAGTTAAAAAAATATATATAATGTATAATGTTAGCTTACATAGCCTACGTGGCGCTGGGCTAACCTAAGCTAACGGTGCGATGTAAATATTAGTTTTAGGAGCTGAAGATCACACAGATACATAAATATCACAATATATATAATATAGGCCCAGAAATAAGTATGCCAGAACAGGACAACACACTTGGGCAACAGCGTTTGTTTATTCTATCCAGAAATAGAATAACGTTATCCAGCTTTGCGGACAATGAAGGCTCAGTTCGCGAGGCGAGAAGGGGAAAACAAAACGACCACTGAATATATTGTACTTAAAACATACCTTTTAATATTGGCCAGGTTAATTTGACCTTTAAGTCCTGTCCACTTCATTGTTGTATCCATTTCTGATATGTTAACGAGTTTAGGGAGTAAATGGCTAACGAAGGCACAAAATGTACAAACTAATGTCTGCCTACGAAACAAAAAAACAGAGTCAGTGATTGGTCGTCGCAGATCAACAGGGGTCTCTTTAGAGTACGTTGCCAGGCAACAATAAGGGACTGCTCCTATCTAGATCCAGCCGGTGTCAACAGGATTGCGTAACTTGTTTTCCACAATGTAACAAAACAAACCACCTACTATTATTACGTAATGAAAGCTGAACAAAACATCCAGTTTAAATTACATTTGTCAGTTTTATACTGTGTATAACTTTTTAATAAATGTGAATTAATGTGAGATAGTAATGCTTGTAATTCAAGGGCCATATTGAGAAATTTTCATTTACAATAAGTGTTGTGACAAGAGCACTACTTTTTGGAACCAGTTGGCCTGGTAATGTAGTTCAATGGACAGTTGTAAACCCATTGTTCATGAACAGAGCATTAGCACTGATAGGGTTTGGGTGAAAGCAGAGCGATTTTTGCTTGCAGGTAACATCTTTCAGTGCCACATGGACATTAACAATTGCATAATCATTATCCATCCATCATAGAAAGCCACAAAGGTCATGAAAAAAACCAACACCCATCGCTGACTTTCTAAACATATTTTTTCTCTCAATACAATGTTTGTGAGAGAGCCATTACAGTTTTATTAAGTTCCTTTTTTAAGTCCAACTCCATATTACCTGTTTGCTACTACCACCATATTTGGTTTTATCACGTGAACAATGTCGTAGGTTCAATACTTATTCGAAAACAAAAATATGTTGATGCTGACTTCCTCACAAAGCAATGCTAAAGGGCTGGAGGGTAAACATAATAACATGGGGAGTACATTAACACAGTTAAATAACTGGGTTTCTTGTACTGTATTAACGTACAATCATTTGAAGTGTTTGTGACAAATTCTGCTGCAGGACCACCATTTAGAGGGAAAATTACAACAAACTGAAACTGCTCAAAATAGGAGGCCACATCCAGACAGGGGAGCACTTGCAGGTTAGTTGCATGCGTTTGATTTTCATCATTCATGCTACAGAGGTTAAACCTGGAACTATATATGGAGATCCCTTCATGTAGATCTCTCTCTATGAAGATCTCTCCATGAAGATCTCTCTCAGTGAAGATGTCTCTCCATGAAGTTCTCTCTCCATGAAGATGTCTCTCTATGAAGAACATCTCTCTACGAAGAACATTTCTCCATGAAGAACATTTCTCCATGAAGAACATCTCTCCACGAAGAACATCTCTCAGTGAAGAACATCTCTCTATGAAGAACATCTCTCCATGAAGAACATCTCTCCATGAAGATCTCTCTCATTGCATTTAATGTCATTTCAAAGACCTTGCAGTCCAGGCTGTTATAGGAAATCTATAACACACTGGTATACTGTAGTACACAAAGTATTTGGAAGCAAGTGGCCACATAAGTGTCCAAGTGAGCATGTCAATACACAAGTGTATGCACGGTGCATCAACTTTTATATACAGCCAAAATGTCCCACCATTTACACTTCCATGTTAGCAGCGAAAACGACAGAGTCGACAGTGAGGTGCTCTGTATTTTATTTCCGGACTCACTGGGAGGGTGCCATCAGCCAGACGGGGTGAGCGAGTCTCCTCCGCAGACAGACCCTTGTGTGGGGAGTACACGTCATCGGTCAGCCCGGCCTGGTGCTCGAATCGCTGCAGGCTGTCATGGGACTGCTCTGTTGGGCCACAGTGACACAAGTCAGAATCAAACAACAGGGTAATGGTAACCCTCTCAGCCTGTGTGTACTTCACTAGGAGAGGTCGCTTGGCCTAATACTGCTGGATGCATGGTGCCATTTGTAAACATTAACTTCTTCAAGATTATTTTACAAATTCAAAATTGAAGTTCTGTTAGAAAAAACATGGGTTTCATCAGCGTCTGTTCGTGAAGGTAAAAAGAGAGTGAAGTGGGCTTACTGATCATGAGGGAGCACATTAACGACGTAGCTTTGGCCCTCACTACTGGGACCGGGGACTTGGGTGGCACAGCTGTGGCGGCAAGTTCAAACGCTGACAGTTTGGGATGACTTTCCTCTTCCTGGTCACACACACACACACACACACACACACACACACACACACACACACACACACACACACACACACACACACACACACACACACACACACGATTGGTTTATTTTATGAACCAGTTGTTTGCATGTATAGTAAAACAAACAACACAATAGCTTGCTTTGTAGCTAAATCACACACCTGGATTGGACCAATGCTACTTCTAGGGACATGCAGTGATTTGCTTTAACTGCAAAGGTGGTCCTTTATCGTAATTCCGATTATAATCCATGTTTTGAAAAGTAAAATATCAATGCCATATCCCTTCCCTCTTTCAGCCACCAGGCCTTGTGATTTATTAAAGTTGGCAGTGTAATAAATTTTCCCTTAGTTATAGAATTATAGATTTTTTTGGAATTCTTACAGTCGCAATGTGTAAGATTGAGCCCCTCCAAGTTAGAAGGCGGTAGACTTCCAGAATTCAAAAACTCAATAACAGTGTTCTATCCTCTCTAACTGGTTGTGCAACTGTGTGACGCAGCTAGATTGGCTGGGTGGTGTGAGTGGGAGGGGTTTAGGGAGTGTCCATCGTACGATTATTGTAAACAAAGAGAGAGGTTCGGGCTGGCAAGCATTTTTTTATTTTTATATATCCGTTATATGATGTGATTTTATTGATAACATTATTTAAAAAACTATCGATCAGCATTGACTACAGATATGTACAGGTTATTTTAAGCCAGGGGCTAGTGGAAATGCTACACAATGTGACTTTAAATGTTTTAATAGGGTTACTGTGGTGCTAATTTGTATAATACCTCTGTGATCTTGAATCTGTGCTGTGGAATAAAAGGTTCCTTCCATACGATGTTGATGCTCATTTCTGGGGGCGGTGAATTCAAGGGTGCGTCTAGGTTCTCATCGTAGCTACAAGTGCGACGGGTCATTCCAATGGGATTTGACGGGCCAAAGAAAAATCCTGATGACATGCCGGACTCCAGTGCTGCACGATAGGAGAGTTCAATTAAAAAGGTTCTCTTCATACTATGCAATCCAAATGGTTGCTTTCAGTAACATTTTAATAGGTCATATAGTTTGTTTAAAAAATGTTAGAAATTTAGTGGAAATGATCAGGTGTTCAAGGTATAGGGACTGTAATATTGTTTATGATATAATTATTGTTCCTTTTTATATGATGTATACAACTACATATCTTATGGAAGACACAGGCTCTTCATTCTCCCTTCCAGCATATTAAAAACTGATAAGCTATTTGTCTCTGAGTTTTAACTAAATGCAATCAGTTTCAAGAAGGACATCGAATATCTCTTAAATGATTTATTCTTCATTTGCAACCCTTGGCCTGTACAAACACATTCACCCTCCTTCATCACCTTCACCATCATCATCACCTTCACCATCATCATCATCTAACTTCTAACCTTTCCTTGCCCCATTATCCTTATCATAAAGGCAACCCATTGTAACCCCCTCATCATTATCAAAATCCATTACCTCCTTCATCATCATCTTCCACATGCATGTCAACATCTCACTCATCTATTTGTTTGGTCCCTATACTCAATCCGAAGTTCTTCAAAGCAACAAAGAAAGAAAAAGAAGAAAATTATCTAAATGAAGGTTTTTACCTGGAATATCTCCTTGTCTAGAGGACATTTTGCCAGTAGATGATGGTTCTTCCACAATAAACAAAGTCAGCGCAGTTCCACAGAGTCTAGATTCCAGACACAAACTTCCGATGGCGCACTTCCACAAAAAAGAAGAAGTGAAAGCAAGCATTAGACAATCCACAAGCAGTTTACAGGCTTATTACTGATATGGCAATTCCATACGGAGTGTAGGGCTTTAGGAAACAATCTCATAGCAAAGCCAAAGTTCATGTTTGCCCGCCATGGTGCATAGTGTTCTAAGATTTTCTCCGCCTGGCTGACCTCCCCTCAAATAGAATCAGAGTCTAGTTACTTGCTCAGTGGACGGATCATTTTACAGACAATCACATGCACACACACACACACACACACACACACACACACACACACACACACACACACACACACACACACACACACACACACACACACACTCAGACACGCATGCACACTCACACACGCACAAGCACACACACGTAGACACGCATGTACACACACACACACACACACACACACACACACACACACACACACACACACACACACACACACACACACACACACACACACAGATTTTCACTGATAAATTTATAGCCTACAAATAAAACATTGACATTGTACTGTTTACATAAAGCCACCCCTTAATTGTAGTAGCTCACTGTGTTGTACATGGAGATCATTTCTAGTACTGCAAGCAGCCTATAACGCAAGTATTCACCTGACCCGGAGTGCTGCATCATTATCATTTTGTAATTTAATGTATGTCACAAGAAGTCAAAGCAGGAATCCTGAACTAAATCAATCGTTCTCTCATAACTGAGACAGTGGGCAAAATATTTTTAGCTTCAGCATAAATTAGTTTAACGCCAGACTATGCCAGATACAATGACTGGCAAAAAGGAATCGGTCAGTAGTCACAGTGTCTGTATCTGCTGATCATTGCCAATCAAATGCTGACCGGATGTTTATTTTGCATTCAGTAATTCCACGTATTTTATCAGGGCATGTTCAAATATGATGCAAATATAGCGTATTAAATTCACTTTAAATGATCACTTACCTCAAAGTAACTAATTGGTTATTCCAGTTTTGCAGCAGTGTATTAGGTCTTTCCGGAGAGTAAACTAAACATATTTTCACAGGTCACCGTATCCATTACGCTCTGACACAGACCGAGTAAATAATCGCGGAGATAGTCTGAGGACATTGAATGAACTCACATATCTGATGTCACAGACGGAAGTCGTCACAGAATCGAATGTTCTAAAAGTGAATGTTTTTACAACAAACGATTGAATGGACTAGTACCTAGAACTGTTATACTTATCGAATGCAATATACAACTTGCTGAACAGCTACTGCCAAATTGGCACAAAAAATGTCGAAAGAAAGATTGAACAAAAGAAAGGAAGGACGGAAGACTGGAATAAATCAAATAAAAAGATAATGAAAGAGATAAAGAAAGACTACAGTGCTAGTGTCATCAACAGTGTAAGTATTATTTTTGTATTATAAAAAAGCCCTATGTGCATGTATGGGGCCACGCTTAGGTGCACAACCTCACGCTTGTGCATGCCTTCATTCGCGTGTGTGTGTGTGTGTGTGTGTGTGTGTGTGTGTGTGTGTGTGTGTGTGTGTGTGTGTGTGTGTGTGTGTGTGTGTGTGTGCATGTGCGTGTGCGTGTGTGTGTATGTGTGTGTGTGTGTTACAGAAATGTGGCGTGTCCGGGGGTGGTTATAGTGTAAATAGATTGATAGCCTATGAGCCTCCATTCTTGGGATACGCCTACAAGAGCTGGAATGAGAAGACAGTCTAGCGGTACGACACCTTGACCCCTAAATATAAATAAGCATGGTAGTTCTTTGAGCATCTAGTTTGGGTTGTTGTTATTATACTTTTCTTTTTACCGCGTTTTACAGCAGAATGCATACGAGTAGGTCTCCTACCATAAGTAACCACTTGATGGCGCAAGGAAAACTGAACTGTTTTCAGAGAAGCAATAACACTGGTATCATAGACACAAGATACATATTTATCATTTTATTATACATTAGAGATCCAAATATAGTACAATACGTTATGTATACACAATTCACCATATTATAAAAAAAATGACATGGAATAGACCTAGGCATATGACAACATGAAAGTATACTAAGTATACTTAAATTAAGTGTATACTTTAGTGTACTTTCTGTTTTTTTTACCTCGGACAACAAAATAGCTTAAGTACTAAAACAGAAAAAACCAAGTAACCCCTGTATCCCTATTATTCAGTGTATGTGGGGTGATTGTGTGGAATACACCACTCTGTTGAGGCTTCACTCAAAGACATTTGGATTAGTTGCTGGGGTTGTAGACCTACGGGTTGTAGACATATTCTTCCTTTGACTGTAGAACATCAAAACGAAACAAAAGAGGACAAAAAGAGATAAGATCATTGAGAAACATTTAACATGAATAAGTCTGTTACTGTCTTGATTGAAACGACCATGGTGCGTTTCGTGCGGATAGTATAATTTTTTTTTTTTAGATATGAGGATGGATTGTATATTGTCATCGACATATTGGAGGCTGAAAAGAAGACTTACAGGTAGCGACCGTGTTTGGAATTTGGGTCCAGACAGAACCTCCTTCCATCCTTCCTTGTCACACTGTTGGAGTGGTAAGATAATTTATTTCCTCGATATTATAGTTTCGTTATTTAGTTATTTTCAACACACACTCCTACTATACATCCACAGATAGAGGGCACTAATGGATAGAATAATGGTTAACTTCAAATGAAAGCAGCATACTTTTAGTAACCTATGTGTACAGTATATCCATTGATTCCTAGGTACAATCTATATGCCATGGACTACATTTCTACATGCATTTGTGTCCCTAGAACTCTATATACAATATTAGTAAATTCACAGCAAACAAGTTTAGAATTCTTACACAATCTCCAGTGTGTCACAGGAAGTGGTTTCGTAGTAAAAGTTGATTGCTTGTACATTTTTTCCCATATTACTTTGTAGGGATGAACACAGACAACTTCTCATTCGAGGACCTAGAAATCGTGAGAGAGAAAGAGAGAAAGAGAGGCATTTGAACAAAATGCATACAACTCATGACTCGTCAGATTAAAAAGTAGGTCGATTATTAGAAAAACGTTTTTGGGGGATATATTTTGCATTTCACAAACAAACAAACACACACATACACACACACACACACACACAATTAACCCCACAATTCAAAATGATTAACTGTTTCACACGGACGCACTTCATCCTAATGACTTAATGTACTCACGCTGGGTGCTGGAGAGCGATGCCAGCATGGTCAGGAGCAGCAGGACTTTGGTGATGCTGTACATGGTGGCTTTCATCTCTTCTTCTGTTGCTTCACAAGGTGCTGTCTCGGTCTTCCAGGCAAAGCGAGAGGACTAGGAGGGTCACGACTCAGGAGTGAGACAGGTGGTTTGTAAAGGATGAGCCATCGTGGTCTCTTTATATCCATCTCCTTCACAGACATTTACATCACCTCATCGCAGTGATGCGAGGGGGAATTCTTGATACAATGGAAAACGAACCGCTCTTAACCGCTGACCAATCAAGCATCTTCTTTCGACTTCCTGACTGAACTTTCACTTTAATTTCCTTATGTAATATTAGTTAGTCTAAATAAAATTATTAGTGAACATGAACACCATTAGTAAATGATAACTAGATCATTAGTTAACTTTTCAGTAGCTGTTAGTAAAATCTTTTTACCACATTTACTAATATTAATAAATGTATCCTTAATGTAAAGTGATACCGAAATATCTCTTCTCCAAAAAATTAATTGTATAGTCTATAGTTAGATGTCAACCCTTTTGCTCTAAACATAGAACAAGATCAAAGTGCAAAGAACACAAAACATAAAGTGCTGCATTATATTGGGTTGAAGTCTAATAACGGAATAATAAAATTAGTGGTAGTCCAGAGCATAGTGTGCCTGGCTACATAAAGTATAGGAATCACCTATACATCTTACTTGAGTATTTTGAGTGGGTTGTCAGAGGTTAGATTAGTTTTAATAGTGGTTATCACCTCCCACCGATTTAGCTCAAACATACAGTACATTGAAACAAAAGGTGTGAAAGAGCTTGGAAAACCTACAGATGCTATGATGATGCATTTTCTGTCTAGAGGTGGTGGGCATTCAAGCTGATATTTATAATCTGGTTTGTACTATGGTGGTACTTCGAATCCATTGTTGAGACCATCATTTACTTCTGGTCTGCGGTATCCCCCTTACGTGAGTCACTTTTCACACTTTTTAGAAGAAGCGGCATAACAGGAAGTCTTTCAAAAACACCCCCCTACCCACCCACATGTACCACTGCCACCCCCACCCCTAACTGAAACCTAACGTTTTGTAAGAAAGTATTACCAGAGAAATTACTGGAGAAAGCTTTTTACTTTCATTTCCCTTTTTTATCAATTTGTTAGACTGGAGAAAGGATCTGGCATCCTTCTTAGAACACCCCACATTTGCTGGAAGTGGTTTCCAATCACACAGGGCAAATGTGACCAAAGATTAGGCCTACTTTGTATCAGAGACCATGATGCCATGCATCAAATCAATCATATTTCCGCTGATAAATGAGTAGAGTAGTAGTAGTAGTTTGTTTGTATATGTTTAATATATCATATCTCTCTTGAATCTCTTAAATCTCTCCAAGAAATGATATGGTCATCTCAATGAGCGTCTCATCTCAACGTACCAACATACACTGTGCAAGAGATCCCTTCTTGTATTTGGTTGAATGAAATATACAAATAAAAGAAGACAGGTTGAATCTGTCTTTTCTTTAAATAACCTAAAGATAGACAGAGGAAAAAACAGGAAACCATGCTGCTACAGACTCCGTTTCCGCCCTCGCAAGACAGAATGCACTTGGCGACCTTTAAAATGTCATGGTCATCAATATTTCATGGGTTATATTTCCAGTGGGCACTCAGTGCTTTTGTGTCTCACATCAGTGTGTCAGTACATATACAGTACGCATACATCTTGATAAGTGCAAGAACCAAACAAAAAAAGCCAAGCCATTCATGCTGCTCTTTGCTCACAAGGGAATTTTCTTTTACTTTCTGCTGTGATACCCTGATTCCTAAATTAATTTTACAATATTAATGGATACGTTTTGATAATGTTTGATAACACCCATCACACTGGCTCCTATGGAACCCAATGTGTCTGTTTTTTCTAAAACCTTTACCAACGTCACAACTGCTCAGATCACACGTTTTGAAACTCGGAGGCGGAAGTTGTCCTGCTAAAACAAGGGTTTACTTACCCTTTCATTATTTCATACCTAATTCCAGATAAGTAAAATACTATCTTATCTATGCTGTAGGCCAACTATTGCCATACTTTACTATGGTTAATAGGCATACATATATAGGGTTAAGCCACTAGATACATATTTACTATACTATTTCAGCTATTTACTACTAACCCATAGCTATGGGGCTGATCACCACTGATAATGTCCATTCAATCAAGTGATAAGGTTCAAAGCGTGTGATTAGTGATCCGAGTCTTTTATCCAAAGCAACCTCTACTGAGTTCTGGACATACACTCAAGGATGCCCCTTGAAAGATTGTGGATATTGAGATTAGAACCCAGAAACCTTTGACTGGGATTCGAACACCCTTACAATCAACCAACCGCGCTACTGACTGTAGAAGACTATCCATCCCAAATCCACCAACCCTGATGTGTAAATCCTGATGTTTTTCTATCTTATCAGTTGACACAGATTTATGAGGTCACGTTGGATTGTGTTTGTGCCTCCCCCAGTGTCAACATGATCTCCAACCATAACATCACAATAGTTTGTTTGTCAATTAGTCCATAAAACGACCCATGTCAGTGTCGCTGGGGTTTGTTTTTCAAATATTCAAATTTGGGGGCTCTAGCCCTACAAGAGGTGACTCAGAAAGCATCATCAAATGCGCCATTAAATGGCATTGGAAATAAAAGGCACTATAAACTATTCGTGAAATGCTATCCATTTTGTTTTGGCAGACAGAACCTTGACCATCTTGTGACATATTGCTGGCATCTTCGACCAGCCGTTAGGGGCGCTGGACTAGCGATACTCTCATATGAGTCCTTTTGGGTCTCATAGACAAACTACCTATTCTGTCGTTTAGGTTGGATAATAGGCTGCTAAGTGTTGGTGCCATTGATCCTTGTATCACTATTGGTCCATCACTACTACCACGTGCATGCAAGCACTAGCCACGCACCCTGCCACTGCATAACAGAACAGGAAGCTATGACAACACTGATGTGGAGATGCAACTCGACTGGGGGATTATTAAGACGCCCAGGATAACTTTCTGACAAGTAAATCAACAGCAGTTGTTGCAGTCGGCAAAAACCTTTTGTCATAGTATTTAACATGAGTATGGACAAACACACAAATGCACGCACGCAAACACGCACGTACAGACGCGCGCGCGCACAAACACACACACACACACACACACACACACAGAGGCTTCATTCATTCTTATCTCTCTTTTGAAGTTTTGTCTATTGCACAAACTTGCCTCAGTTGACCCTAGCATATGATCAAATGGCCATGTAGTAAACATGTTTGTTAAATATTGCAGTCCGAACTATCAGCTTGCGTGGCTCCTATAAAAGTTGAACTTTTACTTTGACCCAGTTGGTTCAATGGACTTTAACTACACGGCACTTGCTGTTTTAGTAGGTCACTGTGGATGTATACATGAGTTGTTGTTTTTTGTATTACTGCTTTTATAATGTCAACATTTAATTCGCGTTATGGATATTCTGTGTGTTGAATATTAAGTAGTCTGAAATTACCTGAATATTCTGGCCTATTTTGGTTGTTTTCATAACCAAGCAATGGCCTTTGGGAGATTTCTGACTGAACTGATTGTTATTGATGCTTTTAACCACTTAAGGTCAGAAGTATTATTTTTCAAAATAGACCCTTTGGGGATATTTGACATAATGAATTCAATTTTGAGCCAAAGCTGCTCCCTAGTGGTAGATATCCCTAACAACAGCTGGAGAGCGCTTGTGTTTACGCGCGGGCTGGGTGGCCATCTATGAGGGGGGCTTGTGTACGATTTCCTAGGCCCCATTGTGCGCTGATTTTGGTGATTCATGCTTTCGAAGAAAGAGCTAAACAAAAAATATGCTGGGGTGTTACTGTTGGCATGCCTGGTTCGCCAGCCTGCCAACTCTGCACTTGGAATCAAGATGCCTTTTTCTGTTTTGTTTTTTTACAAACCCAGCTCACCCTCAACAGTTACCATAGAAACTACGGAGACATGCACTAGCACAGATGCAAGGGGTGGTGTTTCAAGCTGTTCGCACATGCAAGCGAACACAGACCACACTCAACCCTCGTTTGTTTAAGAGTATCAAAATCAATCATTTATTTATTCTTATTTCTTTCTGATCCACAACACACAGGGTATAAAATGATTTTGCAGATTTCAGATTTCCTTTCAGCATAAGCCAAGCACGAGTTGATCACAGGAGTATATTAACAAAAAGATCACAGATCATAGGCAAGAGTAACAATATAAACCTATAAACTTGCCTTAATACATAATAATATGTCAATACAATTATATCCCTTGCATACAGCTGTATCGATCAGTGTTAGACTGCATGTCAACATGTCTCTTCTCAACCACTGATGAGGAATGACACATATAAAAACAAATGATAAGAATTTAGTTTAGAAGTGTCTTTATGAACCGTCGGCCAGCCTATATCTCGGCTATGGCCGGCAGCAAGCAGGCTTTGACCTGCGTCTCCCGCCACACTGATTTGCATTCAGAGAGCCATTGGGAGATGAGGGAGGATTTGCCCCCAGGATCCTGTTTCTCCCTGGTCCCATCCCTCTCCCCTCGGCCCCCCCTCTCCTCCTCCAGACAGCCCTTGAACTGTATGACCGGGAGGTCATCTGAGGGTGGGGCCGGGGTCTGCACGGGGGTCTGCACGGGGGTCTGAGGGCCGGAGGGATGCATCTCGGGACAGCTGCCCTTGCGCCTCGGAGGGCAGTTTGGGCTGGTGAGGCGGGGTATGCTGTTGGCCCGGGCGCGACGTCTCCCCTCGCAGGTGTCCCGATCGTCTCCATCGCCATGCCAACCCAATAAGCTGCCCTCTCCGCTCTGCCCCCCCCCACTCCTCCTCCTTTCCTCACCGTCGACTTCCCAGCAGGTGGAGAGGGCGGGGCCGCCGTAAAGGAACTCCAGAGGGTCGGAGGCTCCGAGAGTCTGTTCTCCACCACCACCACCACCACCACCACCACCACCACCACCACCACCCCTCACCTCCAAGCTCTTCCTCCCCACACGCTGGGCATTGCCGCTTGGTGGAGCAGGGAAGGTGGGGTGGGCCAGGTGGCAGATGGAGAGCAGGTAGTCTTGGGAGGAGAGGGTCTGGTCGCGGGCGGAGAGGATGAAGGAGGCGTTGGTGTGGTTTGTGTCTCGCAGTGTCTCCTCGCTGCCCTCCCTGATGGTGGGCAGCTGGAGTCTTCTCTTGGACAGCAGTTTGGAGCTGGGGCGCATACCTAGAGGGACACACCAAGCCACAGCTGTTCATTATTTGTGTGTTTGTTATTTGGTCCATTATTGTATTTCAATTGGATTTGCTTTATTTATTTATGGCATTGTCATTTCCTTTTATTTTTTGCAACTGTCCAGATGTTGTCTGTACAATAAAGGAGAAGGACCTGAATGATCAGGGCAAACACTTATTAGAGCTAAAACATCTGCTACTAATCAGACATATCTTCATTTCCTCAATCAGACGTGTTTGCAATCGCCATATTTCACAAATGTCGTATATGATGAAGATAGCTGTATTTGACGTAATCTTGTGACATTAATTGTTTTAAGTGTGTTTTGACTTAGTACTAGTACTTTATTTGCCTTGTATATTAAATAAATGATCTTATCACTGTGTTCACAATAGTAATTCACAGTGTTTCGTAAGCTGTCCAGACCTAAGCTGTAGCCTCTCTTCATCTATTCCTTTTCACAGCAAAAACACACAAATACAAACCAACAGTGCACAGCAAGCGACCATGGAAATAAAGTAGGATTTTAAATACCCCCAGCCACAAAATGTGCCAGTCGATTCTTTTTCTTATGTAACCCCATATTGTTAAAACCCCAGAGCGCAGCCTGAAATGTATTTCCGTCTCAACCTCTGTGTCAAATATAGTACCTGCCTTCCCAAAATGCCAGCCTCTCTCATTTTTCCTCCAAGGTGTAGAGGCTGCTAAATTTAGAATCCCCACCTTTAGCATACAACACTGAAAATAGTGCCGAAGCAAAAGCTCCTGGGATTAATATTTAACACAGATCCTGTACGGTTTTCACACGTTTACTCTTGCCACACTACCCATGAAATACATAAAGGGCTGTTATTCAGCATTTTTATTTCTATCTTTTTCTGCTATATTTTTTATTTCTCTGCGAAGCTTGATTTCACACTCACCTGCTCACACTTTGTCCAAGCCAATTTCCTGCTGTTTGTTTTGCCCACTCGGTCAACGATGGTCGAAGTAGTGTGGGTGAAATATAGTTGTCCTTTGTTGTTGTGTTGCAGCTGTTTATGTCCACGCAGCCTCTTTTTAGAAAATAAGCGAGGAAGAGTCTGGAGCCTGCAGCGATGCCTGTCCTCCAGCGCTTCTATAGTTCCTACTGTAGCTCCTATCTATCAATACCCAGCGGTAGAAGGCACATTTATCTTTTCTCTCTCTCCCTCTCTTACTCTCTTCCTCTCTCCATTTGTCTCTCACTCACTCACTCTCCCCCTCCCTCTTTCTCTATCTCTCTCTCTCTCGCTCTACCTTTGTACCCCACTCACTCCCGCTCTCTCCCTCTTTCTCTCTCACTCTCCCTCTCTTGCCTTCTACCCCTCTCTTGCTCTCTATCCTTCTGTCCCTCACTTATTCCCTCTCTCGCTCTCCACCTAGTTTGTTCTTGGTCTGTCCTCCTTCCCTGGTTCTAAAAATAGACACGGAGAACCATTGGTTGACTGTATTGAATTGATGGAGACAGAGGGAGAGAGAGGAGAGAGAGAGAGAGAGAGAGAGAGAGAGAGAGAGAGAGAGAGAGAGAGAGAGAGCATGGGAAGAATAGAGCAATCACATAGGCATTGAATGCAGAATATATGATTGACAAGCAAGATATTTCTTTAACATAATAAAAGGAAGGAAAGAACCAAAAAGAGGGTACAGAGAAAGAAAGGATTAAAGAGCAATAGAAACACAGATACTGGAGTATACGTATCCGGCACACATCTGATTCCACTGTACTAAACAACTACATACAATCCTACAAGGAAATATAAAATAGAGACGTGTCTAAAGAGAGTTGTTAACCTAATGAATTTGCGGTAGGCAAATTGATCAGACCTGAGCCCCCTCATGTACAGGTGAGAGCCTACCAGGTGGAGATCTGTGTTTGTGTGGTTGCACGTGAGGGCGTAGCTGTATTGCCCTCTCTCTGTGTGTACTCATAGAAGCCATTGTACCAGAACCAGCCTTTCAGTACGCATGAATGTTACTGAAGTCAACAGCCAGTTTGTCTTTGAGGTGAGTCACTGGCTCACCATGGAACCAGTGAAACCTGTGTGGACATTTTCCATTACTGAAGCCCTTTCTACACTTCACGGTTTACCCATCACTTTGCCTTCCTTCGCCTGCATAAAGTATCTTGGTCTTTAACAAACCAATAAATGTCCCAATGTAATTTGGATGAGGTGCTGATGTTGTAGAGTGCAGGCAAGAGTTATAAGCTTTTATTTATTTGTGTTGATTTTTATTTGTGTTTTACCTTAGGGTTGCATAATGCCCTGTAGTCACCGTCAAATAAGGACTTGATAAGGATCGTTCAAGAAAATGGACTGTGAAAAGGAAGGTAGTAACAAAGTGTGTGTTTACTCCCTCAGGGAGCAGCAAGCCCAGATGCTCCCAAGCCAAGCCTGATACAGAGCCACGAGTTGTTGGGGATAATTACTTCCCAGTGGAAACTGCTGGATGAGATTGACAGAAGTTTATTTATTTATTTTCAAATGCAATCGAAAGACTATTTGCGTTCCCACATTCCCACATAGTCATAGGACCAAATGGATTGTCCTTGTCTAATCTGTGAATATATTTGGGGTCGGAGTGACTTCCTTTGGTTTGCGGCCAAACCATCACATCTGAATTATTCTTTCATCTATTTTCACACACACACACACACACACACACACACACACACACACACACACACACACACACACACACACACACACACACACACACACACACACACTTTTCAAAAGGACTGACATGGTCCAGTAAATTGGAAGCCCAAGACACAGTGTGACCAACAAGGTTTTCAGCACTTTTTTCATTTATAGTCCTCAATGAAACCCACTCTAGGTCACATGCACATCTATGCTAAGACGCTTCTGCAGATTCTTTCTTAAAGCTTAAAACACGCCACAATCTGATGAATTTTGCTCCACTCCCCCAAAACACGCGAGTAGCTCTTAGCAATAGGTCAGCCTCGCATAGTGGAAGACTCCGGTCATGCGTAATGAGTTCACAGTCAGAGTGCCCGCATGTAGCCTGGGTAGGTAGGTAGACGGACAGGCAAGCTATCCAATAGTTAGATTTGGGCCAAGAGACAGCCACAGATACCATCTTTTTTTCGTCATAACATTTGATTTGTTGATTGCTGTCGGAAACTAAAGAGAATTGCAACACATGACAAAAAACAAATACCTCTTAAATAAATTGCCTACCCTAGCTTTACGTTGTAAATGTTATTGTAATTTGTCAATGACAGTGGCTGAATGAACCATTCCTGAAGTGTGTGTATTTTTACCTCAAGTTAAGCATTTGTTTGGATTTATCGCTGTTTCGTTTCTTGTAAAAGTAAAACATTTATTTATGAAATTATCGCAACCTTCTTCTTACACTGTGCTATTTTTACCCATACACGTATGAGTATACAATCGCTATAAAGAACCAAGGACCAACCAGACTTTGACTACTACAAAGGCAGTAAATAGATTAATGATTTCTGTCCTTTAGGGTGCAGTAATGCTGCTGTGGTCACGTTTTGATAGAACAACGTTTTGAACAGTGATAGAACAAACTGAGGCACAGTAATGAGTAGTTTAAGTACTGCTGTGGGGCTACCTTCCTGAATAACACTTCATCTTTTGACTGGAGGTCCATATTTCAGGCCACTGTTACAACGATAAAGGAAAACTTCAGGATTTTCGACCTGGACCCTATTTTGTGATCATTTTGGGTCTGATCATAATGCGGACAACATTTTTGGAAATTGGTCCAGTATTGAGCGAAAACGTTACAGCCGTTATCCGCAAAACAGGCTGCACTGTAACCCTTTGGGGACAATTATGCCCGTCAATGTATGTCTTCTAAAAGTGCTTGTTTGTGCCAATGACAGGCTCAGATTACATTCTTACATTACGTATAGGAACCCTACACAGAAATACAACGTGTTTCTTTACCTCTCGCCTTTGTTATTGTGTCCAACCAAATCTCACTCAATGAGAAGTACCGCGAGAGTTTAGATGTTGTAGAAAGAACGGTGGAAACGTGACTGAGACCTGGAGAGAAGAGAGTTTGTTGTGTTGGACTACAGAAAGCGTAGCTAAGTGCTGCGATTGTAATGACAATAGGGAAATATCCTGCGTCAATACAATTTCAGAGCAAGAGTTCTCCTTCAGCGAGACTTGTTTTTACACAACTAACAGACTGAATCAAGCAAAAAGTAAAGAAAAAAGTTGTAATTTGTACTGACACTTCTAATCTGAGGCTGTCAGTGGCAAAAACATGCACTTTTAGAGGACGTGCACTATTGCCCTAAAGGATTACATTGCAGCCCGTTTTGCGGATTATGGCTGCAGCGTTCTCGCTCAATACTGGATAAATCTCAAAATTATGAGAAAATAGGGTCCAGGTTGAAAAATCCCGAAGTTTTCCTTTAACAAGCAACTGACAAGAGGAAGAAAGGCCAAAGACCAGATACATTATATGTTACACTAAATTCCCCAGCAGCACAGTATTAAAAATAGTTTGTGACTATACAGGAAATAACAAATGATGAAGAAAAAAAACAATGATGAAGCTATATAGAAAAAAAAAGAAAAAAAAATGATGAAGCTATGTAGTTAAAAGGAGATGAATGTAGATGTTTCATGCTATGTCAACAGAAACATATGACTTGCTTAAGGCAAGTCCTTGTTTTGTCATCACGTTTTCCTTGCTGTCTCTTTGGCATCGGTCCTTTTAGACAAAACAAGGACCTCTGTCTCCCCCTAGGGGTCACTATTGTATGGACACCGCTTGGCCGGTAGCATGGTGTACAATGATGTTTTCTGAATCAACAAATACAAAACCCATGTTGTACATGCATTACCTGGGAAAATGAACAACAGTGTGTTCTAAACCATTGAAAAAAATGACCAACGACAATTCGTATTTGCAAAATACCACAGGCACTTAAAACTTTAATAAATATTAAACATTAAGTTCTGTTTTATATGTACATATATTGTATAAGAGATCCCTTTGCATTCTTCATAAATGTATCAACATGTAAAAACTTCCATTAAAGAAAATACACTGGCCCTCAAAACCTCTTTCAATTTGGATGATAAAAGTAGACTTTTTGTAATGACATTTCTATATTATATACAAACATGGAATCAAAGGATGTTTGCTTTCAGCACCACAAACAAATAAAACATAATACTTCACTGACCATTTCATTATAACGAAACTGCGTAATTGAAGATATGTATAGAAACCTCCAAGCTAGCTTATCGAGTTATCAAGATGCAATGGATAAAGTCAAGGCCAGTCAAAGCTAATAACGCTTTTATAGTCTTTATGATTATTAACTTCCTGAGAAACAGAAATTAAATTATACTTATGGAAGCAGATGAAGGGTTGCCTAGTAAGACAATAAACAGCGAGAGCTTCAATGGTTTCCATTTGAAAGCTCACGGTCTTCCTGTGTCATTTGGAAGTGAGATTAGGGTTGAACCACGAATCCACAATTTTAGCCATGGACCAGGAGAAGGAACTGGTTCGGCCAATGTCTGTTCTGCTACCATGACCCTAAGTGGTATTTATATGTTTTTTGCCCCGGTTTCTCTGCTGTCTTGGGCTGCCCTGTACTTCAATGTAAGAATATAGGCCGATAAATTACATTTGTAAAAACCTTATGTGATGAGATAATAGAATCTCTGATAAGATTGTTTTGCTAACTGTGTTTAAAATTTTATAGTTTTTTATAGTATTTAAGTAAGGTAAGTATGGTGGCAGTTAAATTGCTGGTCACATTGAATATTTTGTTGCTTTTTATGTCCACGTTAAGACACCTGCAGACATCCGCATTTGTTTTTGAATTCTGAATTGTAGCGGACCACGTCATTTATTTCACTTGAAGAGAACCGGGGCTTTTTTTCTTCTTCTGTTAAGTACTGTTTAAAAGCATTGACATTGCTCAAAGGGAGTGAGGGGATGGTCAGGTAGTGGCTTTACCAGGTTTTAACCAGAGTCTTAAGAGTGCTAGGCTGAGGTTTATCTCTATAAGAGAAATCAAAACCAAACGATAACGAAACAAGAAGTCATCACGCCGCCTGGCCCCTCTTCATCCGGAGCAGAAAGTTCCGCTTTTCCTCCAGGAGTTCTTGAATGCGTTTGTTCTTGGTCCGCTCGCTGAAGTTAACCCGGCGGCGGCTTATCTGATTGTTCCGGGAGACGTCGCCGATGTCCACGCCGACGATCCGGTTGTACTGGACGTCTTCCACGGAGTTGTTCTCTTCCGCTCCTCTGAGAGGCACCGTGGTTGGCCGTGTGCCGGCTCTCTGCTTGGTTCTCTGTTTGGCTGTTGTTGTTGTTGTTGTTGTTGTTGTTGTTTTTGTTGTTGTTGTGGTACGGACGGTGGTGGTGGTGCTGGTGGTGGTGGGCGTAACCGCTGGAGGTATGGCCGTCACGGGAACAAGGGAAACATGGACCGGGATGTACTCCTCCGGAAGGTCGGCCCAAGGGGGCGTGGTCAAA
>JACYXH010000429.1:1359388-1379388 GCA_026745465.1 Lota lota | reverse complement strand
AGAGGACAGACATGCAGCTGCGGCCGCCGCTGTAGAGGCCGGGCTGGGAGCTATAGAGGGAGGTTTTACGTGAGCTGGTCTTCTGGACGGGGAAGTTGGGGTTGGGACGGGACAGCCACTGGATCAGGATGTTGCCATTCTTGTTCAGGTCCGTTGATCCCTCTGCCGGAGGGGGAGAGAGAGACGAGGAGAGGAGGAGAGGAAGAGGATGGGTTTCAAGACGGGCGACATGTCTGTACAATATGTTGTCGTTTGGAATATAACGCTTAACATTTACTTGAATCACATTTGTTTATCTCGGGATTTAATCAAATAAAACCAAATACAAGGAAACAACATGTTTATCAGTAGCTACATCAAATGATTGTGTTATGCGACTCAACTTCTAATATCTAATCTAGATAATATCCCTTTGAACACTTTATGTCAATGTTTGTGGTTCAGTCCTAAGTGAGGACTCTGTGTGTCCTCGTTCAGAGGAGCGGGACAGTGTCAGCGCCACAGTGCTTACTGGGACAGGGGTCCAAGCGACAGACGCGGATGGTGTCCGGCTTGCTGTCCAAACACAGCCCGATGGTGTTGTCTCTGGTGTGGCACAGGGCCTGCCGCTGCTGGGTCCCATTACCACACATCACCGAACACTGCACACACACATACACACACATGCAAAATATCATAACCTGGAGTGGTTCTTGTTAATTTGCTACATTGCTAATGTAATTAGTAATGCTTTCTACAGGTGGCCTTTAAAGAAAAATAAAATAAAATAAGAGATAAAATGTAAAATAAGACATAACCCATAATCCCCCTATAACAGGCCAAAATGGATATATATAAAAAATTATTCAATAATCAAGGATGGGTGGCGTGAGTGGTAGGGGTTTTGGGAGGGTCGGGAGGGACATAGAAAGACCTTTTCTTTCCCAAAATATATCAGCTATAGGATGTGATTTTATTGATAAGATTATTGAAATCACTATCGATCAGCATTGACTACAGATTTGTCCAGGTCATTTTAAGCTATGAGCTAGTTGATCCAGCCAGCCGAGCTATGCTAGTTCGCGTCACAGTTGCCAGTTAGTGTGGACAGAACTTTTCATTCTGAAAGTCTCTCGCCCACTAACTTGGAAGGACTCAATGTAACACGGTGTGACTCTAAGTGAGTACCTGAGTCCAGGGCCCCACCCTCCACTGGGCGGGGCAGGGGTGTCGGTTGCAGCTGCGCCGGGCCTCCGGGCGGTCGTTGTTGCAGTGTTTGCTGTGGATGGAGCGGGTGGTGTTGTTGTCCAAAGGCTGCACACAGCTGACGGATCGCATCTGCTGGCCCGTCTTGCCGCATGACTTGCTGCAGTTCTGCCACTCCCCCGTCACCCAGCTGCAGAGAGTGGACAGATGGGCGCACATTCTATCTAGCTGGACCTCTGACAAGGGGCGACACTGTTTATGGGGGCTGAAGCCTCACTTTCTAAATGTCAGCCCTTCTGAAAATTGTTCAGCAATTATTTAGATTTCTAAAATGAAGTTAGCAACTTTTATTAAGGTTTCATCCAAACTGTTGGGGGATGATCGTTTGAATGAAAACAGTGTCTGGAAGGAGTCGACCAATCGGCAGATTCTCCTGTAACATATATAACCCATGGATGATATATCCCTATCAAACCATGGGTGTCCCCCTTCACCCTAGCCAGTAGCCTGCATAATAATCCATTGCAGATGTGTCAAATTGTAAATCTTGTTTTGGGGCTCAGCCCACCTAAAGGTTAAATCCTTAAATCGCCCCTGACCTCCGGACATGTGGAATGTAAAAAACAACAACAAAATAAGTTCAAAAGTAATGCGATATTAAATGAGAGGCATAAAAAAACGGAAACATTTCAGCAAAACTGAGAAGTGATGTAGCGTTGTGGAACACCACATGAAGCAATTGAAATGAATCAAAAGCTCTAAGAACTCTATGGCTTTCATGACAACCAGGGTAATCTACATGTGTGTCCTGAGGAGAGCCTACATGGGTGGAGGGCAGGGTTTCTGGTTGCAGTCTCGGATGTCTCCCCTGGGCTTCATGTTGGACTTGTTACAGGAGGTCTTGTGGACCATCTTACTGTCCGCCCGCCTTCGGCAGCCGTAGCGCATATACTGTTTACCTGTACAGGGAAGTCCATCAAAAACAATGCATTGTAACTGTACCCGTCATTGTAACTAACTGTGTGGCTGTAACTGTGTGGCTGTAACTATAACTGAATGATTAGGAAAGCCTAATCCAATGGACAGTGTATGTAAGCAACGGATTCAATATTAAGATATGGACGGGGATCATTGATGTTACGTTTTACATCGCTTGTATTGTGAAAGCCCAACACATTAATCATTAAGACGAGTATAAATGACACGATAGCCGATATAATATGGCGGCAAAATTCCACTCAAACTCCCACAAAAAACAATCAAACATTCACACAAATTCATCCAACATTATGACCTTTTATTATTATATATGTTTTCGGTCGCCCACCCCTCCACACATGCTGGAGGGCTGGGCGAAAGGGTGGTGGCACATGAAAGAACGTGGCCCTACCTCCACCACAGAGCTTGGAGCAGTAGGACCACCTCTTGGGGGCCCACTCGTAGGCACTGTCCTCCACCAGCATGTTGTCCTGGATGACCGGGTCCACGCTCATCATGTACTTGTAGGACAAGTTCACGTCCTCATCCCCGTGCAGTTGCATCTGAGGGTGTGGGGAAGTTGTTATTAAATCGAATGTTTCGCTGATCTAGAGTCACTCAGTTCGTATGGCATGTGTTTTGTGCGTGCGTGTGTGTGTATTAGCGGACCATCACAGGAGGTTGTTAAAAGAGAAAAACAAGAACACATGTAATGCATGTGTGCTTATCATTGTCGTTATCGTCATGTCATGTAATTTATATTATACTAATATGCTAGTAAATGAATGCACTATACAACAGGGATTGTGTTCGCACTTACAAAATCCTGCCTCCAGCAGCATGATTGGTCCAAACAAATATGAAGCGAAACTAATTGAAACGCCCCGTTCAGCTTTGTGGCCTGATTTGTGATACTAGTTGGTTCGTGCACTTCTGTGTAAATGTGTGTGCGTACCATGATGAGAACTCCATGTGTGAGGGGACCGGTGGTCTGTATTGTTTCCTTGTCGTTGTCGTTCCCGTACTCCCACTCAACGCCTTTCTCTATGACCGAACAGGATTCTGGGTAATCGTTCTCCCCGTTAAGGAAGAACATGCCTGACGCCAGGTTCTTCACCGCTGGGAGTGAGAACAAAATAGAACTGCTAGAATACACTTCCACATGGTTGTTATTGTTCACACACACACATGCACGCACACACACACACACACACACACACACACACACACACACACACACACACACACACACACACACACACACACACACACACACACACACACACACACACACACACACAGACTGAGGAGCAATTACTCACTCAACTCTCACTCAGCTTTATTCTCTTTCACACACAACAAACGCACACACACACACACACACACACACACACACACACACACACACACACACACACACACACACACACACACACACACACACACACACACACACACACACACACACACACACACACACACACACACACACACACACACAATGCGGTTGGTACCTAAGACGTGTGCAGTGGCTTTCAACTCTTGGATGAGTAGATGTCTCGCTCCCGTGGGGATTTCCAGAACTTTAAGGAAACCTGAAATGAAACACAGAATTAGACTCTGACTCATCCAACGCTCGGCTCAATGTTGTGACTAAAAGCTTTCGTTGAACCAATGAAAGCCCTCTACTTTTAGTTTCAGCTTCTTTATTCTGCCCTTTTTGCCACCAGAAAGGAGAAGTGACGGTTATACGTTGCAGTCATGACACATTTTCATTGAGCACACCGGCAGCATCAAGATGAAAGTCTTTTTTCGTTTGTCTTTTCAGATGTAAGGGGATAGCCCTTCCCCCATTGCCTTAGCCTGTAGAATTTATTATTATTCAAGCATTGGACAATGTGTGACAAATCTTCCTCTAGGGGGCAATGTTTAGCTTAGAATGATTATGAAAATGCCTCGCTGGGTTCCATATTCAAAACAAAGGAAACCTATGATGATGAAAATGATGGGTTGTCTCCAACAGATTTAGAACGGCGCTCTCGATTTAAACAAGGGTTTTAAACCATATGAATATGAGCGAGTGACTGTACCTTGTTTCTTGGCAATGCGGTTTATGGTGTCCTTAAAGGTCTTACAGCTGGAGTTGTCCCCGTCACACACGCCACACTTGTCCTCCTGCTTGGACGATCCCACAACGCCGTCACAGCCCACTTTCTATTGGTGGAGGGACACAGGAGGCTCAGAGAGAAGACAGGGGGCGCCAAAAACACACCACGTACACACATATCCACACAAACACACACACATGCCCACGCGTGCACACGCATACACACACATATCCATGCACCATGCACATACACACATACATATCCATGGACCACACGCATACACACACACACACACACACAAAACATATCCGTGCACCCACACACATACACACACACACACACACACACACACACACACACACACACACACACACACACACACACACATATCCATGCACCATGCGCCTACACACACACACACACACACACACACACACACACACATATCCATGCACATACACACACACACACACACACACACACAAAACGCACACACACAGACACACACTTACCTCACACTCCCCTCTCACACACACACTGTGGGGGTCCTTGTAGGAGCAGCGCGTTCCGTCCAG
Source organism: Lota lota (assembly GCA_026745465.1). Lineage (NCBI taxonomy): Eukaryota > Metazoa > Chordata > Actinopteri > Gadiformes > Lotidae > Lota > Lota lota. Next base: position 1,374,542 of record JACYXH010000429.1, on the reverse strand, counting down.
AACCACTCTTTGCATGTAGACCACGTCGCGTGTCTCCTTGGACTTGCAGTGCAGGTGGCAGCGTTTGTTAGCTGAGGGACACAAAGCACAAATTATTTACGACTCCCTCACTTTCCAAATCACAATTGAAGTGGATATTCTTCAGGGAATTAATTAATACCGGAGAAAGGATTGTTAGTGAACTTAAATCCCCAGACATTTGGATTTTCAATTCTGAACATTAGACAAATATGGCGGACACCTCCAAAACAATTAGAAAAGGAAAGCTGAAGTGATTAATAGTGAGCGATCTCTGACACAGTGTCCTTTCCAAAATGTTATGTCCAGAATTATCCCAATCAATCCTCCTAAATCCTCCTCCGAAACATTAAATGGAGCAATGAATTGTTTCTTTCTGTTTATAGTGTGCTTCCGAGACCTTTCCAGTAACAGACGGTCTGTTAAGAATAAGAAATGGTCCGCCAGGGAGGAACTTTCTGAATCACAGACCTCACATACTAAATCATCCTGTCTTTTAAGAGTTTTTCCTACCATGGAAATGGAATTTAATTTTTATTTTAGTTTTAAAAAATTGTGGTCATTACCCAGGCTAAGCAGTGAACAAAATATGTTCCAGGAAAATATTTTGGGTCTGCAAGTCAGTGTAATACATTCATGTTCAGACCATTAAGGTGAGGACAAACATAGCCAGAGGTTGGAAGAGGTTGAGATGGGGATGTATTTGGGCTAGAGTAGACTTTAGTCCACACCAAAATAGTCATCAAAAAATGCAACAACAAACATAAACTAACCCTTTTCAGACCTGTGGCCACTTAAAGCGCTTCACAATTGCTTCATACACCCATTCATACACACATTCATTCATCCATTCATGCACCCATTCAGACACACCCATTCACCCATTCATCCACCCATTCATTCACCCATCTATCCACACATTAATTCACCCATCTATCCACACATTAATTCACCCATTCATACACCCATTTGTGCACACATTAATTCACCCATTCATATACACATTAATTTACCCATTCATACACACATTCATTCACCCATTCAGACACCAACAGCCAACTCGTCAGGAGCAGCCGGGGTCAGGTGTCTTGCTCAGGGACCCCTCAACACCTAGCTAGGAGGAACCAGCAACCTTCCAGTTGCAAAACAGCCCTCAATACCTTCTGAGCCACACAATGACTTTTAATAACTGCTCAAATTGGATATTTAGGTCAGACACGGTTTTCATCCTATCAGTTTATTTAGTATTCGTTTGTTTGTATTCATTTCATTGTTTCATTGTACATATTCAGATGTATTCACTGTACATTTCCGCACCAGGCTATTTATACTTTTTCTGTAGCTCTTTTACATAGTTTTACCTTGATAGTGTGCAGAACGCTGTGTGCCCGAAATCCAAGCATTGCATTGCCAAATGTTAGTGTTCAAATGAGAAATAAAGTTAAACTTGAACTTCTTGAGATAACAAGCCAATTATTAAATTCAATTTCACCAGCCAGCAACAGCTTTCCATGTACACAGTGCAAGTGCACACACACACACGCACACACACACACACACACACACACACACACACACACACACACACACACACACACACACACACACACACACACACACACACACACACACACACTAAATTGAGACCCTGAAAAGCCTTTCCTGTAAAATGCAGAAAAAGAAAGAAAAAATATGACAAGGGAGATGAGCGATTTAGCTGCGGCACTCTCAGTGGCAGGGGAGCCTGTAGCGTAGCGCCTCAGGATTAGATAAAGGGAGACGGATCAGCACTTTTCTCTAGTACTGCCCTTTGGTTGTATCATAATTGAATATGTATCATGTGGGGGCACAGACAACACCACTTAGAGACCATGGAGGTCAGGAGCGCCAGGGGTGGAGGCGGTGGTGGTGGACGTTTGGATGTACGTTGAACCACTTAATATAACCTCAGAAGTGATTGTTTCACGTGTTCTGGTCCATACTTCATAGCAGGAGAGAAAGATAAGCTAAAGGAAACAAAGACCAGGTGGAGGGTGGAGCGTGGAGGGTGGAGGGTGGAGGGTGGAGTGTCACGCTGTCCACTTCCACCACCTAGCGGGCGCCGGCTGCCACTTCTCCACGTGCCTCCCTGTTTACACACCTGCCATCAATCACCAATCAACGCACCCTATTTCTCCCCTGGATTTCCTAGCAGCCGGCGCAAGTTCGTTGTATACTAACCTCTCAGTCAGCATCCGTGTTCCCGCTCTTGATTATATGCTCCGTTCTCCATACCTGTCCCTAACCTGTACTCTCCCTGTGTTCAGCTACCCTTTGGATTACCTGCCTGCTACCGACCCCCTGCCTGCCTGACTACCCGCCTGTTGCCGAGCCCTTGCCTGCATGACCACCTGCCTGCCGCCGCCGCCGAACCCTTGCCTGTCTGACCACGATTTGCCTAGCCCCTGCTTGCTTACTACGCCTCCAATAAACACCCTTGAACCTTCCTGCCATTTCTGCCTCTTTGTGTCGTGCGTTTGGGTCCCTTGTCCTGTACTCCTTAACATGGAGGGTGGAGGTTGGAGCATGGAGGGTGGAGGTTGGAGGTTGGAGTGTGGAGGGTGGGGGGAAGGGACCAATCAGTGACCCATCACCCTACCGGTGGGGTGGAGTGAGCAAGTTCAAAGATACGTATTGGTTTTGAGGAGGCACTACAAGACGTGGCCTGTGGTTATTGGCCGGGTGTAGGAGAATAACTCGCGGCTACAGCCAGAGATTACAACTGGACAGCCAGATGTGGACAACGCTCAGTGGATTCAGCTGAAATAATATTACTGCAAAGTACAGAATACCATTTCCTTCACCGGGAGTTAACTGTTTGCCCACCTACTGACCACATATAGGACACTACAGCCAACTCCTCCTTAGAATCCGGCAACAGGCCTGGCCCGCATAGTGTTATGTGTCCACAGACCATTCTCTTTTACCAGCATCTTTCCATCCATCCATCCATCCATCCATCCATCCATCCATCCATCCATCCATCACCTCATACTCCATCCATCCATTCCTCCAGACCCCAGCTTCCCTCTCTCTGTGTACTCACGGTCAGTGTGTTCATAAGGCAGCCAGTGGTGCATGTTGTTGTGGAACTCGAAGCGCGACTCCAGGGCGCGGCACTGCTCCTCCCGGGCGTCGCTGTAGATGTCGTCACACTCGTCGGTGCTGCACATCTGGAACTGGTAGATCGACCCCATGCAGGTGCGACCTCCGTTAGCCGGCCTAGAAGCAGCGTGGGGGGGGGGAAGGGGGGGGGGGGTTCAACACATTAGGGGCCGGTCCTCCAGATGTCCGCCGTCGACACAAAACTGTCCTATGATCGTGAAGCTCATGTGTAATGCCTACCACATACCTGGGATTGTCACATTCGCGTGTCCGGAACTGTACACCCCCACCACAGGTACGTGAACACTGACCAAACTCACTCCAGGGCCCCCAGCTGCCGTCTTGCTTGATGATGTCAGGGGTCAGCCAGATGCAGTGACCCTTGAAGCAGTGCTGCCGAGCAGACAGAGGGAGAGAACGTTTATGTCTTTGTAACCACGGACGTGTAATCAAAGCGCTATATTGGTGAGCAGCGGGCTATATGGACGAGTTTATGAATGAATATTGGTTTGTGCTGTTTCGACTTTGCTGAAATTTGTTGCACATGTTGTCACTTGGCGCCATCGTGAGCCCCTTAAAATATCAGATTTCCCCTTAAAGCATCGCTATTGCTATCCAGACGACTTGCATCGTATTTTTCAAGAATTTCCACAAATACCTTCCCGTTGCCGCACATGGTGCCATCGATGGGGGGTCCTTTCTTGGTCTTACAGAAGAAGGGGTTGTCTGGGTGGCTACACCAAAGCTGCTTGCATGGGTCGAAGGTGCGGTACTGCGGGAGGGAACAGAGACACAAGATATTTTACAGACACAAGCTGAAGCCCCCATACGATACACACTTTGCAAGCAGTCGATCCTACACAATCCAAATGCATCCATCAGAAAACAGCTGGAACAACACCACACACAGAAATCTCACAGGAGTCGAGAAGAGAGAATCACGATGGCTGTGTTAATAGTTACCATGACGACAATATAAACAACAAAAAGAACTACAGTAGCAGTGGTCAGCAATGTCTTTTGGGCCTTTTGCTTTTACATATCGATTTTTTCGTCTGACTTCACTGCTTGACATTTGTTCCACTGTACTACATCACTACATCACTAAATCACTGCACTGCACTCTCCACCAAGAAACACACAAAGGTGGCACCAGACTCATGCAAACCAAACCACACGATGAGGAGAGGGGAGAGAGAGAGAGACAGAGAGAGAGAGAGAGGGAGAGGGAGAGAGACAGAGTGAGAGAGAGATAGATAGACAAGACAGAGACAGAGATGGCCTGTGGACTTATGAGATCATGGGTCAAAGAGCCAAGGGGAGAGGGGCAAAGGGTCAAAAGGTCACATTTTATTTATGAGCCTCTGGGCTGCTTTGATGACTCACAGAAGACCTTCCCCCCCGCCCCCCTTCACCCTCCCATCTTATCTGGATTATAAGAATGACTGAGGTGCATGAGAATGCACCCTGATGGTTGATGTAATGTCCTGTTGCCCTTTTCTCTTCCCCTCGTCCCCTGGATTCTTTCTACCATGACCTCCAGTGACCTCTGCAGGTCAGCGGTCAACATGATACGTTGGAGCCAGACTTTGGAAACAGACTGGAGGAGCCTGGCCAGGTATTTCATGGGAGAGAAGACAGAATACATGGGCTCGTTCCTTCTCTACTGGCCAGGAAAGACTAATTTCCACTGGTTTTCTAGGCTTTTACTGGCCGCTGTGTGAGGCGTTAACAAACATAACGAGACTTTCCTGCTCTGCCAGCTCTGTGCTGCTGCAGTGCTCTGCCTGCCACAGAACGGCCCGAGTGGAGGGTGGGCCCCGGTGGGTCATTTACCACCATGCGGTTCCAACGTGTTTTTATTTCCCTTAGCATCCTGCAGAGTACACGTCACAAATGGGTCAATGTGTGGAACAAAGAATAAACAACGGCAAAAACAAAACATCACAGAACAGCTACGAGTTCAAAACACAATGAAAAGAAAAGGACAAGCAGCCATGTTTATTTTTCTTCCAGGGAAGTAGGGGTTTACCTTACCTGCGTTCCCGACTGGCCTGCCTTTTGTAGCTGAGGGTGGAGGGTGGGGGAGGAGGGGCATGGATTTGACAAGAAAATAGAGGGTAATCTAGCCGTACGTGCAAAGCCATTGAACAAGCCCCTGTGTAGCTATCAAGCAAACGGCTGGGTACCCCCCCCCCCCCCCCCCCGCCCCCTCCTGCCCACCCTAGCCCACCCAAACAACACGCCGCACTCTTCTCTCGGATAGAGGGGAGGAGGGTGGGTGGGTGGTAATGTCTGTGGGTGGGTGGATAGGAAGGTAGCCCTAGCCTGTGGGTAGCAAGATGCTGAGTGGAGGATGCACTTCCTCTACTGTGTGAAGCTCTGTGTCGTCCCTGGACATCCAGCATGCAGATATGGATGCGGAACACGGCTACTACCGCTACTACTGCTACTACGACGACCACGACGACGACTGCTGCTGCTGTATGCTGCGTGTGAGTGTGGCTATATCTCTGTGACTTGGATGGCTGTGGACCGTTCACGTATCACATCGAGGTAATGGTCGCATTACGGTTACCTTAGAGATAGAGAGATAGCTATCAAAATCAATTACCTGCTTTTAAGCAGAGATGTCAATCCCCACAGTGGCCGGGAGAGGAAAGCAAGGGGACATCAGAAGGATGTGAATAGCTGTGTGTGTGTGTGCAACGCTCACAATTCACTACACACTGAGATACAGAGAGAGCCGAGAGTAGAGATGGATCTTCAGGGCTGGGTTCAATTCACTTTGTTGATGTTTCACAACAGAACTACCTGAGAGGATTAAACAGTATCTCACCATGTCACCGATTCTGATAAAGATTTTGTTTTATATTTTTTGGAAAGGGGCTTAACAAAAGCCTCTTCAGAGGGACGCCGGTGCGTTGCAATCATTTTATAGTGAGTGAGCCCCAACTCTGACAAATGACATCACCGCAGGAGAAAGAAAACAACAGCAAAAAAGAAAAAAGATAAAAAAGGATTAAGTGACGTTCAAAGACCGAACTAAGTTAGTTGCAATTCCTGTCAAGCATGTCCTCATAATAGGCTACAACAGCATATATCACGCTAGCACGGCCGCGATGAGACTACGGGGATGTCCTACCGCGGTGCACATGGTGTAGCCCACACCGAAGTCGAAGCGACACTGTTCGTTCATGGAGTAGTGCAGGCCGGGGAGCTGGGGCAGCGAGGGCCAGTTGTGGTCGAATGGGTCATCTCGCAGGCAGTCGTAGGAGCTGTCGGGGGGAGAGAGACGTTTCTCAATGAGCCGGAAGGATTGTTGTAACTGGAAGAGTTGACACACAATGATTATCCTCTTATGGACGCTCGGTGTGTCATTGGGCCGTTGTGTCTTACTCACATGCAATGTTATATGTGATATCTGATGTTATTTGCTGTCACAACACATCTATTTTAGTTGTTTGTACCCAAAATGTACTCCCTGCTGCTATGAGTGGCCTACTTCTTGGCCACTATTTGTGGCCGGTTTGTAGGAAAATGGGAATGTGTGTGTGTGTGTGTGTGCATGTGTGTGTTTGTATTTGTGTGTGTGCAGGGGAGTGTGTGCGTGCACATGTGTGTGTGTGTGTGTGTGTGTGTGTGTGTGTGTGTGTGTGTGTGTGCATGATCATTACTGGAGGTAGCGTCCCAGCTCTTGCATGCTACATCTGGACCACTGGAAGCGGTGGAAGGCAGCTTGCACCAGTGGAGCCATGATGCTCCCCATGTGAACCTCATCCCCGCAGCGGTTGCCCTGTCCGTCGTGCTCCATGCCCAGCCTAGAGAGCAGGGACAGGGGGGTGACTGGAGGAAGAGCAGGCCCATCATTTTGGGTCTAGGTGACTAATGTGAACAACACCTTTTTGAAATTGGTCCGGTATTTAAAGAGAGCACTTCAGCCATTGTAGCCGCAAAACAGTCGAAACAGTATGTAACCCTAATGGGCAATAGCATAGCACCCTGTCAATGTACACTTTTTCTAAAACGATTAAGATTGCTCAGATTGCAGTAGAAACTCGTAGCCGTAAGTTCTCTCGCTAAAGCGGGGAACCTTTGACCAGTAGCCGCCAGCAGTATTTCATGAGTGACTGTGTTAAACTATTGCAGAACATGAATCAGCGTCTTTAGATTGTGGTGATGCTTAAAAGTTTAATTTAGAGCAATTGAACTGTGTAATAAAACAGCATGAAAATACTCACCGGTTCATAATAAGCCTATAATTACCCGTGATTGTGTCTGATTAAGCATTATTATTATAATCAGTGTTCTTTTGCAATTACCTTAAAAAAACATTTGTGTAAACCTTGCAGCTATTAGTGTTCTGAATTCCCCTATATGTGACTGTTAATTTTGTCAGGCAGATAATAGTGCACCCTTACCTTTAGGTGGGGTCCTTTTTCTTTTGTAAACGTCGCAAGTAGTGCAATATTCTAGTTCGTTCCAGCACGTTACATGGAGCAAGTGTGTGGGTCTGCGTTCTTGAAAAGTGAGTCATGTTCATATTGACATTTATGAATGAGAACACTACAGTTAATTTATAAAGCAATGTTGTATTAATAAGTTTCACCTTAACTGTTGTTTTGACGTGTTAGGCAACTTTACAGCGCTCGGTGCAACCACATGACAATTCGTTATGCTTGCGCTGCCGCATATGGTGCGCTGTTGATAATTTATATTCAGTATAGAGGCATACGCATTTACGTTCATTTCAGTAATTACTGTCGCTCACATGTATATTGATGTAATGTAAATTATTTGTTCCATGGTTGTAGCCAGTCATTTAATGTACTTCTATTCGTTTCCATTTGTTTCCTTTAGAAACACCACACATATATAACGTACTTAATCCTGTATGCCCAAACCCACATAAAATACATCCAGTCTATCTCTGCCTCCGTCTACTCCTTACAAGAGTCCCGCTGTGGATCGAGCAATCAACCTAAGATAAAAAAGCATCCTTCAGTTCTCAAACATTGGTCCTTCGAGCCGGATAGCTTCACCCACAGCGGTAAAATGGCAGAGAAGGGAGAAGTAGCATTCCCAGATAGCATCATGACAGGACAAGAGAGGAGAAGACAGCTCCCATCACACCTACAAGCCTATCATGTGACTCTCCCCCATTCATTGCTATCATCCACAGTTCCTCTAGGCACTCTCGATAGAGCGCAGGGGAACATGCAGAGCACCAACACATATCGGCTGCAGTCTTACAGTGGTCTGGCCGAGCCTGCCATATCTACAGACCAGCCACACAGCGTGCATTGGGCTCCACCTGGACTGACCCAGCAACGAGGGGAACACGCAGGCTATGAAGTTGGCGGAAGGAAAAGTCATAATCAAGCCAGTAACCTATCCTGTCAGATAGATGAAGCTGTTAGGCCCCGCTCCCAATCAGCAGTAAGCAGTCAAAACCAGCAAGGAAAATATGACTATGACCATTCAGAGCGCAGCTCAGTAGTTAGTGGCAGCTACTTACCCCCCTTTCAGCACGCATCATTCCACGAGCTGTCTAATAGCTTCCATCAATATCATACCCAAATGGCTAGCCACTAAACCAGGTGAAAACCTATGCCATCCCCTCTCCACAGCTGACCCATAATGCAGAGAGCACTACAGCATTAACAGTAAGCCACAGGCCACATACGGATTGGCTTCCGAGCCCAAGTGTAGCTCAGCCTAATCATCACTCAACACCTGTAGTGAACCACATCGGCTACCAACCCTCTGAGCAGGTGTTCTAGCCTATACACTCTGAGTCAGCCGGCGTACCAGCCCCAGGCTCCACAGCTGGCGTACTATCCCCAGGCTTCACAGCCGGTGTACCAGCTCCAGGCTCCACAGCCGGTGTACCAGCCCCAGGCTCCACAGCCGGCGTACCAGCCCCAGGCTCCACAGCCGGCGTACCAGTCCCAGGCTCCAAAGCCGGCGTACCAGCCCAGGCTCCACAGCCGGCGTACCAGCCCCAGGCTCCACAGCCGGTGTACCAGCCCCAGGCTCCACAGCCGGCGTACCAGTCCCAGGCTCCAAAGCCGGCGTACCAGCCCAGGCTCCACAGCCGGCGTACCAGCCCCAGGCTCCACAGCCGGCGTACCAGCCCCAGGCTCCAAAGCCGGCGTACCAGCCCCAGACTCCACAGCTGGTGTACCAGCCTCAGGCGCCACAGCCGGTGTACCAGCCCCAGGCTTCCCAGGCGGTGTATCAGTACCATCACTCGGCAGCTCAGGCTGCTCCTGCACTGCAAGCGTACCAATATGCTCCAACTGCTCACTCACAACAAGTGTACCAGCATGGCCCTACTGCACCCCCTCAGCACCAGCAGCAGCCCCCTCCTGCGGTGCCTGCAAGGTATACATATCAACACACTCCAGTGGTGCCTCCACAGCCAGGGTATCAGCTTCTTGTTGTGCCCGCACCACATATGTATCAGCTTCCACCCGTGTCAGTGGCTCAGCCAACCTACCACACACCCCAAGGGGAACCTGTTCTTCAAGGGCATGACCGCCCTCCAGCGTCATCTATACTGCCTGCCTATCAGCTGCTACCCACAATTCCATCAGCATACCAGCCACCACCGGCTCCTCCTGTCCAGTCAGCTTTCCAGCCAATGCCTGGGATGTCCTAACCACCTGCAGCATATCACGAACTCCCTCGACGGCAACCAGTGCCTGTGCCAGCTCTCCCTAACCTGGAAAACGACAGCGAGAGAGTTCAAAGATCTAAGAATTGCTCTAAACTGTCTCTTAAATTCCCATGCTGAATTGTCTGAGCACTATAAATATAGGGTACTGATGGAACACTTGAAGCTCGACGAGGCTAAACTGATAGCACAGTCATGTCGTCATTACCCCCAGCCTTATAATGCCGCTATGCAGGCCCTGCAGCGGCAATACGGACATCCACACCAGCTGGCGCAGAGCGAAATCGCTGCTATCCTGAACACCCCAGATGTCAGGGCTGGGGATTCAAAGGCATTTCAGAGCTTTGCGCTCAGCGTGGACCTCCTACTAGGTATGCTGATGTCTCTCGAAGGCCCCAAACGGCACGGAACTGATATCCACAGGTCACGCAGATCGGCTTCTGAGTAAGCTCCCCAAGTACTCCAGGGACAGCTTCATCGAACACCTGCAGGTGCGGGGTAGGCTCCAAACTACCCTTACAACCTCTGTGACATCTCAGAGTGGCTCAAGGTCAAAGCCAAAGCCCAACAGCTGTCATCAAAAATGATACAGCGCCATCACTCCGAGAAGCCACCAGCTCCCCGAAAAGACTGCCTACCTGCTCAGAGGCCGAACAACCAACTGGTAGCTATTTATCATGGCTCTGACAAGCCAAAAAGCAGCAGCCAGCCCGGTAAAATGGCTCGAACCTCCACAGCTCAAAGGACGTTTAAGCGACGCTGCATCTTCCGTCAAAGCATCAACCATTACCTTTCACAATGCTCTGACATCATTAAGCATACTCCCGAGCAAGTGGAGAAATGGCTGATGGATGGTAAGCGTTGCAGGAGGTGCGGCCGCACTAACCACGGGCCAGAAGCATGCACCTTGAAGAAGCCCTGTGGGTAATATCATGAGGTACATCTTGGGGTGCTGCATCGAGTCGCCAAACCAGGTCTGAGCCTTTTCCTTGTCACTCCTCTGGACAGAGCGACACTCAACTGCTCCCACCAGGGGAGCCGAGTCTACCTGAAAGTAGTGCCCGTTCTAGTTAGGAACGGAAGACGATCACTTCAGACTTACGCAATCCTCGATGACGGTGCAGAGCGTACAATTATATTGCCTGCTGCAGCTCAGCATCTCAATCTCAAGGGCAAGGAGGAGTCCTTAGTCCTGAGGATCATCCGCCACGACGTCGCTCACCCTACTAGCACATCTGTTGAATTCCACGTGTCATCATTGGCCCATCCGGGAGAAAGACACCCCATCAGAGGTGCTTTTACCGCTAGCCGCTTAGTCCTGGCTGAACAGTCATACTCTGTGACTGCCTTGCAGAAGTGCTACCGCCATCTTAGGGGGATTCCACTCCAGCCCTTTGATAAGGCACATCCACTTCTCCTTATCGGCGCAGACCATACCCGCCTGATTGCAGCCAAAGAACCCGTTAGGTTCGGCCCCAGCGGTGGACCTGCCGCGGTCCATACATCCATACACAGCTCGACTGGGCTCTCCAGGGACCAGATGGTCTCACACCCCACCAGGTATGGACTCAACAATGTCTGTTAACCTCCTTTGGGCCAACCACAGATGATCTCTATTAACACGTGGAACGTCTTGGGCAGCTCGATGTCCTCCCATTCAAAAGTGAGAAGCTGATCACACGATCCCGTCAGGACCAAGAAGCCGTGAACATCCTGGAATCCCGGACCGAACGGGTCCAAGCCAGTGACACTTTTCGATATGCCACACCACTTCTGCGCATCAAGGAAGCACCATGGCTAAAGACCAGCAAAGAGGCAGTAATGGCGAACCTCTGTAGTACGGAAAGGCGACTGGCGAAGGACCCAGCCAAGGCTCCAGGGGAGTTGAGGAGCAGCATCTTCTGTGGCCTCACCACAACGAGTCCAGTACTGACCACACCTGACACTGCCGAGCTCACCTCCTGGGGAGACTTGGTCACAGCAACCCAGAAGTCCTTGCACGGGGCGGCGATGCCTGATTCCACCTTACCCGGACCAGACCATCGCGATGCTGTGATCCACCTCCTAAAAGCCTGCCAGGAGGAATGCTTTTCAGAGAAGGTGAAAGCCCTCAAGTCAAGAAAGTTGGTGCTGCCCAGCAGTCGACTTAGTACCCTCTTACCAGACCTGGATGGTACCACAGGTCTCATTCGGGTTGGCGGACGCCTCCGTCGCATGGATAGCCCCGGCTTGACCGACATCCACTCTATCGTCTTAGATCCCCATCATGCAGTGACGAAACTCCTTATCAAGGACCTGGACGAGCGTCTACTCCACCCAGGAACTGATAGGGTCTTCGCCGAGCTTCGACGGCAGTACTGGGGCCTACGCGGGAGACAGGCGGTTAAACACCATCAAAGCAATTGTGTCGGATGCAGAAGGTGGAGAGGGCAGCCTACAGTGCCCATCATGGCAGAGCTACCACCGGCCCGCCTGCGGCTCTTCCAACCTCCATTCTTCTCAACAGGAGTGGATTGTTTTGGGCCCTACCGTGTCAAGATCGGGCGCCGTCAGGAGAAGCGTTGGGGGTTGAAATTTAAATGTCTTACCACACGGTGCGTCCACCTGGATCTCCTGAATAGTCTGGATGCAGATGCATTTCTCCTGGCACTGAGAAGGTTCATTTCACGCAGAGGCACCCCTTCCGAGATCCTGTCAGATCAGGGGACAAATTTCCGAGGCGCGCAACGAGAGCTGAAGGAAGCTTTCTCCGCTATGGATCCACAGCTGGCAGCACACCAGATCATCTTCAAACTCAATCCCTCCAACGCTCCCCACTTTGGTGGCACCTGGGAGCGAGAAATACGCTCTGTGAAGACAGCCCTACAGGTGGTGATGGGGAACCAGGCGGTCTCCGAGGATGTCCTCCTCACTGTGTTAATTGAAGTCGAGGGTATTCTCAATGCAAAACCATTGGGGTGCGTTTCGTCAGACATAGCGGACCCTGACCCAGTAACCCCAAGCATGTTGCTCATGGGGTGGCGGGATGCCTCCCTGCCACAAGTAACCTATGATTCCGATCCCCTTACCAAGCGGCGCTGGCGCCACAGCCAAGTGATGGCTGACCACTTCTGTTCACAGTTCATTCGCCATTATCTGCCAACCCTTCAAGTGCGCCAGAAGTGAAGAAACCTACCGAAAACCTGGCTCAGAACACGGTGGTGATGATAGTTGACCCTCAACTGCCGCGCGCTCATTGGCCAGTCGGGAGGGTGGTCAAACTGATAGCCAGTGCAGATGGCTGTATCAGATCGGCAGAGGTCAAAGTAAAGGAACGGATTTACCTACGCCCTGTGGCCCGTCTGGTCCTGTTACCGGGCATTCCAGATGACGAGGAGCAGGGAGCCTCGGTGACATCGTAGGGAATTCAACAGGTTCTCTACATAATAGCTATACAATTCTGGGGGCGGCTGTTCTGAATTCCCCTATATGTGACTGTTAATTCTGTCAGGCAGATAATAGTGCGCCCTTACCTTTAGGTGGGGTCCTTTTTCTTTAGTAAACGTCGCAAGCAGTGCAATATTCTAGTTTGTTCCAGCACGTTACATGGAGCAAGTGTGTGTGTTCTTGAAAAGTGAATCATGTTCATATTGACATTTATGAATGAGAACAGTACAGTTAATTTATAAAGCAATGTTGTATTAATAAGTTTCATTTTAACTGTTGTTTTGACGTGTTAGGCAACTTTACAGCGCTCGGTGCAACCACATGACAATTCGTTATGCTTGCGCTGCCGCATATGGTGCGCTGTTGATAATTTCTATTCAGTATAGAGGCATACGCATTTACGTTCATTTCAGTAATTACTGTCGTTCACATGTATATTGATGTAATGTAAGTTATTTGTTCCATGGCTGTAGCCAGTCATTTAATGTACTTCTATTCGTTTCCATTTGTTTCCTTTAGAAACACCACACATATATAACATACTTAATCCTGTATGCCCAAACCCACATAAAAGACATCCAGTCTATCTCTGCCTCCGTCTACTCCTTACAAGAGTCCCGCTGTGGATCGAGCAATCCACCTAAGATAAAAAAGCATCCTTCAGTTCTCAAACAATTAGCATATGCTATTTCTGAAGAGCAGACATGATTGGCCACTTTACAGGAGTGGTGTAGGCCAATCAAAACACAGACACATAGTTTTCAGCGTCACTATGGAATGCTTCCATGAAGGATTTGGACCGGAATAGGGTCTACTACAGATGCATCATAACAGAGGAAGCGTGAACCGTGTCAGGGTAAATACACGTCAGGGTTCTGGAACGGTACCACTTACACGTGACCCGTCTCGTGCGCCACCACGAAGGCAGAAGAGAACCCGTCCTCATGGTTTAAAGTGCAGCTCCTCACCGGATGGCACATGCCTGTCACCGGGGCATAACCTAGGTTTCCAGAAAAAGAGCGAGAGAGAGCGATAGAGAGAGAGAGAGAGAGACCAATAAAACGTAATTGTCATGAGAGACAGACAGCTAGATAGATTAGACAGACTGTTGCTACTGCTGTTGTAGGACACAGTCTCTCACACACACACACACACACACACACACACACATACACCCACACACACTAGCAGTCTCTTCGCTTCCGTTTTTACACCTACGTGTGCCAAATCCGGCCTGTTTTTGCCCTTGTTGCTGCCCCCCCCCCCCCCCCCCCATCTCCTCTCTGCCTGTCTGGCCTCCTATAGCCTGGGACTGGCCCTGCTTAGATCTAACTAGTCCCCCTCCCCTCCCACCAGCTGAAGGCTGAGCCCAAGGGCATCCCAAGGGCTTCTGGGTAGCGGGGCCCTCTCCCTCCAGAAGGGGTGTCCCCTGGGGGTCTGCCGGCCATCCGGCCCAACAGTACAGTCCGATCCATAACCTGGATGCTCACTGGATGCTGGCTGTGTGTGTGTGTGAGTGTGTGCGTGTGCATGGGTGCAGGTGCTTGTGTTCATTCATATGCAGATGTAAATGTGGGTTGATGTGTAACATTAGCATGTTCTACCCCTTTATTATGTAATGGTTCAGCAAGGTTGTTTGAATGTGTGTGTGTGTGTGTGTGTGTGTGTGTGTGTGTATGGGTGTGTCTGTGCATGGCCTGCGTGCCCATGTGTGTGCGTGTGTGTGTGTGAGTGTGTGTGTTGCGTTACCCTGCATGCCAGTGGGGCCAAACTCCTGCCGGGTGAGGAAGATGGCGTGGTCGTGGTACTCGGTGTCTCCTGTGTCCTGCTTCTGCTGCAGGAAGGCCCAGCGACACACGTTCTCCAGGCTCTGGGACGGGTTCCCCA
>JACYXH010000429.1:1336888-1354388 GCA_026745465.1 Lota lota | reverse complement strand
GAGTGATGAGGAGGGAGGGAGTGATGAGGAGGAGGGAGGGACGAGGAGGAGAAAGGGATGGGGTGAAGGGATGAAGGAAGAGGGGTGTGTAACAGAAAGAATGGAAAGGAAGAAGCTGCTGTTAAAGATTAATTAGTGAATTGAAACATAAAATAACTCCAAAGTGTAGGATCATGTCAGAGCGTTGCAAGTCCTGAAGGGAATGTTGATGTCTGAGAGATAGTTGAGTATGTTATCCCAATGGGATGTGAATAGAGAGGAGGGAGGAAAAGAGAGGAGAGAACCTATGAAGCCTGTTGATGCTTACTTAAAATGTAATAAAGATATGTAGACGATACAAAGAAAGTATTAAAAGTGTAGACTGACTGGCTAGATCTACTGATGAGGATCTATAAACGTTATCTTTTTATAAAACTTAACAAACAATGTTTGAACCTATTTTATGTCAGAAATCTTGATTATGTTGAATTCATTATAGCTTTTTAAAGCTTTATCCAACAAAAATATTTGTAATCAGCATGTGTTCGCTACAGTAAACAAGTACAATTTGAACACATTTTGGAATGTTGGAATGAAACAATTTTATTCCTGCCAATGAGACAAAGCTGAGATAATCAGTAAACATCTCAATCAATTAGCGAAGACTTTGGCCAGATTTCAGCCCTTCATTTTCAATAAACATTAGAATATTACTTCACGTAGACTCAGGCATATCAGCAGCAGCCATCTTGGAGTCTACCACCATTACTAATAACCTGTGGCAAGGCTTTAGCATAGATGCTAGATATGAGGTACAGTTCCATTGCTAGTTGCGTGTACAGGCTGATACAAACACAGACATACCAAAACACAGAGATGATATCAGACATAAACTCAAACACACACACGCGCATGCACGCATGCACATACACACACACACACACACACACACACACACACACACACACACACACACACACACACACACACACACACACACACACACACACACACACAGAGTTATTACTACATTCTACTTCAAATAAAGGTGAACCAGGAACTGGCCTGCGATACATTGTGATAAAGCCTTCAGGTTAACAATCCATACAGGAACATTGAGGTTAAACAGCACAGTGGTTATTGGTTCCTCCCAGAGCAGGGACATCGTTGTATTCACGTGTTTTATTCATACGGAACATGGACTCATCTGGGGCACAACAGAACCCTAGAGTTCTAATAGGACCTATGCATGTTCAGTTTCAGGAACTGCCTAAACTGTGAGTGAGAATTTGAGTGTGCTTGTGTGTGTGTATGTATGTGTGTGTGTGTATGTGTGTATGTATATGACAGCGTGAGCGAGAGTGAGAGACAGAGAGAGAGAGAGAGAGAGAGAGAGAGAGAGAGAGAGAGAGAGAGAGAGAGAGAGAGAGAGAGAGAGAGAGAGAGAGAGAGAGAGAGAGAGAGAGAGAGAGAGAGCGTGACAGAAAGAGAGCGCGAGAGAGTGAGAGAGTGCGAGACAGAGAGAGAGAGACAAAGAGACAGAGAGCAGCCTGCATCTTTTTGTGAAGTCTGGGTCATTGATCTCACTTCATTTCCAACTGGCTTGCAGGGAAGATCAATGGGCTCATGTTGTCCACTCGTCTCTCCATTAACAATATGGCTGTTAATAGGACCTCTTGAGTCTATGGTTTCCTATGGTGTGTGTGTGTGTGCATCTGTGTAATTGTGTCTTTGTGTGTGTGTGTGTGTGTGTGTGTGTGTGTGTGTGTGTGTGTGTGTGCGTGGGTAGACCCGTTCATTGATGAGCATGCGTTGGTCCAGCGGTCATGAAAGCATGAAGCCACTGGGTCAGACCTGGCTCCCTGTCAACTGATGAGATGGAGAGCAAAAGATAGTGAGACTTAGATACAATGGGAAAGGAGTAGGCGGCAGTCTAATACTGCAGCTACACAAGCAGCAGCAGCACACACACACACACACTCCCACACACAGAGCAGACACACACACTTACACAGACACACACACACACACACACACACACACGGTACACACAATGTGACACTCCAGTTGAACTTCACATGCGGGATTTAGAAAGATTTCCATGGGAGCGATGCTTTGATGTCCTCCTTTAGACGTTACCACACGCAATCTTACACACGCAAACACGCAGACTCTCTCAATCACACACACACAGACGTGCACTCACACACATACACACACACGCAGACTTGCGCTCACACACACCCACACACAATTTACAATGGTTAACCATGTGGCTTATTTTGGAGGCAACGTTAAGGAAGCTACATGCTAACGGCAAGAAGTATTCCTTCAGCATACATAGAGTATGAAAGGCAGAGCCGTACTGTCTACATGAACGTGTCATCACTTCATGGATACTAATGGTTATTACAGTTTAAGAAGATCCAACCCAAGCATTATTAAAATCATGGCAAAAAATAGCTAAGTGTGTGTGTGTGGTGCATGTTGCACGGGCAGAATGGAAGATGTAAAGATAGATAGCAAGAGTGAGAGAGAGACACAGAGAGCAAGAGAGAGAGTTAGAGAGAGGAAGAGATACAGAGAGAGAGAGAGAGAGGGAGAGAGAGCTAAAGAGAGTGAAAAATAAAGTGTAAATCACTCCCATCCAGAAACGAGCAGGGCAAACTTTCAAGAAGAATTGTCTGCTTGGCACATGTGGGAGGGTGCTGCGATTTATTTATTTGTTTATTCATTTCAAAATGAAATTAAATGCGCTGTTTAAAGCACTACTGACTTATCTGTCTCCCAGCGTCTTTCCTCGTCCCCCTTACATAGGGACCAGGGCTTACTCCCCCTGAACACATCTCTTACAGGGGGTAGAGAGAGAGACACACATCTTTAACAGGGGGTAGAGAGACATGCACATCTCTTACAGGGGGTAGAGAGACATACACATCTCTACAGGGGGTAGAGAGACATGCACATCTCTTACAGGGGGTAGAGAGACATCACATGATTTGATGTAAATATTACAGTAGAATAACAAAGAAGCAAGAAGAGACCTCTCAACACACACACACAAGATGCAGACACACACATACACACACACGAGAGCACACACACACAAAGACACAAGATTACACACAAGTAAGAATGCAGGCGGATAAAAGAAGAGATAATGAAAGCAGGGAATACAGAAGAGTAAAAAAATAGAGAAGTTTAAAAAAAAAAAACATTATTAAAAGAAGAAAGAAAAAAAATAAAAGAATGTGTGGGTTTTAAAAGTAAGAAAGAAGGAAGAAAGAAAAAGAAAAGCAAAGATGAAAAGAGAGAGAGGAAGAAAAAGAGAAAAAGAAGAGAGAGAGTTAGAAGAGAGACAAAAAAAGGAGAAAAAAAAAGAGAGAGGAAAGAAGAAAAGAGAAAAAGGGGAGAGAGAGAAACAAGAGCAAAAAAGAGAAATTAGAAAAAAAAAAAAAACAAGAGAAAAAAAAGAAAAGAAAAAAAAAGGAAAATACAGGGGGTAGAGAGACATACACATCTCTACAGGGGGTAGAGAGACATACATCTCTACAGGGGGTAGAGAGAGAGACACATCTCTACAGGGGGTAGAGAGAGAGACACACCTCTACAGGGGGTAGAGAGACATACATATCTCTACAGGGGGTAAAGAGAGACACACATCTCTACAGGGGGTAAAGAGAGACACACCTCTACAGGGGGTAGAGAGAGAGACACGTCTCTAACAGGACTAGAGAGAGACACATCTCTTCAGGGGGTAGAGAGAGACACATTTCTAACAAGGGGTAGAGAGAGACACACCTCTAACAGGGGGTAGAGAGAGACACATCTCTACAAGGGGTAGAGAGAGAGACACATTTCTAACAAGGGGTAGAGATAGACAGACAGCTCAGTGGCTTTTGTTCTCTGTTGAGTATTGACACAAAAGCTGGAAGGCTCAGATCTGATGCTGTTTGCCAGCACTTGTCCAACACTCTGGAAATGCCTTCCTGCACAGTGGGTTGTGATATAAGTAAAGGCAAACAAGGAAACGCACACGCACACACAAACGCACACACACACACACACACACACACTCACACATCCTCACACACCCTCAAACAGCACTCTCATCACATCTTTCATTTGCAAAGATTAAAGTCTGCAGTGAGTGCAGCGTCATACGTAAATACAAGCACTCACACCCACATGCACACACACCTACACGCACGCACACACACGCACCCCCCCCCCCCCCCCCCCCCCCCCCCCACACACACACACACAGACAAACCGAATGGTAAATCAAATCTCATCATATTGAAAGACAATAGGGCGGATTACCTGGGTTGATTGCTGTGTGAGAACATGCAGAAAGCGGATTGAAGTCTCATTCCATTTGTGGCTGTCATGGTGTATCTATAAGTGTGTGAGTGTATGTGTGTGTGAGTAGGCGTCTACGACTTATTTGACCTCTGCCTGTGTAATAAAGCCTTATAGAGCGGTAGAGTGCTCAGAAGTTCATTTAAATAGTTTTTGTTTGAAAACCAAGTACAGATACACCACTTCCGTCTGTGCCATCAAAATATCAACTTTATGAGACAAAGTTTGATGCATGTTTCTTGTGTGTGCATCAAAGTGTGATTTTTCATGTGATGCATCTGTGCATCTCTATGCATCTGCCTATGATCTCCTAAATCAAAAGATCTTCGTCCCAAGCTAACTCCTCTGAACCTCTTCCTTTGTTTGGGGCGTGCTGCTGTAGATGTCACCAAATTGATTTCAGGGCAGGTTGATAAAGTTTCATAAAAAGAAACAAATCGATTTAGAATATGTAGCAATGTGTAGAATATATTTTCCTCATTGATTTTATTAATGACAATATAGATCTGTGTGTGTGCCTATGTGTGTGTGTGTGTGTGTGTGTGTGTGTGTGTGTGTGTGTGTGCATGTATGTGTTTGTGTGTGTGTGTGCGTGCGTGTGTTTATGTGCGTGTGCGTGTGTGTGTGTGTGCGCGCGCGCGCGCGCGTGTGTGTGTGTGTGTTTATGTGTGTGTGTGCATGTATGTGTTGGTGTGTGTGTGTGTGTGTGTGTGTGTGTGTGTGTGTGTGTGGGGGGGGGGGGGGGGGTTTGGAGTGGGATCACTCACAATGTTCATGAGAGTCAGCAGGTACTTCTGGACATGCTCGTTGCCGTGGAACTGCACCACCGAGTCATCCACACCCAGCAGCACCTCGATATTGTAGGCCCGGTCGGGGCTCTGCCTACGCACCCGGCCTGCCCGGGTCTGGTTGATGCTCTGCTCCACACCGCGGTACAGGGACTCCAGGTCCATCAACCCACCCAGGTCAGCACCTACACGCACGCACACACACAATACACATAGAGAGAGTGTTTAACTGATAGAGAGAAGATCATGAGTTATATCGCATGTCCGATCGACCAAAACACAATTTCCGTTCTATTACTTCCTAGGAGCTTCGTACACCAGTTAACAGTCCCCCTGCGAGACGAATCACAGCATGACAAGAAGTACAACAGCAAAGACACGAACAATAAATATGGAGTTTTCTGACTAATAATTTGACGAATGATCACCCAAAACCTAATGGAAACAAATATCCCTCTATCAGAAGTCCCTCCCTCTCTCTCTCACCTCTCGCCGCTAAACCCTTGTAACTGAAATGCTCTGAAGCATGCTCGGAAGCATGCTCGGAAGTCCCGCCCTCTCTCTTGCCAATATAGGCACATTTTAAGAACCCAATGGACATAGACACATAGAGAGAGAGAGCGTTGAGATGCGATAAGCATCTATGCATAGTCACAGATAGAAAGAGTTGAGTTGTGATGGGCATCTTTACATAGACACAAAGAGGAACGTGCGGCTTCAATACAGATAGTGAAGATAGATGGTGTTTTGAAAAACAGTACACTAAGATACTTTGAAATCCAGTGTGTTCTTATTGTTCAATCAGTCATGCACAAACACATGCACACACACACATACATATGTACCCACATAAAAATTGAAATATAGCCAGATAATAATGACCCACTGCAGTACTATAACCTTTCCTATTTGCTGTGGTTTCTGCAGCAGTGAGTGAGTGTGTGAGTGTATGTGTGAGTGAGCGTGTGTGAGTCAGGGTGTGTTTGTGCGTGTGCACGCACGGCAAAGTGCACACGGATCTGTATTATATTATTATGTTATCTCTGAGCATTCCCGTAGACATCTGTCTCTGTCTCGTCTCCTCCGCTTCCAAGACAGCAGCGGACGGAGCTTCGGCAGCGTGCTTGTTTTTTTTAGTTTTTCTAGTTTTCTTCTTGCGTATTAATTGTTTATTTCTTAATTTTTGCGGCATTGGTAACCGTTGGTAACGGTGAATGTTGATCCTTCACAGCTCCTTTGCTAATCAACCAAATATTTCGACTGGGGTCTGAATCCAGCCAGCAGATGGTGGTCGCTAAACACATGGATTAACAGGGGCTGTCACAGATGACGACGACCACCCTACCCCCAGCACTGTGCTTTCCTCCGTCTTCAGGAGAATAAAAACATGCAAAACACACACACACACACACACACACACACACACATGCCGACACACACGCTTGCATGCACGCACGCACAAATGCACGAATGCACGAATGCACGCACGCTCACACTACTCTTTAAATGCCAGCCCACAGAACTATCATGATTACTTGTCAAATCATTCCATTATATAATACTACAAAACAAAACAAAATCTAAAACAAAAGCTGGCATGCCACACTAGACACGAGTTTGGGTTTCCTTCTTTAGGAGTAACAAGTTGGCATTTTGGTGGTGGATTGATAAGTTGGGCTTTAACATTTCCATTGGAGAAGGACACCTGGAAGTTGATGAATTGTGAAGGTGACTCCTAAACGTCTGGCATTGACTTTTGTAGTTGTTGTTGTTTTTTAAAGCAGCCGAAAGCCTCTGGCTGGCAGGATTGAGGGCATAAATCACAATGTTCCCCTGGGCAAAGGCTTCCTTTCCCTCTCTCTCTTTACCTGTCATTTCTCTCTCTCACTATCTCTGTATCTCTCACTGTCTATCTCTGTATCTCTCACTATCTCTCTCTGTATCTCTGACAATCTCTCTCTGTATATCTTACTATCTCTCTGTATCTCTTACCATCTCTCTCTGTATCACTCTCTGTATCTTACTGTCTCTCTCTGTATCTCTTGCTGTATATCTCTGTATCTCTCACTATCTCTCTCTGTATCTCTTACTATCTCTCTCTGTATCTCTTACTATCTCTCTCTGTATCACTCTCTGTATCTTACTGTCTCTCTCTGTATCTCTTGCTGTCTCTCTCTGTATCACTCACTATCTCTTTTGTGTCACTCACTATATCTCTCTGTATCACTCACTATCTCTCTGTATCACTCACTATCTCTCTTTGTATCTCTCTGTCTCTCTCTGAATCACTCACTATCTCTTTGTACCACTCACTATCTCTCTTAGAATCACTCACTATCTCTCTCTGTATCACTCACTATATCTGTATCTCTCACTATCTCTATACCTCTCACTGTCTCTCTGTATCACTCACTATCGCTCTCTGCATCACTATCTGAATCTCTCTCTGTATTACTCTCTGGATCTCTCACTATCACTCTCTGTATCACTAATTATCTATCTCTGTATCACTCTCTGTATCTCTATCTATCTCTCTCTATCTCTCACTAGATCCAGAGAGACGTGTGCATTTACCTACCTACTTAGTGTGTAGTGTGTGTGTGTGTGTATGTGGAAGGGGGGGGGGGGGGGGGGGGGGGGGCAAAGAGAGTGAGAGAGAGTGAGGAAAAGTTTATCCAAATGTTATAAAACTATTTATCTTTTTTGTCAGTGTGCCTTGGTTACAGAGCCGACGAAAATGTGATGAAACATGCCGGTTGGAGCTGCTCTGTCTCATGTAAAGTTGTTTGGAGTCAAGTTGGTCTTGCACCACAAGGAACAGTTGGAGTCCCGCTGTTTTTACACATACAACAACGCTGTTGTTGGGAGAGGCAGCAGAACAAGACGGGGAGATGGGGAAGGAAGGGGGAGAGGGAGAGTTTTAGAGTGTGAGTGTGAGAGAGAGAGACAGAGAAAGAGAGGGAGAGACAGTGTTTGAGAGAGAGACAGAGAGAGAGAAAGAGAGAGAGGGAGAGACAGCATGTGAGAGAGAGAGACTGAGAGAGACAGAGAGAGACAGAGAGAGACAGAGAGAGACAGAGACAGAGACAAAGACAGAGACAGAGACAGAGAGAGGTAGAGAGAGGTAGAGAGAGGGAGAGAGAAGAGACATAGAGCGAGAGAGTGTACGAGAGGATGAGAGAGAAAGAGAGTGAGAAAGGAAGAGAGGAAGAGATGGAGAGAGAAAAAAAGAGAGCAAGAGAGAGCAAGAGAGAGCAAGAGAGAGAGAGAAGGGGGGGAGACGGGACGGTAGAGATCTGCCACCTTGTCTCCAAATCAGCAAGGGGCATTCTTGCTTACCCGCTCCCGCTTATGCAATGTTTCCACGGCAATGGGGCTCATGGGTAAAACAATGCACTGCATGGCTAATATTGGCTCCTGAGTCACTAGGAGAGTGATTTCATTATATATTTATTCGTTTATTTATTTTCGGAAGTCGGATTAAGAGTCCGTATCCACCCCTATTGAGGAGCGAGGGTCAGGATGTGTGAGAAACCCGGGGCTCTCTCCCCACTATTGGTTACACAGCGTAGTCAAGATAAACAGACACAAAATAAAATCACCCACTAAAAGCAAACATGTGCTTATTTCCTTGTGTTTGCGTGTGCTCGACCGCGGCTAACTCCACCTTATTAGGCGGAGGAGGGTGGCGGCGACGGAGCAGGGCATTAAGGCGCCATCCTTCACGACAAGCAACGCCCTCGCCTGGCGGTACATCGGCCGCGTTGCGCCCAGCTAACGATCCTGCCTTTTACAGACCCGTCCACGCATATTATTATGCCTCTCTGCTTGCGCAACGCAGGCACAGAACTCTGGGAAAACAACAGCAACCAGCACTCACTTTTTTCCGTACTTATTATTATTATTATTTCTTTTGCGGTATGACTTTCTGCAACAGCAAAAAAGGAACAGGAGGTGCCGTGCATGGGAAAAGCAAAACAACAATGCACAAATGAGCGGGCATAGTAATGTTGTATAATTTGAAAGACGCTGTTGGAACAAGATGTGTGAGAGGGAAGACGCATGACCTCAAAGTCCCACCAGCCGGGGTGTAAAATGTGCAGGTGAGGAGGAGTCATTTGAAAAAAATAAATAAAAGAATGTTGTTGTTGAAATTGGCGCTTTGCAGGTGAGCTGCTGCCGTGAGTGCCCTACACCAACGCTCCAGCACCACATCTTCCTCCTCGAGTGAACAGAGATGAACCGCAAGTGAACTCCTGCGGCAGAGTCACTTCAGGAATAGAATAAGGTGGGGTAAAAAGTAACAAGATGGAGGAGAGCTCGCTCGTGTGTGTGTCTGTGTGCATGATCAAAATGCCGCGGCAGAGATGGAACTATCAAGAGTTGGGCGGAGCAGTGGGCTGCAGTGACATTAGCACCATCACCACCGTAGCACCCACTTTCCCATCCCCCCCCCCCCCCCCCCCCCCACCCTCTATATTCTGCACCCCACCTTCCGTACCGCTTCAACCCACTCCTTCTCCACACACTCCACCTCTGCCCTTACATTTACCCTCAGGTATAAACTCCCCCATCACGTCATAATCCTATAATTCATATCACTACCTCCACCCTTTTTCCCCTGGGTGGTGGTGGTTTGGGTGGTGGTGGTGGTGGGGGCGGGCGGGTACAAGAACATGGCCTTATTAGGAAACAAAAGGTACGTTGTCTTTCAACCTTTCGCAAAATGTCAAGAAGGCCTGCCTGTCCTGCAGACAGAGCAAGGTGGTGGGAAAATGGGCGAGTTAAGGGAAAGAGACACTGGCAAAGGAGGATGAGAGAGAGAGCGAGAGAGAGAGAGAGAGAGAGAGAGAGAGAGAGAGAGAGAGAGAGAGAGAGGGGGGGGGAGAGAAAGGTGGAGGGATGGAGGATTCAAGTTCAGTGGTGATACTAAGTACAAGCGGTGGGTCTGGCTGAGCATCTGGGAGACTTGGTATGGCAGGCTGTCCCACTCTGCATTCTGGACCACAGCTGTATATTGAGCAGGTTTGACCTTATGCTTAGGAGTCTCATTAGCTTCCTGGCAGCCGCTGCAACCGTGTGTGTGTGTGTGTGTGTGTGTGTGTGTGTGTGTGTGTGTGTGTGTGCGCGTGTGTTTGTGGATATGAAACACAGAGAGAAAGACAGAGTTTGTTGTGCATATTGTGTTTTGTGTGCGTGTGTGTGTGTACACGCACATAAATGCGCATACTAATTGATACAAGATATTGATTATCACCAACCAGAATAAAGTCATGATGGCATAAGGGTAAAAATGTGCATGCATTGGCAGGAAATTGTTGGGTTTATGGAACACAAACATAGTATCGGATAATTCATACAACTTTGTATGAATTCTTATACTATCTTGTTATATGAAAAGATTATTCAGTGGGAAAAGCGAGGAATTCTAAATGCCACTTCAGGCGTTATGAGTTTTTCAACAACAACAAAGTGGCATGTGATTAATTCAGCTGGTTTTGCAGTTTGTTCACTTCCCTACATCAGCAAGTGAGTGTAAGCAAAAACATAACATTAACGTGCAGCATCCTGTTTAAATCTCACCCTACTGTCAGTTAATAACCTCTAGAAGCAATTAACTTTCTCTTTTTATTGTCATTTGTAGACATGAACTAGCGTCTAACCTGGTTGTCATTGAGATTCAATGATTAAAACTCCTCATTTGCATAATGATAATTGGAAGGGAGAGCAGGACCCACAAGAGTTTTGCCTTTTAAAATAATGACCTATACATCATACATAAATATTTAAAAACATTGAGGTTATTGTTGAGGGAGTATCAACGCAAGATGAGACAATCATTACACATCCATCAAAAATCTACGTAAAAAAGTATGGAAACAAACAATTTATTCATAACTCTGGATAATGCTCTCTGTTTACACAAGTCAACCAATTCTTGACTTATGTAAACCGATGTTGCCTCATGTGGAGTTAATTGCTTAAAAAAAAAACACATCTTGGATCAGCTTCAAGGCAGGACCGCTTTGTCACCACGGTGACATCTTTATGGGTTGTCAAAGTGATGGGAGGCAAAGAAAGCACTACTGTAGCTGGTATCTGGGCATGCAAACACGTAGTGCACCGTCCCGGTTGGGGACTGGCAGTACAGCAGTTGAATGCTGCTACGCTATAGAATAATCATGGTGAGCTAGCTTCAGGTACACTCAATGCCCCTAATTATTTAGGCTTAGCATTTGCCAATGTAATATATACACAGTGTATATATATAGTACACAATATATGAGAGAACCACCTCACCTTTAGCTCTATTCTCTTGCATAACGGTCTGTCTGTCTGTCTGTGGGCCTGAGCAGAGGCTGATGGCTGGTCGAACGTGCACTGCCAGTTCCCTCTGTGTCCTGCTCTACAGCTAACTTCATTAGCATGGTCAAATGTATGTGTATGCAGTTTTACACAAAGTCCCAGAATGCAATTAGCAGTTGTTTGAGGTTGACATAACCAGCCAAACATAAGACAATAGCCGCACTCTGTATTAACAAACAGAGGGGATGGGCAGGTGTTGGTGACGGTGGAAAAATTGAAGGAAAAAATGACTTGTACAGAGGCGGGATCATAGCGGCTTATCTCCGCCATGTTGAATCATCGCTCCACAAAGAAAAACAGCCTCTGATGTGGGATTTACTCAAGCTAAACTCTTTACTTAAGACTGTGGTAAGGGGGGCGTGGCTTAGCGCTGGCTGCAGACAGAAGGGGCGGAGCGGCTCAATTGGGGTCACAGACGCAGCTGTAGGGGATGAGCGCAATTAGGTAATTTACTATAAAGACTAACATGTGTTGTGCTCTCCCCACAGTGAGGTCGGGTCCAGCCACGCGGTTTGTGAGTTTCTTTGGTTTGCCGGGCTCGAAGACCGGAGGAGTCTGGTTGTTGTGGGACGTGCTTGTCCAAAAAGGACCATGAACCTTGTTTTGCAAGGCAAGAGAGCGATACTGGAGGAGGGCAGTCACTCGGTGTCCCCTCCCGCTGAAAATAAAAGCGATTTCTTTTGCAACCCTCGTCTGTGTGGTTCATTCCCTGGCACGTAGTCCAGCCGTGGCCACAAAGACAAAACACGCAACTGAAAACACAGGAATCCAATCGCGGCGATCCGCTGGCGTCATGTTAATCGCAGAGATCACGCCTGTTCCCGGCATGAACCCCCGTGCTATCCCGGGATTCAGCGCTGGCTTTAACGTCCAATAAGACAGTAAAGCCAGACTTATATGCAGCTTAGCAAAGCCCCCCCACCCCTCCAGTCTGAGGCCTGTCTGTGTCCCCCCCCCCCCCTCCTCACCAGCAGCCAGACACTCATAAAGATTTGTTATGAAAGATGGACTGAGAGGAAAACAGAGAGGAGATAAAGGTAAACACTGGCCTCTGAAAGAATGCAGATGAATGTTAGAAAAATCATGCAGCGTGACCAGCCAACAGTGAACCAAACCCACCGAACTTGAAAATGGACATTCCGAAAGAAATTTACCAAACGCAAAACATCGAACTCAAAACGCTAACCAAATTGACCAAACTCAACCCAACCGATCCTTAAACAACAGACCGAACCCAAGACACTGAACAGATGGACACGTACTACAGACACGATGAATCACCAACAAACACAAAACACATCTTAATAAAAAGAATGCAGCCATCATGTTTTGTTTTCACAGACAGAAAACAGACTTCACGTAGACATAGGTCAATGGCAAAGAAGAGGCCAAGAAAACGTAGGCATCTCACAAATTCTCACAAATACGATTTGGGCTGTAGACCAACGTAGCTATTATACATTTTGATGTGAGACCCGGTTGAATCAGTAGAGATCTGTGTTTGGAGGGTTTGGGAAATTATTGCTATGGTGAGTTTTTTTGTGTGTATCTTCTCCCAGAGCATAAATAGTACTTTTTTGTTTACTCTTTTTTCCTCTCTTGGCATTACTTCCCTGTAACTTATCGTTTCATCCCACACTTTATTTTGTCCTTAGTGTACGATGATCGATTGGAGTGTTGTCTGTCTTGTCTTTGGGGCCCCAGTTTTCAAACAGAGCGAATCTTCAGTATGCGTTTGTGTGGACATTTTATTGTAAAATGCCCTTGACACCCACCACCTCCCTCTTGCTTCTCAATTTCTCTTTGTTTCTTGTCATCTTTCTTTTCTCTTCATCCTGCTTTCTTCATCATCTTTGTTTTTCGTCTTGTTCTCATTGTTCTGCTTCAGCTGGAGCCCCAGGGAAACCACTGCCTTCCTGTCTTGTCCTGTCTTGTTGTTGTCTTGTCATTTGGTTTACTAACAATTTCTGCAAATTTTATTTACTTAGAAATCCCATGGCCTAATTAAGGTTATTAAGGGTTATCATTGTCGGTGTGCATTAAACATCGGAAAAAGATGTTCCATGAAATCCATTGAAATCCCACATAATGCCTTTGTCTATCTGTCACTTTCCTTTTATTCCTTCATGCTGATTTAATGGGTGGAGTCCATTTTCCCTCATG
The DNA here is from genome assembly GCA_026745465.1 of Lota lota. Lineage (NCBI taxonomy): Eukaryota > Metazoa > Chordata > Actinopteri > Gadiformes > Lotidae > Lota > Lota lota. Next base: position 1,340,730 of record JACYXH010000429.1, on the reverse strand, counting down.
GCTGAGTAGCCAAGCAGGTGACCAATAACCGTACACTCACGTGGCAACGGTGCCTTTTGACGGCATTTAAGACTTTGAGGAAATGCTCACAATCCTGAGCCTTTCCAAGACAGAGTTTATGAGCCGACATTAATATGTATATTAATACACTTATGACATTTTCTTGACAAGCTTTTCAGGAGATGCGTAATGTAAACTGACATGTTATGGTTACGTTTTTTACATCCTGCTTGATTCCATTCCTTTATTTCTGCTTCCACCCCTTCATTCAGTCCTGTTTCTCTGTGTATCCTTTGCTTGGCTTTTCTTCAGTTGTGTTCACTTGCCATTCCTCCCTCCCCCCCTTTCCTTTCACCTTTGTTTTCTTTCTTTCTATCTCGGGGCTGGCCCTGTCAAAGTACTGGAAGAACAAAGTGGCCCGGGCCATCCGAGACGGCCGGCATGCTCCGATATTGGAACAGGCCGACATCTCTCATCCTGACCGCAGAGGTGTGCAGGGAGTAGGGGAGAATAGAATAACAGACAGGGGAAGCCAGGGAGGAAGCAAAGGGGAGATGTTGGTGGAATATATTGATTGAGAAGCCTGGAAGACCGTGGGATGGACAGAGAGACAAAAGCAATGCAGAGGGAGGGAGTGAGAGACAGATAGAGAGAGAGATAGATAGATAGAGAAAAGAGGAATGGAAGAAATAGATGACATTGACTGGGAGAGATATCCCGGTTGTCAGTAACAGAGTTACTGTCAGAGTAAGACATCATAGTATCACCGTAGTGGCGAAGGCAAAGTGTTTGATGGTTGACTTTTGGCTGTCTGAACGCTGACTCACTCTACAGTAAATCAGTCGGCGACCGAGACATTATGGCCGCGACGGCGCTTATTGGAGGTAATTTACAACACTGTGTCCTTGCGTTCTATGGTGAACCAGTCTGGGGGAAACCTCTATCTAAGCCATTACTCCCTCATTGTGTGTGTGTGTGTGTGTGTGTGTGTGTGTGTGTGTGTGTGTGTGTATCTGTGTTGTTATTCTTTTTTTTTTGCACTCTCACTCTCCACTTCCTCTGGGCACCTGAATAGAGGTATCAATTCGTGTTGCAACTGGATATCTTTTCAATACGTTGATGTGCCCCCCTGGATGGCAGTCTCCACTAGGAGGGCTCTGAAGTTTAGCGCAGTCAGCCTGTTGGTGTGGGATTTGGCCGAGCGGACGTAGACCCGCTTTTACCGTTCATCTCGTTACAGTGATCTTTTCCTGGACAGTGCGCAGCTCCAACTTGATGGCTCCCAGAGTCCTTTCCCCTTGACCCGGTTCTCTGGACCGCGACCCACACCGGCATCAGATTGCACTGGGCACCCTTGGACAGCAAGGCACGACTCTCCTCCGATACGTCCTCACCTTCCGCGGCATCAAGATCGGCTAGGATGAGGGTCAAAGCAGAATGGAAACGGGATGCAGCGTTCTTGGAGTGTTTGGTGATTTCCATGACGGTCTCAAATGCGTTGATCCGGGTGGTCACATGCGCGACTTCCAGGTCGATGTTGTTCTGAATTTGTTTGGCTCTGGATTCCATTTCGGTTTTCAGTTCTTCAGTTTTGTTCACGATTTTCTGCAGGGATGCAATTCTTCAGCACGTTCACGTACTACTGTCTGCATTAGTATTGCCACTACACATAAACTAGGTTCTGGTCATCCGGCATTTGAGCTTGGGTGTCAAGAGCTTAACTTCAATTACTAAGTAATTATTACGTTGAATTACGATAATGTGCTCGGTCTAGTGTTTTAGTGTTCAATGTTTACACGTTAACAAAGTCCCCTGACGAGCACAGCGACAAACACTGCATACCGTGTTCACCGCAAATTGGGAGCAAACAAGCACTAATAAAACAGGTGTCTGGTGTGTGAATGACCCACATAATATGGGTGTTGCCAGAAGGTGTTCAATAAGTGTCTCATTCCCCACCTAACCACCACCTCCATCAGGGCCATGTTCTCCTGAAGTCCCTTCCACTCCCTCCTCTCCTCTTTTCTCCCCTCCTCTCCTTCACTATTTCCCCTGGTTTATTTTATGTGAGTTGCCTCTCTCCCTCCATCTCCTTGTCTTCCACTCCTTCCTCGCCTCCTCTCCTTCCTCTCCTTTTCATTAAGTGTGCCTTTGTACCTTGAAAAGGTTATATTGTTAGAGATGAGGAGGAGTGAGCCAAAGATAGGGGATAGGAAAGCCCATCTAAAGGTGTGAGACAATATGTATGCAAATGTTCTCGTGTTACCTGAGGGAGATAGCGGGAGGAGGATTTATCATCCAATATCAGCTCATCCCCGATGGTAATGATCAGCGCATGAATCCACCGTATAACATGCTTAATACACCGCTTCAGACGCCGCTCGCAGAACAACACTGTGAATCAGGGAATATTGCGTTTTTTATCTTCAAAACAATTAAAGTCGATTAAAAGAGACGTGGCCTGACACAAATGGATGGCAACATTGAACATATATTAATATATATATATCTTTCGTAGTGCATACTGCATTGCTGCATTGCTGCTTTTGCCCCAAAATACATACAAAGACAAAGACTCCAGTGGAGACATGTGATGCCGGAGAGAGGCAGCCAGGGCGCGGCGACACACTGCGAGGTACGGGTGTTAACTCAATGGAAGTGTTCCGTGACAGTCTTTTGTCGCAATTAGCAGCAAAGAAACAATTAAAAGTGTGACTCAACCTCTCGTCTTAGTATGTAACAGGAGCATGCGGGGAACATTGTGGTAAAGGCGGGAGCTGTATAAAAGCGTCCGAAAATGCTAACTACACTTGGCAATGCTTGTTGTGTTGCCAAGTTTGCAACACATTGCAAACACATGCATGTTGATTCTGTCACTGCAGACGCAAAGGATCAACGCGTTTCTCCAGGGTAACCTGCATCACCTTACCATACCGGCAATAAGTGGGCTAACCTTTTGAGTCGTATGTGTTTGTTTAAGCATTTATTCTTCACTGTCAGGTGAATAAGTGATAATGTTGTATGTTGTATCCCGTGACAGGAAAAAGCAGAAAAACAGGCCTTATTTACATTATTTACCATATTAACTTAGCATGTGAATCACATGAAACCAATATTTCAATATTCCACATTATCTCTGTGTATATATATATGTAAATCTACATGGAAGTTCCCCAGCTATGAGGCCCCGAGAGGCAGCCTAGATGGCCCAGGACAAGGCAGCACAGGGCGGGTGTGTGTTGGCTAATCGAGGCAGCCTCTTCCGTACAGAGGTAACCTTATACCCCTGGCCTAGCAGATAGGACGAGAGGGGAGCCGTCCTGACGGCCTCCCCGGGATGCTTGTCCCTTCATGAAGCTCCCTGCTAACAGCAATAACGTAATCAACCGCGGACGCCCGCAGATGGGGAGCTATGAGGAACATTCACAGGAAACACTTTGGTTGCCGGGCAGAGGTCGATTATTGCTGTTTTGTTATGAGTGAAGACCTCCCCCTCTCTCTCTCTCTCTCTCTGAAACTGTTTAGGTTGTTGACATTGCATTTGTAACACAGAGGACGATCGTACAGATGTTTGCGCAGTGAACTCTGCAGTGAAATGTGTTTCCCACGCACTGTGTGGCTTGAAGACCTGTTGTTCCAGAAACCGTTTGGAATATTGGACTCTAAATGTATGATTGCCTTGTGCAAAACATTAAGAAAAGCCTCAACTCTTTTATCAGTTTTTATCATGAGCTATGTGTGCTGCAGTTAGCCTAAACCTTCTGAAACGTAACCCGTTTATGAGCTAAGCCTTAAAATATCTCAGGCAATTACAATTACAGCAACAGCACTAGTAAGGTTCT
>JACYXH010000429.1:1326888-1334388 GCA_026745465.1 Lota lota | reverse complement strand
TCCATGGAAGTGAGAAGCAGGAATGAGGTGTCTTGGGTAACTGAGAGCGCTGTTCAACATGGAGGTTCAGGTGAAGGGTGGAGGGGGGGAGGGGTGTTGAGTTAGGGTGGGGCTAGCCTCCCACTAGTAACAAGTCAACACATCTGAATGGTTTATACATTTCCATGAGATTTAAGGTTTTCATGTTCCGTCCCTTTTTTTGTTTTACCTAAGAAAAGCGAGTCAACACGTCTTCTGATTTTGAAAACCCGAGCGTGAGTTAGCATGTAGCGTTTGTACTTGCAGGCTTTTTTTTTGCCTTCTATTAGAACTCAGAGTTATTATGCGCTTTCCCTGTGTGTCCGTGCGCGCCTTCACACACGTGCACGTGCACAAAGTGCACGTTTTTGTTTCCCTGATGAATTACACGTAGCTGAGTTGAGACAGGGGGAGACGGAACGAGGGAGGGTGGGAGAGAGAGGTAATGGGTTTCTGCCGATTGTAAAGTTTCAGGGTCACTGAGCCTGTTACAATAGAAGCACACACACACACACACACACACACACACACACACACACATTACTAACCACCCAACATCTAGTGCTTACATCTAAGGAACCATCTCTCGTTCTTAATTTTATTTCTTAACACACACACACACACACACAAATCCTCATGCACGCACACACCCACATCCACACCCACACCGGGAACACAGATGCAGATGCAGACACACACAGACACACACTCACACACACACACACACACACACACACACACACACACACACACACACACACACACACACACACACACACACACACATACACACATGAACACAAGCAGACACACACACATGCACACACACACACACAAACATGCACATATACACACACAAAAACACACACACACTGACAACCATGCACACACACTCAGCTGCAGGCTTGGACTGCATGACCCTCTTCTACCCCCTGACCCCCCACCTCAGGTCTGGCTGGCCCCAGGCTACAGTTCTCTGCCTGGTCCTACCAGCAGGTCTACAGTTCTCTGCCTGGTCTTCCAGCAGGTCTACAGTTCCCTTCCTGGTCTTCCAGCAGGTCTACAGTTCCTTTCCTGGTCTCTAGCAGGGAGCGGGGGTCAGTCTTCAGAAGCATCTTATTAGTGCAGTACTAATGTCTTCTTTGGATTCCTGGGCCACTGCGGTTGCCCCCTGGTTTAATTGGTTCTATAAATATTTCATTGGTTTAAATACAGCGCATCACCTTTTTCCCACCTCCTCCTCCTGCTCTCCCTCCATCCCAGCGGTATGGGCTCCTCAATCTGTCGCCTGACAACGAGAGCCACAGCTCGACGGACCGTGGAGCCAGCCGTTTTGCTTACTTTGCACTCAAGCGTCTCTTCTTTGTTTGGGTTGTGTTAATATGCACCGATTGGCTGCAGTGAAAACAGAATTCACTCATCACAGGGCGATCGACGGGAAGTGTGCCTGGATCCGAATGGATCCCCATCTCAGGATGTTCCGTAAAACTGTTTAATAACAATTGATCATCGCAGCGATGTTCATCGGAACACATTACCATACTGTTTCATCGCATGAATTAATGATGCCTAAAGAGGCATCTGTGCTTTCCTGCATCATTAAAACAGTACATACTTCAAGTTATTTACCGATCTCTCAAGGCAGGGCAAGTGTATTTGTCCAGCACTTGATCACGGCTACGGCCTACGGCTAAGGGAAACACATGCACTCATCAGACAATTACACTTTATTGTTGCCATTTATCAGCACCACTTCTGATCAATTTAGCCCAGAGAAATATTTACTAAGCATTTACAAGCTTTAACAACCGTAAACAGCCTTCATCTGAAGTCAAGGAGCCTTTAATTGAGATATGGATGTTAAATAAGCATGAAGGTTAATAGGCTTGGCAAAACTGATGATGTGAATTGATATGACGAGTGTGAGTTCAAGGAATGTACGAAATAACAAAAAACATTTGATAAACCGCCTGACATGAATAACAATTTAACAAGTCGAATCAACTTTCTGGTATAAAAGTATTAATAGGATTCAACGCAGTTTGTCGCTTGCACCCGGGAGATCAGTATTCATTTTCCATCATCTACCAATATCTTTCTACAAATTGTGTGTATTTGTAGTAAAATATTGGTAGATGATAGAAAATCGACAAATACAGATGGACTAAAGGGTCTCTCTGTGTCGCGCTTTAGAATATTTAGTAAATTTACACTTCTGAAAGAACGACAATTATCATCATCAAACATACGTACATGTACACATAGGAATACATGTTTATTTAAGAAACAATACAATAGTATATATATGTATTTTGTAATATTACAAAATACATTATTATATTATTTTTGTTGTATGTTTTGTTATGTATGTATGTAGTTAGGCTGAATAGGCTGGACTGATGAAGGACTGTGTTTGCACAGACTGGGAATCTATACGTTGTTGATATGTTCAGTGTGATGAAAATGCACCTGGCACTAGAGTGTTTTCTATTGTCACCACTAGGGGATGATTTACCCATTGGATCACATGGCAGTAGTCTTTCCACACTGGTCTACAGAGTGGAGTGGAAGGTGGAGGAGTCATGCAAGATGGATGTCCGGCGAAAAATGGACATCAATGATCATTTTTTTAAATGGACATTTTAGTCTGACTTGGACATAAGACGAATAAGAGAAGAAAACATTTGCATTCAGTGACTGTAGAGTAAGGGGCAGGCACATACGCTGTCTCACATGGGAACGTAAAACACACACACACACACACACAGGTGCACAAACACACATCCACACACACACACACACGCACACATGTACATACGCACAACATGGATGAGAAAACAGAGACAGGTGTGTAAGTAAAGTAAACACACCCGCTTACAAACACACAGACAAACACACATGCCCATGCTGACACATATACACATACACACAAACAGAAATACAAACACACATGTGGCCGCTGGCACACTCAAACACACACACACACATACACACCCACACACACACAGCAACACCTGGCTACCCTGGGGCTCCAGGACAGAATCAGCGAGGGAACGAGAATCAGAAGAAGAAAGGAACTGGACAGAATGAGCTGATGGTAGAGGAGAGGAGAGGAGAGGAGAGGAGAGAGAGGAGAGGAGAGGAGAGGAGAGGAGAGGAGAGGAGAGGAGAGGAGAGGAGAGGAGAGGAGAGGAGAGGAGAGGGGAAAGGAGAGGGGAAAGGAGAGGGGAAAGGAGAGGGGAGGGGAGGGGAGAGGTGTGTGTGTGTGTGTATGAGGGTGTGAGGGTGTGAGGGTGTGTGGACTTATATAGTGTGTTCACTTAAATGCACTATAGTACTACTACTAATAATAATATTGATACAAATCATAATGTTTGATTTCAGCTCTCTTTTCAACAGAACAGAGATAAAATATGCAGCAGCCTGCTCTGGGGATACAGGAGGCAGCCTTCAGAGAGCTAGAGACACACGGCCATGAAGCATTTGAGTGTGTGCAGGAGCTTTTTTTTTTAAGTAAACTTTGAATGAGATCCGGCAGCAACAGGAGCAAGGACAAACGAGGCACTTCATGATTCATGATTTCACCGAAAAAGTTTCTCACTCTCACCACGATACCAGCAGCATAGGTTCCAAGTATGTTAAGATCAGAACATCTTCACACACACAGACACGCACGTACGCAAATACACACACACACACACACACACACACACACACACACACACACACAAGCACAGGCCTTTCATTGTTGTGTGCCTTGTATTCTATAGTCTACAATCTGCGGTACGCGTCCTGTATTCACCTTAACAGTGCCCTAAAGGTGGCAGGTCACACAAGTTCACACTTATGTTCAGACATCTATAGTATACCAGCAACATCGCTGAACATCTTTCTTTGTTTGTTTCTGTAATTTAAGTAGTGACTGTTTTGGCAAAGGACAAAACAACGCCAGTAAAACAATACACATTTAAATCAGTGGTCCAGAGGGCTTTGGGGGTTTGTGTTTTGGGATGTGTTTGTTTTGAGGCTACCATGCCAGGTACACTGCAGGTACATTTCAGAGTGAACACAGCCCTTTTCTGCTGACTTGTCCTACCCTACAGGGAGCTTGAGCTTCGGTTTTGTGTATTTATATTATTTTGTTATGTTGAAAGCATGGGCGCAGGTCCTGGGGGGGAACTTCTGAAAAAGTTGTCCCCCCCTCATATAACTGTATGTTACTGAAATTATATATTTAATAGAAGAAGACTCCACTTTTGTACTAATCCACACACAAGCACAACACTTTTTAAAGCTTTTGTTTATGCCCCCCCCATGTATCCTGCTCAGTGGTCTGAACCGTTGCATATACGATTGGTGCGTTACACCTCTATGCCTTTTTTCAGAGAATGAATGACGCTGCATTTGTGGATGTATAGCTCTGAAAAATAGGTAAATATGTATAGTGATGGCCTAAAAGTGATTCATTAATATATATTTTAAGCTACTATTAATGGCTGTGTGTCTGTTACAGCAAATCATTTGATATATGTTGGTGATATTATTGATGTCCCCTCCAGAAAATACTCCAGTTTGTGGTTCCCCCCTAATTTGTAATGACATCTGCGCCCTTGGTTGAAAGTATGGCGGAAGGACGTGTCGAACGAACTGCATATCCAAAACGCTAAGAATATTCAAAAAGCACTTTAACGGAAAACACAAACGCAAAAGCCCCAACACAATTGCAGAACCACAACACAACTGCAACAACACAAATGCAAAAGCCCTAACACAAATGCAAAAGCCACAACACAACTGCAAACACCACACCACAAATGCAAGAGCCCTAACATTATATACTTACGTTTTATTACAGATTACTATTTTGGCCTATTGTCCTTTTAGTGCTGCCTGAAATGGCATTTTTCAGTTTGTGTGGCAAGAACATCGAATCTTTGTACAATGCCAATGAGCATGCCATAAGTGAAAGGTAACATTTCAAAGCGTACATATTTTGGTAATAGGCTTAGGCCATCCACAATCTCTACTGTATATATAATCACACTCCACCGGCAATAGAAGTAGTTGACACTCACTCAGCCACCACACTCAGTTGTGTTGTGGGTTTTGCGTTTGGATTTTTTGTTTATGCGCTTGTGTTTTTCGATATGCATATTTGGTTATGCAGTTTGTGCGACATGTCTCGACCACCGTATGAAAAGGGCCTGGCACAAGATATAATTTGCTTTTCAATTGTTGTAATTATCTCATTTTACAAGTCAGTCCATTTAAGTTAGTTTACGTCTCAGTTATAAAGATGGCCAATGTAAAACTGGGCTAACTATATCCTGTCATGGGAACTGTATTCTGCCATGGACATTTTCTTTTATAGTTTAGGTCACTTACAGTTATTTCATCAGTCCCCTCCAAACCTTGTATTGATTGAAATACAAATATAATATAAATAGTTTACAAAATGTACAATAGCAAATATGCTCTCTATAAATAAAGGCAAAAAAAATAAATAACACAATTGTAAATTGCATTAATCTAAAATAAGATTTCAAATGTCTTACTGTCGTTTGGGATATGTGGAAGAATGAGTTACATTTGGTATTTTCTGAAAATGAGTGAAACATTCTGAGCTGGTTAGTAGAGGAAGAAAGGTGACAATAGCATATTACTGCCAGCCCTGGAGCCAAAGGCTCCGTGTGTGTTTTCTGTGTTTCCATATATGAGAGAGAGAGAGAGAGAGGGACCGGTAGAGAGAGAGAGTGGAAGAAAGAGAGAAGGACAGGTAGATAGATAGAGAGAGAGAGAGAGAGAGAGAGAGAGAGAGAGAGAGAGAGAGAGAGAGAGAGAGAGAGAGAGAGAGAGAGAGAGAGAGAGCAAGAGAGACTGCCTTATGGCAGCTGCTGTGGCCCTTTATACCTTGTCAACTGTCATCCATCCACATAGCTTTGCACCGCTGGCGTCTCAATCTCCTGACATAATACTACACACACATGCACACACACACACGCACAGATACACGTCCGGACACACACACACATGCACAAAAACACAAACACACACACACACGCACACACACACACACACACACACACATCCCAATATGCACTAACACATCACGCAACTGCACACACACAAGCAAAAATACAGGTCAGCACACAAAACCACACACACACACACACACACACACACACACACACACACACACACACTATTGGCACACATTCAATGCAGGAAGGCAGAGGTGCATACACGTTGCTGTGAATGCACACTCGCCTCTCCCAAACACACACACACACACACACACACACACACACTCACACACACACACACACACACACACACACACACACTGACAGGCGGTGTCCCCACCAGTGAGTGTTCCCTGATTAACGAGATGGTTTGTTCTCTTCCTCAGGCCAGGACCAATCAGGAGCGAGGACACAAATCTCTTCCCGCTGGCGTAGCTGAAGGCCACCAGCCACTATTTATTGGCAATCTCAGCCCTAACTATCCAGACAGAGAGAGCAACACGCCCGACACTGGTACCCGGGGCACATCATCACTGTGTACAGTTCATGCATTAAATGTCTAATGTGTATATATACATACACACACATAGGAGAAAATAGTGGCCATTTTCTCTCATACATGATTTGCTGCTCATAAATTACAAGCAGTTATCATCGTTATGGTAATAACGGGTGCAGGTGTTTCATTATGGGCTGCATCTTGAGCTCACTGAGCACGATCAAAGATGAGATTCATTAGAATCTCGCCTACATACATCTTGTTGAACGCACCTCTGGAAAGATCCTTTGAGGTGGCGAAATGTAAATCTTTTTGGACGTCATTAGCAGAGTGGCATGAGTGACAGCAGAGCTGACCAATAGTTACATCTGTGTTGATCTGTATTGAGATCGAAAATAACCTCTAGTGAAGCAGAGTCTTTACATGCTGCTGGCAGCCGTTCCAAAACAGCTATTGATAGAATGCTTTACATATTTTCTCTTTCTTTTTAATCTCACCCCGCATGACAACTTAGCTGTTGCAAACACTTAGCAACGTTCCCAGTGGTTATTTTAAGATGACTTTCAATGTTTACACCATCTAATTGAATGGCCTTAACATCTTGTCACCAGCTAAACTAAAGTTAATCTGGCACGTGCTCCGTCCTCTCAGGGATAAGGTGTTGAGTGCTGTTGTGCTTAACAAGATAGCCTTTTGTCCTCTTAATCATTTTCTTCTTCTCCTCTCTCGCTCTCCTTTGTCCTCGCCACCAGGCTGATTGGCTTGAGAGGTAAGGAGAGGAGAGGAGAAGAGAGGCCTCAAGAACATCAAACTTAAGGTACAATGTCCATGCACATACACACACACAAACCAACACACACACACCGACTTCAACCCCCCAACATACACACATACAAACAAACAAACGCACACACACCACATGCCCCGCCCTACCATACACACACACACACACACACACAC
>JACYXH010000429.1:1309388-1321888 GCA_026745465.1 Lota lota | reverse complement strand
ATCAAAATACCATGCAAGCTATTCGGCAGCTCGGAATACAGGTGCAAAACCTCACAGCAGCACTGTGATCACTGCAATGTAACACAGAATCTCAGTCATTAACAGTATGCTAACACTCTGACAGACAGACACACACACACACACACACACACACACACACACACACACACACACACACACCTCTCCTCATCTTTCCTGCAACACAGGTAACACAGAATGGGGTCTGTTAAATAAATGAAAGTATTATACAAGCACAGATACGTAAACACAGCAAATAAAGGTGCATAGTAAACACACAGGTGAAAACGAATTACTTTCACAAACACACACAATCACAAATATATACACAAACACACACAGGCACAACTGTATGTACAACGTGTGTGTGTGTGTGTGTGTGTGTGTGCGTGTGTGCGTGCGTGTGGTGTGTGTACTGCAGTGAGAGGAGGAAGGACGCATCTTAATGTGACTTGCGCGGCTAGCAGGGGTGTGGTCGTGCTGAGTGGCGGCTCAAGGGAGACCCAGAGTCCCGCCTCCCAGCAGTAGGGGTGTAGTCAGCCGTGCCGGAAGAACACACACACACACACACACACACACTCACACACACACACACAGGGGATACAGTAGACACCCACACCCACATACACAGTAGCACATACACTCACACACACACACACACACACACACACACACACACACACACACACACACACAGGAGATACAGTGGACACCAGCATGCACACACACACACACACACACACACACAATCACACGCATGCACACACACACTTATATACAAACGTGCGTTTAAGAACATAGGTCCTTACTCACGTGCTGGGCGGTGAGTTAAAATCGGATGTTAAAAACAATGTTACTAATTGTATGCACTCACACACGCAGTGTATATAGGCATAACAATTCTTAGCCATGACCACAGTTCTGGGTCATAAGGGAACACATACATGCACGTGCCCACACACGCCTACACGCATGCACACACACACACACACACACACACACACACACACACACACACACACACACACACACACAAACACAGGGGCAGTGGCCATTGAGGGGAGAGCAGGAAGCAGCTGGAGGTTAAACAGCTTCCCCAACAAAATACTGTCATTTCCTCCCAGACACACCTGGACCTCCACTCACTCACACTGCTCTACTGTACTGCGTGTGTGTGTGGGGTGTGTGTGTGTGTGTGTGTGTGTGTGTGTGTATGTGTGTATTTCATCCGTGTACACTAAAACCGCATGTTTTAATGAGTGCTTTTACTTTCGTATATATATATACCTGCACGTGCAAGACTTGAATACACGTTTCACATTTAAAAGTATATTCCCATCTCCGCCACTGGATCCTAAACTCTATCCCGTAACCCACACAGCACGCACGCTACACATTCCTCGTCACCCACTAGCTGTGGATGTGGCGCCGTTGCTCCGGTGAAGATCAACTGAACAGCTGGGATCTCCTCTTCCGTACCGGTACCGGAACCCTTAGCCACGGGCCGGTCCGAGCCCTCAAACTATCAGTGTGTTGAAAGATATACTGTCCCCACCCACCCACCCACCGTGAGGACAGACAGCAGAGGAGCTCCTGTGCAGCCACCTGTGGCACAGGTGACTTCCAAAAGAACTCATGTTTACCCAACACTTATGTTTAGGTTAGGTAAACTGTTACTCCTTTTGTTTCGTTCCATTTGCTCTGCCATGCTTTTGAGAGTGGTGGAGTTGAGTCGACTTAAGTTGATTTGCAGCCGTGCGCTTTATGAATAATAACACCAATGGATCATGGCGCGTTTATTGAAGGAGACAGGTGTAAAACCCTTCAAGGGAGTAACACAGCAGTTCACAAAAACTCAAGAATAATGAATGCCATTCAGAACGTTTTGCGGTGAGAAATGACAGCCAGCTGTCAGTGTGTGCAAAGCCTCTGTTTCATGTTTGTTATTAAACCACAGTAAAAAAAACTAAGTGGTTCGTCAGATGGACTCTTCTGATTTTGTGGGGAGGTAAGAATGCAGAAGTATGCCAGTATCCACGGATTGCACTTTAATTAACATCAGAGACAACCCCCACCCACTTCCACCACCCTTATCACTACCACCACACCCCTGTCTCCATCACCACCACTACCACCACCACTATCACTCCCACCACACCCCTATCTCCATCACCACCACTACCAACACCACCATCACTACCACCACACCCCTGTCTCCATCTCCACCACCTTTTTCATTACTGCAACACCCTCGATGCCACAAGACCAGAGTGGGGACTTGAATATCAAAAGGGCAAAAGAGAAGAAACAATAGAAAAATAATAAGAAATGATTTAGTGAAGGTGTGTTTTCGAAGTAACTTTCCAGAGGAAATAGTTGCTTTAGTTGAGACAGTTGTAAGCAACTCTCTCTCCTCGCTCTCTCCCTCGTTGCTTGTCCCCCGTCGATGACATCAGACTTATGTCATCTTTCTTTGGGGTTTCTCAGATACTGTTTGTGATCCGGGATCTGGGAGGCCCTTTTATATAAAAAGAACAGGACATTGCTCTGTGTGTGTGTGTGTGTGTGTGTGTGTGTGTGTGTGTGTGTGTGTGTGTGTGTGTGTGGCTGTGTGGCTGTGTGTGTTTGTATCTCTGTTTAAGTGCCTAGTCACTCTGCTCACAGGGAGAGGGACATAACATGGAGGGAGAGAGAGAGAGCGAGAGAGAGAGAGAGAGAGAGAGAGTGAGAGAGAGACTGAGCGAGAGAGAGAGAGAGAGAGAGAGAGAGAGAGAGAGAGAGAGAGAGAGTGAGAGAGAGAGAGAGAGAGAGAGTGAGAGAGAGACTGAGCGAGAGAGAGAGAGAGAGAGAGAGAGAGAGAGAGAGAGAGAGAGAGAGACACTGACTCTAAGGAGGCCCCTTCACTTTGACCATGCAAGAGGGTGACGCTAAGCTACAGTGACGAGCACCACTAACCTGACCTGCTCCAACTTCTAGCCATTTTAGGCCTCGCATGGGACTGTGTTACTGCTGCAGAGCACACACACACTCTCACACACACACACACACACAGTCCAACCATAGGACAAAACATGTATTCGAAAGTCAGAGCCTAGCTACAAGAGACAGCTCCTATAGCAGTACAGAGCTATACTGCACAGTGGCTCCTAAGAACACATACAGTAGGAGCTATTTAGCTAGCGAACATAACAATCCATCTAAGAAAAAGCATGCAACAAGGCAGGGCATTTGAAAGCACTGAACCACCAGACATAACAAGTGAAGAAGATGAACGTATGAATGAAGAATATAGGTGACGACAACCAACAGCAGCATACAGTGGCATAAGGACAAACTAACAAGAGAAAGAAGCAATCACACACAGCACACTACAGAAGACACACACACACACACACACATGCACACACACACACACACACTAGTCTAGTACAACATATAGCCAGTTCATAGCATTTGAGAGCCTATGGTAAGATAATGATAAGTTCAGAAAGATTGTTTTCCAGAAAAATAAGATGTCTCCTGACACTAGGTGTGTGTGTGTGTGTGTGTATGTGTATTTGTGTGTTAGTGTGTGTGTTCCAAGTTTGTTTTGTATTTGTGTGGGAGTTGAGTCTGGATTGTGAACTTGCTGTAGGAGACCATCTGTCAGGACATCTCAGTACAGTAGCATGGACAGCACTGCACTGGCACACACACAAACACACACAAACACACACACACAAACAAACCCCCACGTACACACACACATTCACAACTGCATTCGCATGCAGTTGCCCACACCCACTCTCCCCTTCAACGTGCATACACATGTACACATGCGCCCCCATGCACGCTCACAGACGCACAAATCTGTCTCTGCTAAAGTCCCTGATGTGCTCATTTCTGTTGACTGTCCACCAACTAGACCTCCACATCCAACTGGGAACAGCACTTATCTTCTAAGAAGGAACACGAGTGGGCAGACCAAGCAGAAAGACGATACGGCAGATGAATGTGGTGAAAGAAGAGCATATGGATGAAACCCTGCACAAAAGGGTTTTTCAAAATCCTATCGCCGTGACGATTAATTGATAAAACTGCCAGTGTGCTATTAATAATGAAGCCCACTCCCTTGCCACTTAGGACATTGATTCACACCTCCCTGGGCTTATGGCGTGAGAATCTGATCAATCTTAAACCTCCATGGCGGCTTTTTTTCACTTCTTCCCCTTCCTCTGCCTCCGCCTCCCTCATCTATTACCTGCCTAAATATAACCATTTCCCCCCTCTGTCGCCAGCCAGGAAATTAATCCAGCGTTTAATAAGCGACACCTCGTTAAGCACCGAGCTGGCCCGAGGACTTGTGTTCCATACGAATGATTGATTGATTATTAATTAATTCAAAGATGTCTATGATTGATCTGAATGGGGGGGGGGGGGGGGGGGGGGGGGGGGGGTGAAGCAGAGAATGGATGAATTGATGAAGCAGAGAATCGATGCATAGACGCCCTTTTAAATGTGATGGTGGACAATGTGTTTCTCATAGTTTTAGTCCCATGCCAAACCTATAATAATTATATACTGTATTGTAATACAAAATGGGAATAATATTTCATAATGATCATGACAATGCAATATTAGAATATTGTTTTTCCATGTACCATAGCTCGTTTACTATTTGTGTATTGAACAGAGAGGACATTTGAGTGTTGTATCGTTTTGTATTGAATGCAAGGCGTGTTACGATAAAGTTATCCTGGTTTACACAAGGCATGTGGATCCAGTTAGGGATGACAGAGTTCACATGGAACTGGGAGACTCTCTTCTTCCGTGCGTGTCTGTTTTAGTTTCACTAGTCTGTGCTGCTTCAAAACTCCCAGACCGACACAATGCTGCCCACGCCATCAACACACACATGTACATGTACAACACACACACACATACACAAACACACACAGACATACACACACACTGCAGCCTGCTAAAACACACACTATCGATCTGCACCCCACTCTTCATTAGGAGCAAGAATGTCCGCATGTCTGCAAATGCTATGGATCTGTGCTTGTGTGTGTCTGTGTTTGTGCACATGCGTGCGTGCATGCATATGCATGTGTGTGTGTGTGCGTGTAAATGTATGATTGGGCGGAATTCGTAGCGACCCGCCTGCCTGTGCACGTGTGTGAATATTTCCAACATGTTTGTATGTGTGTGTGTGTGTGCGTCTGTGTTAAGACGCAGGCGTCGATAGCAGTGGGAGCAGATCTGTGTTACTCCGGTGCCGTCCTCGCTGGGCGTTCCTATGGAAACTCCTTTCTTTTGCACTCGCTCTCCTTCTCCCTCCCTCTCTCTCTCTCTGTGTATTATTAGACCTTCTCCAGTTGACTCTGAGGAGCAGGCATACACAGATCTAATCTCTGCCACCGAGACGGATGATGGGGAGGACAAGACACGGGGGTGGGGGGCTTGGGGGCTTGGGGGCTTGGGGGGACGCCCCCCCCCCCTCCCACCTTGGTCCTTTCTTATGAATGACCTCTCCTCTATCAGAGCCCCAACACTAAGCAGTCCTCTTCAAGTCACATGTTTGACAGGCACAGTGGCCCCCAATGTGTCGCAGTCTGCAGCAACCGCCTTTCCCCTCCATTTAAGGCCTTCACTTTCTGTTGAGGCTTTTAAAAGACAGGCTTATATAAGTAGAGGGTGTCCTGCATTTCTTGTCTTGTTTTTACCACTGTATGTTTATAGGCCTGTTTCTGTTCTTCTATAATTGTATGTTGTTGTTTACGTACTGTGATTGTTGTTATGCATCCTTTCTGTCAAGCACCTGTGCTGGATAAAGCCTTACTACTTACCTACTGACTTCTACACTGCAGCTATTCAGAAGATATTGGTACTGATCAAACTCCCATAATAATATATAATCGATCAACAACTATTTTTGCCTACTGAGGAAACAAATAATGAGAAACGTGTAAAATCGATGAACTTGCTTTGGAAATAACAGGGGCATTTCTGACTCTGAAGTAATGTATGCAATCGTAGGCATCGAAACTGATGTTATTCGTATTTGTGAACGGCATGAAATATATATTTGTATCAGAGCCAAGCCAACAGAATCAGTTCCTCACTAAGTAGCTCTCTCTTCAACTAAAATTAACGCAGGGGTTGCCTCAAATTAATTCCAAATTCACGGTGGCTGATTAGCATTTAAATTTGAAACTAATTAGAAAATAATAAAAGTGTTACAAAATAACTGCTGACACTACTTTGCCATTATTATGTTAGGTTATTTTATGCCTTGTTGCCTTTTAAATAAAGCTAAGCGCTACTAGCGTAACTGCAAAAATAATATAATTGCATTCTGTGCATATAATATACAATTTTTTTTTATTATTTATCATCATTAATCAATACCTTAGGAGTCAAGATGTAAATAAGGACCATTGGCTTTAAAGAAAATTGCTCAATCGGAAAGAAATCGGAAACCAAGTTACAATTTAAACTACCTTTTTTTTTAACTAAGTTTACAATTTAAAGCGGCATGCATTATAAAATCCCAATTTCAGATTTTCCCAAAAGATACTTATCACTATTTCGGTATAATCTGGTCACTGCTTCGTTCTCGTTGATATGATGCGGTATTGGAGACGCAACTCAAATTACAAAATTTCTCCTGTTCTCCCTGGTCGACAACTAACAAACGCACACCCACATAGTGTTTATGCATGCTCAGCTCAAACATTCATACAACTCACTCACACACACACTCACACACACACCGGACACACACACACACAAAGAACACACACACACACACACATAACGCATCGGCAGCAGACACGGCGGTGACATATAGACCTGTGTGACTGATTCAGAGAAGACTTAAGCGTCAACCATTTATGTAGTGTTTTGTGCAGCCTGTTCTCCAAAATAAACGACTGAACAGGTAATTTGTCAATATGACCAAAACAACCCATATGACCGTTTGCTGGTACAGCGCCCCCTTTTGCCTGGTCGAAGAAACTGCGATGTTGTTTCTTCAAACTGTCTAGTACAAAATGGATGACATTTGTTTTAGTCACCTTGGAAAATGTTTAGTTTGTGTTTAACCACTGAGAATGAAATAAATGTCATCCATTTTGTTTTGGAGACAGAACCTTGACTTTCGCGACATTTTGCTGTTACTGACGAGTCAATGGGGGGCGCTGTACCAACATGGGTTATGGGTCATATTGACAAACAATCATATTGCCGTGATCTCATTTAGGTTGGAGATCACGATGGTTTTATTGTGTGAAGAGACGTTCTCTCTTACGATTCAGTGTTCCAGTGTTTTCTCTGAGAGTATGGAGGCTCCCAGTAGACACCATACCACACCTTGCAAGAACTCATGACTGCATACCTCCGTACCTCTAGTGTGTGTAGGTGTGGTAATCCCTTCGATAGCAGGCCGACACATAATGCCGCTACGCAGTCTTTTGATAACAATGGGCTCAATGATGTTACATAACTGGTGCATATGGTGTGTATGTGTGTGTGTGTATGTGTCTGTTTGTTTTATGTGTGAGTCTGTGAAAATACAAATGATTAAAATTTCAGTTTGTATCTGTATTGGGTCTGCCAGCTTTGTCTGAGTTTAGTAGATTTATTGATTGATATATTCATTTCTGAGGTGAGAATTGGGAATTGGGATGGACGTATTATGACAATTGTTTTGTGTAAACATGATTGTGTGTGTGTGTGTGTGTGTGTGTGTGTGTGTATGTGTGTGTGTGTGAGAGATATTGGGACTGTGTCTGTGAGTTTGTGAAATCGGAATTGTATTTGTTTGTGTTTGAGTCAGTGAGTGAGTGTGTGTGTGTGTGTGTGTGTGTGTGTGTGTGTGTGTGTGATATTGGGGCCGTGTGTGTGTGTGTGAGAGAGAGATTTGGACCGTGTATGTGTGTGTGTGTGTGTGTATGTGTGAGATTGGGGCTGTGTGTGTGTGTGTGTGTGTGTGAGATTGGGGCTGTGTGTGTGTGTGTGTGTGTGTGTATGTGTGTGTGTGTGTGTGTGTGTGTGTGTGTGTGTGTGAGATTCGGGCCGCGTGTGTGTGTGTGTGAGAGAGAGATTTGGACCGTGTATGTGTGTGTGTGTGTGTATGTGTGAGATTGGGGCTGTGTGTGTGTGTGAGATCGGGGCTGTGTGTGTGTGTGTGTGTGTATGTGTGTGTGTGTGTGTGTGTGTGTGTGTGAGATTCGGGCCGCATGTGTGTGTGTGTGTGTGTGTGTGTGTGAGAGATTGGAGTTGTATGTGTGTGTGTGTGTGTGTGTGAGAGATTGGGGTTGTATGTGTGTGTGTGTATGTGAGAGATTGGGGTTGTATGTGTGTGTGTGTTGACAGATTGGGGCTGTGTGTGTGTGTGTGTGTGTGTGTCGGTCCTGACCTCTGGACCCGTGGTGGTCCACCGCTGAGCCTCTGGTCTTCTTGATGGCCGAGGAGCGGTACACGACGTGCGTCCGTCCTACTCCCCCGTCCTCCTCCTCATTCTCCTTCTCTTTCACTCCCTCCCCCCTCTCCACCGGCTCGATGAAGAACTCCTCCTGCTCCGTTCGGATGATGCCGGCCTGGCGAGGGAGAGAGAGAGAGAGAGAGAGAGAGAGAGAGACAGAGAGAGAGAGAGAGAGAAAAAAAGAGAAAAAGAGAGGGGAGGGAAATTGAGGCATTAATTGGATGACATGAATGTGTGCTCTTTAGCACCATGGTAATACATTTCCAGTCCATCGTTTTGCGAACAATTAAGTTCAGTGGAGCCCCTGTTGGCATGACTGATCACGGTCAACATTACCGAGGCACTCTGCAGATTGAGGTATGGACATAAATGCCTTCCACCTGCTCCTCTCCACTCCGCTGCCACGCCCTGCCCACGCCTGGAGAGAGGTGTGTGTCTTGTGTGTGTGTGTGTGTGTGTGTGGGTGGGTGCGGGTGGGGGGGGGGGGGGGGGGGGGGGGGGGGGGGGGGGTGGTGTTGAGGGACTTAAACAGCATCAAGAGATGAAACTGTCAGGGTCTGTCCTGCACTAACAATCCCTGTCAGGTAATTCTTCATGACCGCCCAACACACACACACACACACACACACACACACACACAGGTGCACACGCACACAGACACACACAGCCAAGCATATACACACACACACTCATACAAACAGAGGGTGCTAATGCAAGTGGGACGATAAAGGAAGATGGAGTGGTAGAGAGAGAGAGATAGAGAAGAAGAGAGAGAACGAAAGGAGAGACAAGAAATGTAGGCACTCACACCTGGGTATGTATATTGGCACACACACACAGACACACACACACACACACAAATACACACACACACACACGGCAAAACACACACCGGGAAAAAACAGGCGATGGGAAAATTGCCCGTCACTCTCTCTAATTCCATCTGTCTGTTTAAGACAACTGGTAATTACCGCGGCAGTGCGCTGCTGTACCGGGGAGTTACAGGGGAACACGCACACTTGGGGGGGGGGGGGGGGGGGGGGGGGGGGGGGCGAGAGAGACACAACAGAGGGAGAGAGAAAAAAAGAGGGAGAGAGGTAGGGAGAGACATTAGGTTCGTCACACGTCAGGCCTCCGCCCCTAACCCCACCCAACATCACACTGTTGCTCTCTCTCTCTGTGTCTCCCTCCCTCCCTCCTTCCCTCTCTCTCGGCGAGAGGAAGAGGGGGTGATGAACGAGTGGAACGCAGGAATGCAAATCAGGGAGCACATGATTCAGTGAGCGTTACACCCTGAACAAGTTATGAAAAGAATGATGGCAGAAAAAACAAAAGGCTGAGATGGTCGTGTGTCTGTTGTGTTCGTGGGCGTGACGTGAGGGTGAAATCCCGGCTTGTAATGGGATAAGTGCCGCGTGGTTAGCAACCAGTCTGGGTCTTTAATACGTCAATATAGTCTTCCGGTAAAGATTTAATCTGAGACTGTGTGGTCCCCTACCATACACAAGTGGTGTTGTTCAGAAGCTGTCAGTTAGGGAGGATACAATTATAGTTTATACTCGATTCAAGCTATTCCATTCTTTTCGGGGGTCCTCAAAGTTACTTCAGTTTGGGCCATTAGTGGTGATGGGATGGGAACCTCCAAACATTAGACTTAAATGTCACATGCTTCCGTTTTGGAATAGACTTGTGCAGATGTCTGATCAGAGACCGACTAAAACTATGTTTAATTGGTACATTTTGCATTTCGTCATTCCTCAGCTAATGAGTTGAAATCGTTATTTTATTTGAATGATTTGTCATTCATTTGTTTTATTACTTTGTGTTATTCAGGAGTTATTCAAGAAAAACTGTTTCTCATGGATAGAGAATTTATTTAGAAATATTTTATGTATCATATATGCTACAAATCAAAAATGACGAACTTATTGTATCATAAAGAAAAGATACGACGTATGACCTTATGTGTAATTTTAACCAAAGACAAAGATCCCTACGTGCACATTCACCTTAAGTACCACGGCCATTAGCCCTGGAGACCATTAGGTTTGATGGCGCCCCAGAGGAAGTTTCGTTTGTTGTGTTTGCTCAGTGAAATTGAGAATGAGGTAATTTTTTTGCCTTGCTGTCCTGTCTATGAGGACGTATGGGATGTACTTTTTTAATAAAATGTCCATTGTTAATGTCGATTTCTTTTGGCTGGGTGAATAAAAAAAACAGATTTATGATTCGGAAGTTATGCTCGGGGAAGGGAACCTTTTTGTAACAGAGTTTATTTTCTAAGCTTGGGAGAGAAGGCAGAATATTTTGTTGAAGACCAAGCTGTAGAATACCCTACAATTGTGTAACAAAGTTAAATGATTACAAAAAAAAAGGAAATAACCACAATAGAATAGGATTAACTGCTAGTGAGAATGCTGGTGTAACGGTTTTGGTAAGGTGTAAATAAGTAAATTAGTTTAGCAACCTTACAGAATTGTGAATTGCAAACTCCGATTTTTGGAATTATTTTGTTTAGCTTAGCTCTTTTAAAGGTATCAATGGTAATCATTGCGAGGTAAAGGGAATTTGGAAGATATTCAACAGGATTCGGCAAGTCCAAGCTACAGTTGATTCACTGTTCCGTAGCCTCCACACATACATGCACACACCCACACACACACACACACACACACACACACACACACACACACACACACACATACACACACACGCACACACACACACACACACACGCACACAAACAAACACCCCCCCTCCCCACATACACACACAGAGAGAGAGGGCTCTTCAAACTGTCATGTACTTTATTTCTGCCATTCTGACTCTCTAATGGGTGTGTTGTTTGTATTCATGAGTTGAGTCTTGTCTCCCCTTCGTTGACCTCATCCATATCCTCTTGACAGCTTGACGTCCATTGACTGTATCATAGTGCGGAGAAAACAATGACAGAGACTAGCTGGGAATAGCAAGGAAGAAAAACAGAAGCGCTCTCAGAATTTAACATTTCAGAAAACGGGAATGAGCTTGGATTGTTACCTAGAGAAAGGAAACAATCCTTTATATCTGTATAAAAATATCTGTAAAAAAAGAGTTTCTCTCTCTCGTCCTCCCTTCTCTCTCTCTCTGTCATCCTTTGGTCCCTGGAGGATGTCGCCAAGTCAGTGACCTGCCCTCTCTCTCTCTCTCACTCTTTCTTCACCCCTTCCCTCTCTCTCGCTCTCTCTCGTTCTCTCTCGTTCTCGCTGTCTCTCTCTCCTTCTACCTGACTTCCTCGGTCTCTCTCCCTGTCTAGTTTATCTTCCTCTCTCTCCACCTCTCTCCCTCCCTCGCTCTCTCTCTCTTCCTCTCTCTCTCTGGTTTTACCCCTCCCCAGCATCCCATCGTGGTGCAGCATTCTGATTGGAGCTGAGCTGATGGACGGCGTGTGTGTTCCCGCTTCAGAATACCAAGCAGCGGGGCGGAGGAGGGGGGAGGGAGGGAGGGAGGGAGGGAGGGAGGGAAGGGAGGGAGGGAGGGAGGGAGGGAGGGGAGGAGGGAGGGAGGGAGGGAGGGAGGGAGGGAGGGGAGAGCCGTGTCAGAGAAAAAAAAAGAAAGAAAAGAAGATGACATGTGGGACCAGGAGACACGGTCCGATCAATCGGAGCCGGGTGGATGAAGGGTGGAGGTGGGGGTGGATGTAGAGTTGGTGTAATGGAGGATCATTTGGATGTGAGTGAGCCGGACACCTCCTTTGAAAAGAGAACTGAATAACGCATCAAATGTACGTCAGTTGGTATAGACTTTTTGTAATATATATCTTTTGTCTTTCTACTCAGAGAGAGAAAGCAGCTTTGTCCATTCTTTAGCTTTTTTTGTCCTTCCTCTTTCCTCTTCCAGGAAACACGATCATGGATGAAGAGAGAATGGAGACAGAGAGGATCATGGGATTGCGGCTGAGGTTTGTTTTAATTTGCGCCGCATGGCAGTTAGCATTATCTGATGGAGTTTCACAGCAGGCCAAGAACATGAG
>JACYXH010000429.1:1261888-1304388 GCA_026745465.1 Lota lota | reverse complement strand
TTGATCAGCTTACGTGGGTGCGGGTGTGTGTGTGTGTTATGTGTTATGTGTTTGTGACTGTGCATGTGTGTATGTGAGTGCGTGCTCTTCTGAATTGATGAATGACCTCGATTAGAGGCAACTGACCGCTCTGCGATTGCAGCCGATCAGCTGTTATCAACAGTGTTATCCAAAGCAGTCTGTGAGTAATACACCATCAATCCAACAATTGGCCTGGGATCTCCTAGCCAATCATAACTTTAATAATGAATCAGTTGTACCATTCAAATCCGTTATCCGTTAGCATTAAGGCCAAGTCTGTACAACAGACAGCATAGGGTATGTAAATGAACACATGGCTGTGAAATTACATCTCAACACATCTAAATAAAATAAAGCACAAGATGTAGATGCTGTTCGGACGTCAATCAGCACTGGCGTTGTGGTTGTGATGGATCGCAAATGGAAATTAAACCCTGTAGATGTCATCACAGTTAGCGTGGGGCTAACCTTTCCATTATCATTGTAGTGATGCAAGTTAACACACTCAGACACACACAGACACAGACACACATACACACAGTGTGCAGACGTGCAGACACGTGTGGATGTCCTGCTACATTCATATGCGCCCGCATGCGCAAGGACACGCAGCCACAGACCCGTCCACACCCATCCCCTCATCCTTATCTCTACTCTATCTCCATATCTCCACATCTATTGGGTGTACCTGTAACCTAGCAACAGAGCCAGGACCCTCCCCTACCTGCTCCCCTCCGCTGACTGATAGACCCGAGAACCAATAGCATTGTTTTTTGGAAGCAAAAGGAGCCAGTAAAAAGCTTGCTCTAATGGGGAGTTGCCCCTTGCTCTCCACCCTTTCAACCTTGTATGCAGGAAGTGAGCGCACACACACATATACACTCTCATGGTGCCTGGTCTCTCCCTCTATTTCTCTGTCTGTCTCTCTCTCTCTCTCTCTCTCTCTCTCTCTCAAATACACACAGATACAAACGCACACACACACAGACACACTCTCATGGCTCTCTCTCGCTCTCCCTCTCTGTCTTTCTCTCACACATACACACACACACACACACGTGAATACATAAATAGACACACACCAACCACCGAATCTTATGAGGCCGCTAGAAAAGATCACAGGATTAGGATGGCTTGCCTGTTGATTTTCTCACTCCTGCATTGCTAGGAGACTGAGAGAAGACACCTGTGGACCACACACACATACACACACACACACACACACGTACCCAACCCATAAAGTGAGAAGCAAAGTGATGATGAAACACATCACGATAAAAAAAAAAGAAAAACAGAAATTGTAACTGTCACCAGGAAGATGATGAGCCTATTGGCCAGATCATACAACACAAACACAGAGTAACTCCCAGAAGAAAAAAAAAACACTGCGCGATATCGTGCAGTGTTTGGAATACTAACATGAAATAAACGCTGAGCCAAAGTTTCGGTAATGAGCCACACATCCACACACATTGTTTTACGAGCTCCAGAAAATGAAGCGTCTAATTAAAGGCCCACGTAGCGCTTGAGCCTCCACTATGTGCATATAGCGTCGACAAAATCCAAGTCATCCAGTCAATTAACGAGAAAAAACGTCCCTGTTTGGAAATGTGAACTTAGCAGTTTGTTTAGTTGCTGAATTTAATAATTTTGCTAATTATGCACAGCCCTGAAACTTGCCAGCTTGGATGTCTTGCTTCCAAAAAAACACAAACACAATAGTGCTAGCCTGCAGTCAGCCAACACACGGGCACAGACCGCAAAACAATCCCAGTGGCTTGCATGAGAAAGCAGTGACTTAACCTGTGTCAGTACTTTGTTCCATATGCTTGTACTACTATTCACCTTACTAACTCATTTAGCACACACTTTATATCCAAAGCGACTTAGAGTAACTCCAGGTAAGGACCTTAAGGAGGAGGTAGGTCAATAGGCATCTTGCTCTGCAGGAGAGTTCTAGACATCGTGGAGGGAACAGATGCCTTTGGTCTGAGAACTGAACACCCTAGCCGGTACTATCCTGCCCCTTCGATATGCTCATCTGCGCAGTTTACATTTTTCAGCCTCCTCCCGATTCTTTCAGCATGTGCTTGACATCCCCCCCCCAACATGTGCGTGACAATATGTCTCTGTTGACAGTGCATTGCATGCTCTCCTTACACCAGTCCATGTGATCTTCCTGTAGTGTGTGTGTGATCTCTTCCTATATTGTGTGTGATCTGGAGACGAAGAAGACTCGGTTGCTCCTGCACTCTGGTACTCTCATCCCTTCTCTCATTCTCCCTTTTCATCCTCAACGCCTCTTTCAACGTGTGACCTCGCTCTCACATTATGTTCATCGCAAACAGGCTTTGTCCGTCTATCAATTTTTCTATTCCACGGCTTTTAACAGCTCAGCCTCAGCGCAAGTCCATTCAATTAAATCCAAATACGCTTTTCATCTAAAGATGTATCCATTTCGTAGTGAATTAATGCTGCTCAACACCTGATTGTGTTTGTATTGCTGGTCTACCTGTGTATTCCTGAAAGATGATTAAAACCAAACTTAAAGGAGGCTGTGTGTGCAAAACCAAACCTGTTTGTGTGAGTAAACCAATGTATTTGTGGTGACGTATCTGAACACGTGGGTGTCTGTGTGTGTGTGTGTGTGTGTTTGTGTTTTTTTTGTGTGAGTGGCTGTGTGTGTGTGGCTATGTGTGTGTTTTGCATTGATGTGTAGGAGGAGAATTGTCCAGCTAGGGTGCAAGAACACAGAAAGCCTTTGTTCTCCATGTCAAAGCTCTCTCTCTCTCTCTCTCTCTCTCTCTCTCTCTCTCTCTCTCTCTCTCTCTCTCTCTCTCTCTCTCTCTCTCTCTCTCTCTCTCTCTCTCTCTCTCTCTCTCTCTCTCTCTCTCTATATATATATCTTTCGCTCTCTTTCCCTCTCTTTTTCTCTCTCTCCTTCATATATCGCTCTCCCTTCTCTATCTTTCTGAAATCCGTACACTATCTCTAGCTCTGCAAAGTCAGAAAAAAGGTTTGTGTATGTATACAAAATGATGTTTGATTGGCTGTTGTGTTTGCGTGCAAAGGAACATATTTGTATGAACGCATTGTATGAGTGTGTGCACATTGTGCGTGCTTTTTATGTGCATTTGTGTGTTTCGTGTGTGTGTATGTGTATTTGTAGGCAATGATGGGCACATGCGCAAGGGAGTAAGCAAACAAGTATCCTGTGTCCTGGTGTGAGGCTTCACCCCCACTGCAACTCTGTGTGTATATGCATGTATGTGTGAGCCTGAGCCTGCATATGTGTGTGTGTGTGTGTGTGTGTTAGCATGCACACTTGTGTGCGTGCGTGTGTGTAGGAGCAGTCCTGGCTCATGGCTCTCTGTGTAAAGTACTATGCAGGCCGAGTAGGAGAGAAGGACGAGTTGTGGACAAAGACACACAACACTATGTTCAGAACAATGGTAGTGGGCAGCCAGGACTGCTTGGTCTCTCTGGTGGGCATGATGAGAGAGAGAGAGAGAGAGAGAGAGAGAGAGAGAGAGAGAGAGAGAGAGAGAGAGAGAGAGAGAGAGAGAGAGAGAGAGAGAGAGAGAGAGAGAGAGAGAGAGAGAGAGAGGGAGGGAGGGAGGGAGGGAGAGAGAGAGAGCGAGAGAGAGAGAGAGAGAGAGAGAGAGAGAGAGAGAGAGAGAGAGAGAGAGAGAGAGAGAGAGAGAGAGAGAGAGAGAGAGAGAGAGAGGGAGAGAGAGAGACACATAGATATAGTGTGTGGGAGACACAGAGAGATGGCACATGTTTTCAGACAAGGAGATGAGACGACCC
Source organism: Lota lota (assembly GCA_026745465.1). Lineage (NCBI taxonomy): Eukaryota > Metazoa > Chordata > Actinopteri > Gadiformes > Lotidae > Lota > Lota lota. Next base: position 1,300,557 of record JACYXH010000429.1, on the reverse strand, counting down.
GGTTGTGGGATGGAGACAACGTACTGCAATGTTTCAGGCCATGAGCATGTTTGTGTATGTATGTGGATCCCTGTGTGTGTGTGTGCCCGTGTGTGTGTGTGTGTGTTGTGCATAAGGTCAATACTGCACCCTAATTACCTGACTCTATCCTCCAGTCCGGTACTAATGAGAAGCCTCAGTGTCACCACGGTGATCAAGGTCAAGACCAGGCCATCATGACTACTAACACACACACACACACGAGCGCGCGCACACACACACACACACACACACACACACACACCTGCATGTGTTTGATATCTGTGTGTGTGTGTGTGTGTCTGTGTGTGTGTGTGTGTGTGTGTGTGTGTGTATCTGCGTCCTAGTCCACACACGAGCCTCCAGGTTTAATCCAGCCTGTCGATTTGTCAGTAAGTATTTAAATGCAGTTATCGCTGATCATCACAAAAGCAACTCCCAGTGGTACGAGGTGGTGAGGAAGAAGAGGCTAAAGGGCTGAGCTGTGTGCAGGAAACCTCAAGGGCGGAGGACAGCTGCGTGAGCCACGCAAGAGGAAGGATCTGGGTGGGCTGCTGCTGGATCGCTCCCTGGCAACACACGCAACAACATCAAGGCCCTAAAGTTAGGAAGCAGGCAGAGATAGGCCAGGAGACACAAATAAAGACAGGGAAAAAGGATCAGAGAGCGAGCGGGCCAGAGAAAGAGGGAGAGAGAGACAGAGAGAGAGAGAGAGAGAGAGATGTGGCATACGCAGGGGAGGAGCGGTTGAAGGTGCATGGGGAGAGGAAAGAAAAGGAGGGAGAGAAGGAAGGGAGGGAGAGTAATTAAATGAAAAGAGCAATACTTAACTCTTAAGACTCATCCCTCAAGGCCGCCCTGACACCGTTACAGCTAGCTAATGTCATAGCAACAGGGGGAAGGGACACAGAGAGAGGGAGAGAGAGAGAGAGAGAGAGAGAGAGAGAGAGAGAGAGAGAGAGAGAGAGAGAGAGAGAGAGAGAATGAGAGAGAGAGAAAGAAAGAGAATGAGAGAGAGAGACAGAGACAGAGAGAGAGTGAGAGAGAGAGTGGTATGCAGGAGAAAGAAGTGGTAGGCAGAGAATCAGGGAGGGTGATGCGCAGGGAAAGACGAGGGAAAAGGAGAGAGGGAGTTGGTAAAAAAAATGGGTGCGGCACAGAAAAAAAATCACAAGGTGGAAAACGCAGAACGAAGGTACAGGAGAGGAAGAATCTGAAGATGGGAGGATAATGTCATGGCACAGCATGCGCCAATAGGACAGGTTGTGGAGGGATGGAAGCAAAGGGAAAGATGGAAGAAAGGAGGAGGGAAAAGAGAGGGAGGGAGCGAGGATGAATGGATGGATGGATGACTGACAGATGAATAGACGGACTGATAAACTGATGGATAGATATATTATTAGCTTGATTAATTTATGCAGAGATGGTTAAAGTTGGGGGCGGTAGAAAGAAAACAAGAGAGCATGGCACATCAGTGTAGGGCTGCCAAGGACGGAGGACACCGCACCCAGCACTGCCGACTGGACGAGGACACGGCAGGAGGAGAAGGACGAGAGAAAAGGGAAGACTAGAGCAACAACAAAAAAACGAAAAAGGAGCTTCTTGGAAGTACGCCAGCATAATAAAAGGCCGCCGCCCCTCCTCCACACTCCGCATTTGTATTCTCCCTCTGCTCTCCCGCTCTGTTGAGATAGAAATACCTGTATTTACCATTGTCTCTATATCTCATTATACACGCTGAATAATTCACAAGGGGTATCAATAATTCAGCTTTAATTACCTCCGAAACACCAGACAGACCTGAACGTCAAGCGCCTAGTGTGGAACTTTTAAAAGCTGCTTCAGGTATACGGCCTGGACACCAGGAGCACGGAGGAACACAACGCAGAGAAGGAAAGGACTATAAATGATCAACGAGACATAATGAAAGAAATTACAATCCGGGGTGTGAGTGTTCATCAAAGAACAGGCACAAATCCAGTGCAGAACTAGGAGACGGAACAAGGAGGAGTAATAGGCATATAGTGGTAGACAGCAGGGTTGATTTAGTCACAGATCTGGAAGCTTGAGACTGCCGCATCTAAATCACAATAGAACCTCTGTCGAGACTTATTTTATGGAGATGGAACAGGCCTGGGTGGAACACGGGATGGTTCCGCCGACAGGGGTATATAGTTTGGGACATCTCCATGTGAGCGAGTGTGACCTTCAATCACATCCTCCAGCACAAGCATTCAGACTGAGTATCTCTCGCTCTCTCTGTCTCTCTGTCTCTCTCTCTCTCCTCGTTCTTTTCGGAGTCCCTGTATTTCAGTGTGAATGGCTGGCAGGTTAAGTGTAGAACTGGGACTCTTTAAGGTGCTTTTTACATCTGTCAAACACACGCGCGCACACACACACACACACACACACACACACACACACACACACACACACACACACTGATATTTTCCACAGGAGAGACACTACTTAAACTTCAGCACTTGTGGGCACTCGCACACACACACACACACACACACACACACACACATACACACACAAACATTTACAAATATGCAAATACACATGCACATGCATGTACACACACACGCACGCTCACACACACACACAGCGAGGGGTGATGACAAGGGGTTAGAAAGCAGGACCAAAGCAACGATGAATTATTCCTACTAAGAGCCCATGACTCATCTGTCTGCCAGTGGTGTGTGTCTGTGTGTGTGTGTGTGTGTGTGTGTGTGTGTGTGTGTGTGTGTGTGTGTGTGTGTGTGTGTGTGTGTGAGAGTGTGAGCAAACAAAAGTCGCAGCCCAAATACTCCAATAACGGCAGGTTTTTGATCGATTAGGCCAAGTCTCAGCCGCAGTTGCTCCCTCAATTCTTTCAAACTGTTCCTGGTGTGTGTTAGTGAGTGAGTGATTGAGTGAGTGAGTGAGAGAGAGAGAGTGTGTGTGTGTGCATGTGTCTATTTAAATGAGTTCAAAATATAATTAATAATAATTCAAGTTATTCTTTTCGTGTGTGTTTAACATGGACAAAGCCCACTTCAATCTCACCCCTGTACAGTACAGTATAACTCCTGGGCTTTCATGTTGGCTTATCAGGATAACTTTTTCTGGAGGGCTTGGATCATCTTTCTCTAACCAAACAGGCTCTCAAAACGACGACGACGATGATGATGATTCCTGAAGCACATAAGTGGTGCTTTCTAAAAGCCACACCTTGTATTCAGGAAACCCATGTCTGACCCACTTCTGACAGACGAGTGAGAAAAGTGTGTCTGTGCGCACGCGTCTGTGTATGTGTGTGTGTGTGTGTGTGTGTGTGCATAACCATGCATGTTTGTGCATGTGTGTGCGTGCCAGTGTTTGTGTGGGCGTCTGTTTCTATCTGTCTGTTGGTGTATGTGCGTGTGAGAGCGTGTCTGTGTGTGTGGTTATGTTTGTGTGCGTGCGTGCACGTGTCTGCGTGTGCATGCGAGCTTGTGTCTGATTCAAAATGTGGAGGGTAAAGTAGGAGGTAAGTAAGGCGAGGTGATGAAAAAGCAGTAGGTTAGCACTAATGGTCACTGACATGTCAGTGCTGAAGCTAGGCTAAACGCAGCGCACCACTTGAAGACATGAAATATTTACCAAGCCGCACAAACAATATATATATTTAAAATAAACTTTCAAACTCACTGACTTTGAATCAGCTGGAACACAGAAGAAATGAGGGGGAAGACAGAGAAATAATACAGGATATGGAGTATCTTCATCAAGATAAAGTGGGAATACATGAATTAAAAAAGATAAAAAGCTAATAATTGAACTAAAGTCAACTTGAGCCCATGGTTGATACACACACACACACACACACACACACACACACACACACACACACACACACACACACACACACACACATCGGTGAAACTATCATTTTGAGTGAGTGAGTGAGTGACATCCAGAGACTGACTGTGTGTATATATGTGTGTTTGTGTGTGTGTGTGTGTGTGTGTGTGTGTGTGTGTGTATGTTTGTTTAGTCAGTTTGTTCCATAAACGGCAATACAACAACAGTATAATGTCCTCTATAGTTTGTGAGTAATAAAAAAAACGGCAACTATTTGCATCCCATGCTAGTAGTATTAAAGCCAGGGTAGGCAATTTAGAGAAACCAGCCAGAGAGAACTCGATTTTGAAAGTCCCACCCCTACCTTCAGGACTCCTTTCAAAGCCACACTCCCAAAACAAGTGACTAGCTTGCTAGCTTCAGCAATAGCTCTGCTAGCCTTGGGAAGACTCTGGTCATGCACAATGATAATTCAGGAGCAGGTAGCTGGGTAGGTAATAGACAGACAGGTAAGCCACCCAATAATTTCATTCGGGCCAAATTGAATTATTATGAACTGAAATACGGGAAAGGCCTAGGTGGGCACAGATGTTTTCTGAATGTATTTATATATATGCCTATTCATCGATGTGTATATGCTCGTGTGTGTGTGCAGAGCAAGCAACCAGTCAAACATCTGTGTTTTTCAACTTCCTCTCAAGTAAGGGAGTCAAGCAAACAGTTACCTGGCACAAGATAACTTCACATGTGACTGCCATGTAAACATGACATAAACATACAAACAAATCAACTATCAAGCTATCTATTTAACAATCTATCAAGCTTGACACTTAGGCACAATAGTGGAGCTTTTTTATGCATGCACACGCAAAAGGAAAGGAAAAGTAGACGGCTAAGGAAGATAATAACGTGTAGCCCTGTAAGAGTCATGAGAGCTACTAGCATTACCATACTCCAGGTAAGTGTCAGTGTGCTAGCGTACTAGGCTAGGCTATCCTTATGTTTACCTGCGAAGGCGACATGTGGGCGATTATCATGCTCCTCTCTTTCGCTCTCGCTCTCGCTTGCTCTCTCTCTCACGCCCACAGCCCCCTTCCCCTGGCCCTGACGCCAGGAGAGATGTGATTGTAAGTGTAATCAGAATTTTTGTAAATGAAAAAGCGTATTTGTAGTTGTACTTCTAGTCGTAGAACTGTAAATCTGTGAATTGGTTTGCAAATCTGTAACGTGATTCTCACTTGTGTGAATTAATTTAAGAATAAGTACACAAATAACCGCAAACTTGCAATAAACTGTCTACAAATACAAAAATATTGTGAATAAATCATGTTATTTAAATTTTACTTAATTTTGATAAAAGTGTGCACACAACTCATTGATTTCAACTCTTCAAATCCGCTCATGCGAGTGTCGAATCTGAGATTCCCTGCAAATACCTTTGGCACGAATTGCCAGTCAAGCACTACATTGGGTGAGAGCACTTTAATATGACTTTTATATACAAAATTAGCAGCTTTCGTCATTGCTAAATTGAGCAAGAGTGATGTCTATTACTGAACCTACTCGACTCGATGGTGTTAAGTTATTGTACATTTGAGAAAAAGTGTGACTTAATCAACGTTAAATTACTTGTTTGTGTATTTATTCTTAAATTAATTTACACATGTATGAATAACTTTACAGAGTTGCAAACCGATTCAGATTTACAAATCTTTGCTGCGACTAGAAATACCAACCTACCAGTTCACAAATCTGAAGTACTATGTTTTTAATTTACAAAGAATCGGCCTAAATCTATACACTTACAATACTTTCGAGTGAAATTAAACGAAATATGTGAGCGTCTGTGAACTATGACCATGCTTCTGTCTGAGAAAGTTGAGTGTTATTGTGTGTGTGTGTGTGTGCTCCCAAGAGTGCACCAGCATCTCTCTTGGACTGTCTGTTGATATGAGAGTGAGTGAATCGAGCTAAACTGCCACTTTAGATGATGTTGATTCTAAGAAGAAGATTCTGATAACTGTCCAGTTAAAACAACTGTGCCCATATGGTGTGTGCTGAAACCATTGGATACCCATTATTATCATAGCATCATAGCATCCAAGCATCCCACAAAAAATTTGACCGAAACGGAATAATATGCATTTCGGCTTAAGTAAATTATAATGTTGATGTGGAAGGCTGCATTGAATGGGTAGCAGTTTAAAAACCTCATGTATGTGCGAGAAGAAAAACCATAACAAATAAAGGTGTTGTGTAACGACATGCGATGACTGTGTTTTCCAAAGCAAGAGGTTCATCACCTGCTGGACATCTGTGGCAGACAGAGAGCGGTGGGTCACTGCAGTACAATTGATACCTGTTTTGGCTTCTCCAGCTGGCACTGGTGCAGTTGGAAGTGAAGAATTGGATCTTTCAGACAAGAAAACAAGGATCAGCCATGGATGCCCTGCGGATATGTATGTGTCTGTGTTTATGTGTGTCTGTGTCTGTGAGTTTGTGTGTGTGTGGTTCTGTGTGTGTGAGTCTGTGTGTGTGTGTATGTGTGTATGTGTGTGTGTATGTATGTGTCTGTGATTACGTGTGTGTGTGTCTATGTGTGTGTATGTGTGTGAGTTTGTGTGTCTGTGTGTGTGTCTGTGTTTACGTGTGTGTGTGTGTGTGTGTGTGTGTGAGTGTGTGTGAATCTGTGTCTGTGTGTGGTTGTGTGTGTGTACGCACACACACAGACACATAACGGCGACCTCCATTGTAATTCATCTTGTGGTTGCAGTGGTTAGCATGATGAAACCGTGCAGGAGACACAGTCTGAGGTCATGCTCGCTTCGTGTCTTAAAGACAGCGATGTACAGACACTGAACCCTGCCTCAGGAGGTAGACAGGACATACAGAGAGAGAGAGAGAGAGAGAGAGAGAGAGAGAGAGAGAGAGAGAGAGAGAGAGAGAGAGAGAGAGAGAGAGAGAGAGAGAGAGAGAGAGAGAGAGAGAGAGAGAGAGAGAGAGAGAGAGAGAGAGAGACGACCCCAGTCTAAACGAGATGATTCAAGGGTGAAGAAGTAGTCTGGGAATTTACAAGTGAACCAACCAACGTTTCTTGTTAAGCCAACAGCACATCTGCCAGGCACCAGTTTGAACCATCTTTGAGTTCAACCATTCAGTCTTGTGTTGCTGTTTTGTATCTCGTATTTTTTGGCGGACCATGTCCGTCACCCGGCAGAGCAACAAGAACCCGTTTGAATACAAATATTTTACCAACCATTTCGCCCATACCAGTGTGTTGTGAACACCAGCGTGTTGTGAACGCTGTGATCGTTTTTTTTTTAAAGCATACTCACACACACACAGACACACACACAGGTGGAGGTCAGCCCGCTTCTATGCCAGTGGGCTTGTAGAAGGCCACCCACTGAATAGGCAACATGGGTGCACAGCAGGAAAGAAACTAGCGAAAAGGGCACATTGTGTGCAAGTAGAGATATCTGTCAGGCTGTTGAAAAAAGTGCCACAAACAGGCCTCTCTCTCTCTCTCTCTCTCTCTCTCTCTCTCTCTCTCTCTCTCTCTCTCTCTCTCTCTCTCTCTCTCTCTCTCTCTCTCTCTCTCTCTCTCTCTCCTCTCTCTCTCTCTCTCTCTCTCTCTCTCTCTCTCTCTCTCTCTCTCTCTCTCTCTCTCTCTCTCTCTCTCTCTCTCTCTCTCTCTCTCTCTCTCTCTCTCTCTCTCTCTCTCAATGCCGTGCCAGTCCCCCCCTTGCTAGATGTTGGGGAGGGAGATGGCAGTAATATTATGAACCTTCAGTGTTTATCTTACTCTAATGTTGTAAGGTTCCTCTTAACACTATTGGGGATTCACTGGGCCACTGTCCCCTTGGGTTCCTCTTATCTGAAAAGAGGCAACTTTTCAAGTATGTTTTTAGTATTTGTGTACATGATATATTGTGTTTAATAGAAGAAGAAAAATAGTACATTCTGATCAATCTGTTTTAAGGAGACGCCAATCTCTTTGGTATTGAAACCGAAAAACACCCACAAATATTTTGGTTTCCTTGTCATCATGGTCAATAAACTGGGATGCAGGGATTTTATGCATTACGTGTCCATCTGTTTGACAAATAAAGGTGAATAAATGTTCAATACAAAGGTATTTCTTTTTGATTTATGTAGTATATTTTTCTCTCAATTGTTTTACAAAATGGTGTCCTTGAAAACTATTTGTGTGAAGACCCAATGTAGTGTGGCAGAAACTGGGTCATAGCAGCTTATCTTTTAAACACGACAATACTGAGTTTTCAGGACCATGCTCCAGGAAAAAGGGTACTTTTTCATCTGTTCATGTACCTAACAATGCCATTACTGCCATGAAGACCTAATGTGAATGCCTGCAATATAAAAGAAAACATACACACACACACACACACTCACACAAGTGCACACACACACACACACACACACACACACACACAAGTGCACACACCCCCACAAACACAATAATCAGCCTGGTTTATTCTGGACAGGCCTGGGAATGGGGCACAGGGAACGGGAATGATTTCCCGTTTGCCCAGAATACCCTCACACACAGTGAACCCTTATTAGGACCAGTTGAGCGAGCGGAGCCGGGCCGGATCGGACCGGGTCCCCAGGGGTCTATTGCAGGGAGCTGGAGGAGGAGGACTGGGTGGAGGAGATGGAGTAGAAGCCGTAGCAGGAAAAGCAATGGATGTGAAGAAGCATTAGATTGATCAACAAGCCAGCGGCCACATATCACGTGGCTGCTGGGGAGGAATACCATGTGATACGTTATGTTATGATGTGACGCCACAGACCTCCATGTATTCTACGGTACAACTGAACAGCACATCGTCAAACACTATGCCTAGTAAGCTCATACTCAGGACTACACTAGCACTGCAAGCTTCATCAAACCATGGTTCATTTAAATCATTCACCAGCCGTTAAGTTGATTTGCCATCTTTTATTTGACATTTGCAATTCCACCACTTCCAAAGAAGTGTCCACAGAAAAAAATATATAAAATGATAATATAATTGAAAACACAAATACTATTTTACAGTTGAGTATATTCCAATTGTTTAGCAACGTACTTCAAGCCCGGTATTGTAATCACAAAACAAGACAGAGGCAGTACACATTACAAATGATTCACTGCAATAGGAGACAAATTAGACTGGAATAACCCTGGGTCTCATCCTTTGTTGTGTTAATATCTGAGGGACAAACCAGTCTAAACACACACACACACACACACACACACACACACACACACACACACACACACACACACACACACACACACACACACAGGCACAGGCACACACAACCCCCCCCCCCCCCCCCCCACACACACACACACACACACACACACACACACACACACACACACACACACACACACACACACACACACACACACACACACACACACACACACACACACACACACAGCCACAGCCACACACAACCCTACTTTTGGTTATTACTTTCCTTTGTCTCCCCCCCCCCGCTTCATATTTCTGGCCCCCATCCAGGGCTGTGATCCTGTCCTGTCTGCTTATTAATTCATAGTTAAATCTAAACCATCTGGACACTTAGATATTGCTTTCCGTGTAGCTGATTTAATCCTGCGAGCATCCCGCCCCCACCCGGGCTCTCGTCAGACGCAGTTGAAGTATACTCTCTAGCTTTCATGAAGTTTGTCTATCACAAAGGTGCCCACACACACACACACCCACGCAAACACACACACAAACACACCCACACACACACATGCAAACACACACAAACAAACTCCTCCCCCCCCCCCCCCCCCCCCACCCCACACACACACACACAAACACACACACATTCCTGCACATGCATATGCAGCCTGGGCTGTCAGGCTGGTGATGAATGGCAGGCAAAATGAAAAGGAGGGAGTAGCAGCAATCTGACACCTCCAGTGCTGGGCAACCAGTAATTAAATCCCTTCATTAGGTCAAATATTTGATTATGAGGAACCTAGGGGACCACAGTAATGACCCGTCTCTCCCAGGTGGAGATGGAGAGGGATGGAGGGAGGCAGAGAGAGATGGAGAGAGATGAAGAGAGAAAGACAGAGAAAGACGGAGAGAAAGACAGAGAAAGAGACAGAGGGAGAGATAGAGCGCAAGAGAGAGAGAGGTGGATGGGGGCAGACAGAGAGAAATGGAGAAAGTGAGGATGTTCTTTCTGCAATCGCCAACTTTGTGACACACACACTCACTCCCGTTAGTGTGTGTGTGTGCGTGTGTGTGTGCGTGCGTGTATTCAGTAATGTGTTGCTGAAGGCAGCAGCATCTCTTTCTCTCTCTCTCTCTCTCTCTCTCTCTCTCCCTCTCTCTCTCTCCCTCTCTCTCTGGTGGGGGCGACTGACCCAGGGTGGGGGGGGGGGGGGGGGGGGGGAGTTGCGTGTTGGACAGACGACCGAGCCTCCACCCATGGCCTGAGCCTCCACCCTCTCTGGGCATCGTCCCGCCCGCCTCCACCGCTAAACCTACCAGTCTCACATGCCTCCCACACTGGCTTACGAAAAGACCAGAAGAAGAAAATCCTAAAACAGCGACTGGGTAGCTAAAGAGCTAACGGCGGGAGCAGAGCCAGACTACCAGAAATAAGTCTTGAGGCTTCATTCGTCTCCCACCTTTTTAACAAATGCCTTTTTGGTATTTTACTTTGAAAACCCCCACAACTGTACTTTAAAAGTGACAAATGGCCCACCGATGCGATTTATTGATTGTGATCCTGCATGCAATTGCTCCGATCTGTTCCTCCTATTTGTGCTTGTATATCCTTCCCGATGCCGATTACTGTATTGATTAGCTCACACCCTATTACACGAGGCTAATAGGTTGGCTAACAGGACTGACGAGGGTGGATGGTGGGTAGTGGATGGGTGGAAGGTGGATTGGAGCATATGCTCGGAAGGAGTCACATATATTGAGCTGGGCTGCGTTGTGTGTCATCGTTGTCGTGGAGATGAGTGATATTGGTGTGGAGTGAGTGCAATCAGTTGTCAGAAATCACCAGAGTGACGAGCTGCTCGCACAGGGAAGTATCACAGGGAGAGAGAGAGAGAGAGCAAGAAAGAGAGAGAGAGAGAGACAGACGGACGGACAGACGGACAGAGACAAAGAGAGACCTGCTTGACATGCATATAACAAGGCATTACAAGTGATTATAACAAGCATACGGTATAAAAAAGAGAGCTCCTTAGTGTTCCTTCATTCTTCTGTTGTGGATGTGCTGATGCTAGGGTGTATGAGACGCCAAGATACTCAAGTCTCACATTTCACAGCTTTCTGTGTTCCCAGCGGTCCCCCATACCCTCCGCAACATGTATGTCTTCTGTGTGTGTGTGTTTTTGTGTGTGTGTGTGTGTGTGTGTGTGTGTGTGTTAAATTCACACTTAGTATATCTCAAAATCTCTTTTTCTCTTACTCCCCATCTGTCTGTCTGTCTGTTTGTCCCTCTATCCATCGATCCATCTATCTATCTCTCTCACACCGACAGCCACACACACACACACACACACACACACACACACACACACACACACACACACACACACACACCACACTGCTCTTCAGCTCTGCTTTTGCATCACGCCCTGGCGACGCCCACTGACTGCAGCATATCTCCATCGGTATCACCAAGGTTACCGGCGGTAGCCAGGGATACCGTAGGTGGGACCTGAATCAAGCAGATGGGTGGGGCCTGAAAGCTATTTATAGCACTTTTCTTATACCCAACGCATGATACCTATAGACACAACTCCCTCTTACATACAACCCTTGTGCTTCATCAGTAGGATCAGGAGGTCAAAATAATTAGGGTAACAAGCACAGAGTGCGAGGCACCCCATTTTAATGTAGGTGTTTTTATTATTCCGCCAAGAACACCTGCCCATCCATCACTGCCAAGTCGCTTTTTATGAGGCTTTCCACAATGGTCGAGGGAGGCTAAAGATGGCCAAATAACAAAATGTTCACCGATTGGCCAAATGGTGGGGCTATAGCAATCGTCTCAAAATGCTAACTTTTAACAAGCATATCTACTGACCACTTTAACCTACAGTTATGAAGGGAAGTCTGTACATTAAATAACAAAGTCACCAGGAGCCAAGAATACAGAAAAGGGTGTGGCTTAAAAACATGTATAGGCATAAACCCTACTGTCTACATCAAGATGTACTCCTATGATTTTGGGTCCAATATGAAACAACTAGATTCTGAACAAGATAACATCATGTTTTTGTCAATCAGGGCATGGCATCAAAATGGGTGTGGCTTGTGACAGAATTTACCACAGTTCCTAGCCCGAATGTTTTATTTGAGTAGAACCCACTTTGAGACTGTTGGGAGTGAAGGTTCAAACTGCTCAAGTAAAAGGACTTTGATTGATGAAAAATAACATAGCTGCCAGGGGCCCAAATTTAAGCTAAAAGGCAGCGTTAAAGTAAGCCAATCATCATCAATTCCGACGGTCATGAAACTTTGTATGTGTATGACAGGACCCAAGATGAGGCTAATCCATCATTATCAACCCCATAAAAACAAAAAAGGTGGTAATTGTTCATATTAGGCTTGGACTAAGCTGCTTGCAGCTTTAAGTGATTTAAAGCTTTAATTATTGTATATATGCAGTTTCGTTAAAGTTGTCCGTTCTATAGCCCCCCATCTGTTTTTTCTTTCTCAATTCTTGAAGTGGTTTCAGTAATTAATTGCAATACCACAATAGCAGAAATTGGTGCAAAATACACTATATTGCCGAAAGTATTGGGACACCCCTCCGAATCATTGAATTCAGGTGTTCCAAACATTTCCATGGCCACAGGTGTATAAAATCAAGCACCTAGGCATGCAGACTGCTTCTACAAACATTTGTGAAAGAATGGGTCGCTCTCAGGATCTCAGTGAATTCAAGCGTGGTACCGTGATAGGTTGCCACCTGTGCAATAAGTCCATTCGTGAAATTTCCTCACTATTAAATATTCCACGGTCAAATGTTAGTGGTATTATAACAAAGTGGAAGGAATTGGGAACAATAGAAACTCAGCCATGAAGTGGTAGGCCACGTAAAAGCCACTGAGCGGGGTCAACGCATGCTGAGGTGCACAATGCGCAGAAGTCGCCAACTTTCTGCAGAGTCAATAGCTACAGACCTCCAAACTTTGTGTGGCCTTCAGATTAGCTCAAGAACAGTGTGTAGAGAGCTTCATGGAATGGGTTTCCATGGCCTTACGTCACCAAGTGCAATGCAAAGCGTCGTATGCAGTGGTGTAAAGCACACCGCCACTGGACAATAGAGCTGTGGAGACGTGTTCTCTGGAGTGACGAATCACGCTTCTCTGTCTGGCAATCCGATGGACGAGTCTGGGTTTGGCGGTTGCCAGGAGAACGGTACTTGCCTGACTGCATTGTGCCAAGTGTAAAGTTTGGTAGAGGGGGGATTATGGTGTGGGGCTGTTTTTCAGAGGTTGGGCTTGGCCCCTTAGTTCTAGTGAAAGGAACTGTTAATGCTTCAGCATACCAAGACATTTTGGACAAGTTCATGCTCCCAACTTTGTGGGAACAGTTTGGGGATGGCCCCTTCCTGTTCCAACATGACCGCGCAACAGTGCACAAAGCAAGGTCCATAAAGACATGGATGAGCGAGTTTGGTGTGGAAAAACTTGACTGGCCTGCACAGAGTCCTGACCTCAACCTGATAGAATACCCTTGGGAGGAATTAGAGCGGAGACTGCGAGCCAGGCCTTCTTGTCCAACATCTGTGCCTGACCTCACAAATGCGCTTCAAGAAGAATGGTCAAAAATTCCCATAAACACACTCCTCACCCTTGTGGAAAGCCTTCCCAGAAGAGTTGAAGCTGTTATAGCTGCAAAGGGTGGGCAGACTCCATATTAAACCCTATGGATTAAGAATGGGATGTCATCAACCTTCATGTGCATGTAAAGGCAGGCATCCCAAAACTTTTGGCAATATAGTGTATATTCCACGTTTCCCCGCAACAATTCCAACATATTCACCCTCTAGCCATTGCCGATCTGTATCTCATCTAAATGATCCATTTCCGATTAGACATATAATAAAAGAGTAGACCAAATTTGTCTGCCGTTAAAAACAAATAACATATTGCATACATACAGTATATACACAGGCTGTCACCCATACAGATGTACACACACAGTGCCCACAGTATAAACACACAGAGTACCTACAGTAGATCATTTGTTGCCTTCAACCAACAAATTGCACACTGCTGCTCATGGTCCAACACACCTGTAGTCAATGTTATGATGTACATAATATGTGCATTTAGGGCTTACTCCTTGGCACACACACGTCCATGCAAAGTAACCATGTCGCCGTATTGAAAGGGTGTCGCTGAGTTATTCTGTGACTTAGTTAGCAGCACACAACATGAGGTGGGCTCGAATGCATTAATTTAAGGAGCAGGCGTGATTAAAAATTGGTGTTTCCATGACAAACTGTGGCCTCCTCCGCCACCCTAACATCCAGAGCACTCAAACACAAATTGAGAGAGAATATTCTCAGACATGCACCGGCGTTCTCTCCCCTCCACCAGGAGTAGGGGTTGTGTGTGTGTGTGTGTGTGTGGGGGGGGGAGTATTAATGTGTACTTGCTTCCTAAAACACGAGTACAACTAAAGTTTTGTGGGTTAACAAAACATTATTTACTTTTGTGACCAGTTTCTGACCAGCAAACAAAATGAACATTTGATCGGTCAGAAATGTGCAAAACATATGTTGTAGATCACAGACATCAACCTCTTCCTATTGAACAATTGAAGTGTTCTTCCGCTTTGGAGACAAAAATATATATTTTTCAATATTCCAGTGGGAATAATGTGAAGCAACACGTGTACCCACCAATCACATGGCAGTTTGCACAGGTTAGAGGCAACCAAATTACACTTTGACCTATCAATGGAGAGTTAATAGATTATGTCAGCAATAGCCAATGTGCACGTCTGTATTCTTAAATAATAAAAATCCCAAAGATATATACTAATACTGTTTGGCAGCTTACAATTATTGTCCTTGCTAAAATAACAGCTCACTAATTTCTTGTTACAACGTAATCCAAAATAAAGGTGTGCGATTCTTTTTAATTATGAAATTCAATTATTGTTCAGGATTATCAATGGGGACATAATGGTATCCCTACGTGTGTGTTTGTGTTTGTGTGTGTGGGTGTGTGTGCGTATGTGTGTGTGTGTGTGTAAGGGTGTGTGCGTGCTTAAGTGCTTTCCTCCCACAATGTATCTTGGGTGTTGGTGGGGACGTGCAGGGATTTTCAGACACCAAACCTAGACAGCTGTCTCAACACCACCCGCACGTCCACCCTCACCACAAAAATAAAACCTAAACAAAACAAAAACAAATAAACACCATCCCTGTCCCCTCACCGATTCCTATAAAAAAAACCGTTGTTTACACCAAATCATACTCTACACATTATATTATTCCCAGCAATGTTCAGCATTCTAATCTGCAAAGCTACATGGGAAGCCATCCATTCCATACAAAAGGTCTAGGACACAGCGTTTATAACTGTATCAAGAACCGCCTCCTTATCAGACAGAGGTCTTGATTGACATGCAAGCGCCACCAATCATGAACCGCTAAACTTGGCCCATGAATCAAAAGAGGCTGAGATGGCATGCGACAGGCATGACAGGCACAGACTCAATTTGCATCACTGGTGAGTTATCTGTACACTGAAGCTCTTGCGAGCACAGTTACCAGTGATGAAGCCCAGGTGCTTAGAGAAACTAGTGGTAAAAATGTAGCAACCTTGACGACACACCACTACTCAACAACAGCCTCCTCCCCTCCTCAAAGGCTGTCCCTGAAAGCAGGAAAAGCATTTGTACGTAATGTTAGCACTGTATTCACTAGCAAGGGAACATACATGTGCACTGCACGCATGCAAACACACAGGCATGCATGCACACGTACGCACACACGCACGCACACACACACACACACACACACTGGTGACAATATAAGTGAATGCCTCTATGTTTGTGTGTGTGTGTGTCTGTCTGTGCATGTGCGCGCATTTGTGAGTCCCAATTAAAATGCTTAGCCTGTGAAAAAGGCACCCTAGTCTTCCGTCTCAGACTGAACCACTGGTCTTCAGTGAAGAATGATTAGGTAACAAATGAGAAGATCTAATCTAATATTTAGAAGACTAAACAAAGCATGTCCCTACTATTGGCTCTCCGAAACACTTGCACATACACACAATCACACAAACACACACACAGATAGAGGTTCCTGTGCCAGAAGAATAAAAGGCAAGGCAAGCTATCAAACTGACAGGGTTAGGGTTAGGGTTAGGGTAACCCTCACTCTCTAACAAATAAATATATGCTTGAGCACCCCCCCCCCCCCCCCCCCCCCCCCAACACATTCTGGAAAACTCTGTGTCACACACACACACACACACACACACACACACACACACACACACACACACACACACACACACACACACACACACACTGCTGAGTCTACTGGAGACAATAATTCACACCCTATATGAGCTAAACCAGATATTTCATCTACAGGGGGAGACACAGGCTCCTCTATTGCCCCCAATTACCGGGCCTGATAAAGCACAGTCAACAACCGCAGTTTCACACAATCACAAAGCCGGGGAGGAAATCAGCCCCATTTGGCTCAGTCAGAAGCCGCGCTCCCAAGGCTGGACAAAAGCCACTTAAACGATCATATAAAAAAGATAGAATACAAAGAACAATGTGTGTGTGTGTGGGTCATGTGCAGGTGTGCAGTGCCTGTTTGTGTTTGTGCCGGTGTGTGTGTGTGTGTGTGTGTGTGAATGCACACGCGTGTGCATCTTGTGCATGTAGGAATAGTGCAGGCCTGGGTGCCCGGTGTGAGCTCCCTCGTATTGCCGTGATACATCACCGATGTATCACGGCAAACAGGCGAGTCGCTGTGCACCAGAACCCGGCCCCCACCTCCTCCATTTCTCATAGTTACCTCCCCCTAACCAAATTACCCCCCTCCCCCTCCCCCTCTCCTCCCAGACCCTCTCTTCCTGTACACCACCCGGCGCACGGAGCAGCACGCTCACAATCACGCTCGGCCCTTCAGTGTTCGCAAAGATACGCAGGACCGGTACGAATACAGCGTTTTGGTGTTGAAACATGCAATTATTGGATAACCAATACCAGCCAATTAAATGACAAAATAATCGAATTACCATAATACATATTTTTCATTTAAATGAATGCTGTATTTAATACTAGTTTATATGTAATAACAATATTTGAGATCAGAAATAGGAATCATGAAAGGAATCATGATATCTATGAATCAATATGAAATAAAATACACTTTGTCTGTGTATCTGTGTAAAGACTATTTCTGTCTGTCTGTCTGTCTGTCTGTCTGACTGTCTGGCTGCCTGTCTGCCCCCTCCCACCCACCCCCATACTGGCTGAGCCGTCGAGGCACGATAAACCATGCTAGCTGGCTATCTGCTAGCAGGCCGTGTTGCTAGGTGTGGGCTGCAACAGCTTGCGTCTCAGCTGGGGCTATGACCTCTGGAGCTGCATGGTACGCCAAGAAGACACAGAGACAGAGGAGGGCTGTGTGCAGGTAAAGAGGGAGAGGAGGAGGAAGAGGAGACGTAGGCGACGACAGCGACCTCTGTGTAAGAAACGTGGGCGCCGTCAGGGTGCCGGTGTTCAGTGTTGTATTTTATCTTATATGATGGCCATATGTAGATGCGCATAGTCTCTCTCTCTCTCACACACACACACACACACACACACACACACACACACACACACACACACACACACACACACACACAGGCACTCACTCACACACACAGGTCATTGAGGTGAGAGAAAAAGGGACGGAAAGAAAGAAAGAAAGAGAGAGAGAGGCACAGGAAGAAAGAGAGAGATAGAAAGAAAGAGAAATAGAGACAGAGCGCGCGAGAGAGAGACAGAGAGACAGAGAGACAGAGAGAGAGAGAGAGAGAGAGAGAGAGAGAGAGAGAGAGAGAGTGTGTGAGAGAGAGAGCATTAGAATAAGAGAGGGCTGGTAGAGCACAAAGCTGCCGATATGAAACAACAAGATTCTGAACAAGATGACATCAAGTTTTTGTCAATCAGGGCATGGCATCAAAATGGGTGTGGCTTGTGACAGAATTTACCATAATTTACCCGAATGTTTTATTTGAGTAGAACCAACTTTGAGACTGTTGGGAGTGAAGGTTCAAACTGCTCAAGTAAGAGGAATTTGATTGATAAAAAACAACATGGCTGCCAGGGGCCCAAATTTAAGCCAAAAGGCAGGGTTAAAGTAAGCCAATCATCATCAATTCCGACGGTCATGAAACTTTGTATGTGTATGACAGGACCCAAGATGAGGCTAATCCATCATTATCAACCCCATAAAAACAAAGAAGGTGGTAATTGTTCATATTAGGCTTGGACTAAGCTGCTTGCAGCTTTAAGTGATTTAAAGCTTTAATTATTGTATATGTGCAGTTCGTTCAAGTTGTCCGTTCTATAGAGCACAAAGCTGCCACTGAACCACAGAAAGCCTTTTTCTCATCCTGTTCCCTATAAACCAGTAGGCGGCTGTGGGGGAGGGAGTGGGGGTGGGCGAGTGAGTGGGAGGAGGGAGGATGGAAGACAGCGACCGGTGGATGGCAGCCCCATGCTGTCACATGCTGGCGAGAGGGGACGGCGGTGAGCGAGGTCCCGTCACATCACATCAGTGTCCGCAGCGGCCCCTACCTGCCCACACAGCCGCGGGCAGGGGGGGGGGGGGGGGGGGGGGGATTGAGAAAAGTGGCAGAAATAACTGAAGTATAGAGGACATGGTCGGGGCTGAAAATCTGTGGGAAGCAGAAGGCGGATTCAAAAAGTAAGGTGTACGCAAAGGAAGTAGGAAAGGAAAGGATGGAAGGACATGAAGGATGGACAGACCGAGACGAAGCAAATCAAGGAAATAAGGACAAACAAAGCAGGAGGAATATGCCAGCAGAATTCTATATTTTACGTGTGACAGGTAAAACAGTGCTCTGTTCCATACTCCCCGAGAGGTCTTATTTCTGTCACTGTGACGTGAAACACTGGCTCTGTCCTGGCCCAGGCAAAGACTTGGCAGGCCTCTCTGGACTTATCTGCTGGACTCTGACATGGTGATGAAGCCGTTTGCTAAGGGCCTGAGTGCTGCAGGGCAACAGTAAGAGAGAAAGAGAGAGAGGGGGGGGAGGGAGGGGGGGGGGGGAGAGAGAGAGAGAGAGAGAGAGAGAGAGGGAGGGAGAGAGAGAGAGAGAGATAGAGAGATAAATGAATTCAAAGGGGGCACAGAAGGTCTGTGTCTGTCCCCAGTGTGTCTTTGACAGTCAGTGTGAAAGAGACGGGCACAGGATTATCTGATGGTAAAATAAATGAAATAAATATATGTCCTTTGTGCTCCTGGTGATGCTGTCAATCGGTAGGAGAGAGCTCTGTGTGTGTGTGTGTGTGTGTGTGTGTGTGTGTGTGTCTGTGCACGTGTGTGTTGGATTCTGTATCATTTACATATCATATTTTGCCAGTGGGCAGAAATATAAAATGCACACAACCTCCTCAGAGCAAAGATATTCAAAATTAGTGGCATATTAATGATCTTTGTATTGTGTGACAAACTCTCTTTCTCTCACACACGCACACATACATACGCACACATATACGCACACACTTATGTGACATACTCACACAATATTGCATACTTTCCTTTAGTAGGAGTACACATCCTATCATGGGAACACAACTATCCCCTCTCAGTCTCTCTCTATTTCTCTTTCTCTATCTGTGTGTCTCTCTGTCTCTGTCTCTGTCTCTGTCTCTGTGTCTCAGTCTCAGTCTCTCCTCTACCTCTCTCTCTCTCTCTCTCTCTCTCTCTCTCTCTCTCTCTCTCTCTCTCTCTCTCTCTCTCTCTCTCTCTCTCTCTCTCTCTCTCTCTCTCTCTCTCTCTCTCTCTCTCTCTCTCTCTCTCTCTCTCTCTCTCTCTCTCTCTCTCTCTCTCTCTCTCAAGACACACTGGTACTAATGAGGAATCAGCATGTCTGGGCCATGCCCTGATTATCTGAGAGCTTCAGCCCTAGCTGGGATGCATAACGCCGGGCTCAACTCAACACGAGACAACAGCCTAGCACACAGACAAGGCTACCTCAAACCCTCCGCCACATCATAGACGGGGCCCATCACGCTGGTCTCTATGTGTGGTAAGATCATTATTGTAGCTGGTTCCTGTGCATTGTGACAGACCATCAGTCATAGCTCCCACACTATCCTTTTTTTTCGGTCTGTGATAGTCCACATTGACAACTAATATTTCACATTTGCATATGCCGCAAACACAAATGGTAAAACACAGGAAAGGGAGAGGGAAACGGAAAAGCAGAATTGTTCTGCTGGGTTTCTTTTTAGAAGAGACTGACATCACATCGACATGGGGTGGTAGGGGGGGTGAATGTGGGTCATGAGGTGCAACTCCGACAGGATCTTTTGATGGAGGAAAACTGGAAAACCTGCTTCAGTCCTGCCTACAGACAGACAAACAGAAAGACGGCTTCGACTCCCGCGATCTCCAGAGGCAACCAGGTAAACAACAATCAGCCATTCAGCAAACAGACAGACAGACAAACAGACAGATGGATAGGAGGACAGACAGACACGCAGACAAACAGACAGATGGATAGGAGGACAGGCAGACCAACAGACAGAGAGACAGACAAAACTATGGATAAGAGGACGGACAGACAGACAGACGGATATTAGGACAGACAGACAGGAGGACAGACAGTCAGGAGGACGGAGAAACGGCTAGATAAATAGATCAGTTGAGCCGCATGAGCTCTCAGCCCGTCTCCCTCCGGACGTGGGGAGGAGAGAGGGAGGCGGGGGGGGGGGAGGCCTGTGTGGACCAAGAAACAACACTTCCTCTCTCCTCTGTGCTCCACAACAGAGGGCTCTGCCAGGTAGCGCTGCATGGAGCTGGAGAACTGCTGATGTAGCTAGGATCGATCGGCTCACCGCTCGGCCCCCGTGGCCTACAGGGACTGACTCGCTGGCTGAACTGACTTGCTGACTGCTGAACTGACTGACAGGCTGCTGACCTGGCTGACTGGCTGCTGAACTGACTGGCTGGCTGGCTGCTAAAATGACTGGCTGGTTGGCTGCTGAACTGACTGACAAACTGGCTGAGCTGACTGACTGATTGGTTTCTGAACTGAGTGATTGCTGAACTGACTGAACTGACTGGCTGGCTGGTTGAACTGAGTGGCTGGCTGCTGAATTGGGAGACTGGCTGGTTGAACTGACTGGCTGACTGCTGAACTGACAGATTGGCTGGTTGAACTGACTGGCTGACTGATTGACCTGTTTGACTGCTTAACTGGCTAAATGGCTTGCAACCAGTCAGACAACTGAAGGATTGAGGTGTCCTGACCTGTAGTAGCAGGCTAATGATATCGTGTATCCATGATGTTCTTTCACATGTTCTTGCTGCCTTCACCCTTTGAGAAATAAATGTTCAGGAAACAAACGCAAATAGCCCTGAAACATTTTGTACTTTCAATCAGTCAACAGAGTTCAGTTTTTGAGGTCTGTGTATGCTGGGAAGGGTTTTCACTTGCAATAAAATGACTTATTTTA
Source organism: Lota lota (assembly GCA_026745465.1). NCBI lineage: Eukaryota > Metazoa > Chordata > Actinopteri > Gadiformes > Lotidae > Lota > Lota lota. The sequence goes on along the minus strand of JACYXH010000429.1, from coordinate 1,278,964 downwards.
TTACACTAAGCTTTATCTAAGTTTAGTGTTTACTTTGTAATTATATGTACTAATCAAAATAACTATCAAAATAATCATTTGAGATGTAATAGCATAGATCCAACTTGAATCTGGGATCATCAAAATTCATCATCCATAGAGTATTAAGTATTAAGGAAAATAAAAAGTTTCACGCTTCACGTCATCAGATGCTGAGCGTTACTCTCATCGGGTCCTTAAAGTTCCAATCGTCAGATCTGTTCCCCCCTCGTGGTGATTGGAGGAGCTAACACTCATCTATGACATCACAGAGTTGCATCACTGGGATGACTTCGTCTTCTTGGTCGCGCAGCTATTTATTTATTTATTTTCTTCAAGGGAATCCTATTATTGTTATTTCTTTTTTTTTACCACTCAACGGATCCCCATGCACTGAGACAGCACTTTGTGAATGACAGAGAGAGGAAGGAGAGGGGAGAGGGAGGGGGCGAGGAAGAGAGATGAGGTGTGTGTGTGTGTGTGTGTGTGGGGGGGGGGGGGGGGTTGGTTAAGTGCAGTCAGTGAGAGGCTGTAATCACAGCTCTAGTAAAAAGCTCTTCTTTCCTCTGTGTTCTCAAGAATAGGCCTATTTTCTTTGACTCTCCTCCCTCATTGCCTCTCTCTCTCTCTCGCTCTCTCTCTCTCGCTCTCTCTCTAACACACACACACACACACACTCACACAGAGTGACTGTTTGATAATAGCTCTAGATTGAGTAATTGTGTGTTTGAGTGGGGCTACACTGCAGGGTGTATCCTGCAATCAGATATGGGGACAATATCTGTTATTCTTTCTCTCTTTCTCTCCCTCTCTCTACCCTCTCTCGCTCTCCTCTGCCTCTCTCTCCCCTGCTCTCATCTCTCCGTTCATGCCATGGCTCAGCACTCTCCACATCCAGCCCAGTAAATTTGTGTGAGTGTGCGTTTGTGTGAGTGTGCATTTGTGTGTGAGTGTGCATTTGGATTTGTGTGTGTGTGTGTGTGTGTGTATGTGTGTGTGTGCATTTGAGCGTGTGTGTGTGTGTTAGCCTGCGTGTGTGTGTGTATGAGTATGTGTGTGTGTGTGCACGTATGTTTGTGTATATGTGTGTGTGTGTATATGTATGTGTGTGTGCGCATGTGCATGTGTGTGTGTGCGTGCGTGCGTGCGTGCGTGCATGCATGTGTGCGTGTGTCTGTAGTATCAGCCGTCCTCCTCTTCCTCACCAAGCTGCACACTGCCAGCGAGGCTGGGGTCAATAGCAGTGGTGAGTCGTGCTGTAATTGATGTCATCATTTCAATTTGAGCTGATTACAGTTGAGAGCTGCTTATCGCGTCAACCCCGCCTCCCCCACCCTCCCGCATCCCGCAGAATGGAACAACCCACTGGAGGAGGCCCAGTGAGTGGCCACGCCTGACTGAGCACAGTGCCTCTGTGTCTGGCTGGCAGGGGGGATGGCTAACTGGCTGACATGAATGTGTGTATGTATGGGTTGGATGGGTGGGAAATTAGAGTGATAGAGTGATAGATAGATAGATAGATAGATAGATAGATAGATAGATAGATAGATAGATAGATAGATAGATAGATAGATAGATAGATAGATAGATAGATAGATAGATAGATAGATAGATAGATAGATAGATAGATAGATAGATAGATAGATAGATAGATAGATAGATAGAGAGAGAGAGAGAGAGAGAGAGAGAGAGATAGAGAACTATATAAATATATAGATAGTTGGATAGCTAGATATATAGATAGATGGAGTGATGGATGGATAGATGAATGGATGAATGGATGGATGGATGGATGAAATGGCTTGTCTGCTAACTTGGAAGTAATAACCAAAAGTACTCCAGGCCCCCAGTGGGCTGGAGGGGTCATCTGTATAGTTGGCGTTCACTTTAAGAGTCACTAACGTAAATAACCTTGGCTTAAGCCAACACTCAGTCGTCCCCCCCCCCCCCCCCCCCCCCCCCCAACTAGGGAGTGTGTGTTACTGTAGGCTGTGCACTTTACACTCAACAATTTTAGGAGGTAAAGCAAAGATTTGACTTCGACAATTAGGACTGATTATATCCAAAATTGCCTCTTTTATTTGTGATTTTGCGCTTGCAACTCAAGTGCTGAGGGCAGCAAAACCTCTGGAACTAGTTAAGCACCACTGCCTCTCTTCTGAACCCTGTGGTGTTTATTCGAGCATTTTCAACGCACATACAAGAGTAACACCAGCGTCTTCCATAATACTCACTGTGCACTAAAACAATGCCGCACAAACTTACTCTCATGCACGCACTCACGCACACATGCACACACACACGCACACACATCAGACCATTCAAAACTGACAAAATGTCAAATGCGCATCAATCTCCCAACAAAGATCATCCATCTTAAGACAATAGTCACAGACTATGCCGAAGCCTGAGACTGGGTAAAATCTATGATAATATTGACCCCATGACATAGGACTTTAACACTGTTACAATGCACTTTGTTTTATGACGGCTGTCTTTCAACATGGCTTTTCCCAACTAGTCAGCATGCAATACATTTTTTGTGATCAACACCCCTTTGTATGATCTGCTGTTGCTGCAGTTGCTGCTGCTAAAAACAGACAAAGACCTCGCTCAAGAAACGTTATCTCTTTGACGTTTTCTTTCTCCCTCTCTCTCTCCCTCTCTCTCTCTCTCCCTCTCTCTCTCTCTCTTCGTCTCTGTCTTTTTCTTTCTTTCCGCAGCTCAAAATCTGTGGGTGGGAGGAAGCAAAAGTTGTCTGCTGCTTTACTCTTTCTGCCTCTCCCCCCCCCTCTCTCTCTCTCTCTCTCTCTCTCTCTCTCTCTCTCTCTCTCTCTCTCTCTCTCTCTCTCTCTCCTGCTCTCTCTCCCTCCCCCTATTTCTCTGGCTTTTCTTTTAATACCATCATTAGGAGAGATCTCCTGTCTGCTGCTAACAGTGCTGCTAGCAAGGAAGAGAAAAGAGCGAGAGAGAGAGAGAGAGCGAGAGAGAGAGAGAGAGAGAGAGAGAGAGAGAGAGCGCATGTGAGAGAGAGAGATAGAAAGAGAGACAAGATGAAGTGGGAGCTGGTTATGGTCCTGCCGCAAAGTGAAGAGTTCAAGGTTTACTTTTATTTATATTTGCCCTAAGGGCTTGGCTGACCATATAAGGGCTTGGCTGACCATATAAGGTCTTGTGTGGCTATAAAGCCAGTGACCTTTTACCACATGTGGTCAGTATATTGACCACCTGCATCCTAGGTGTGCATGTGTGTGTTGGTTTATGCATAACTTCGCACACACGCAAAGACACACACACGCACACGAACACTCACGCAGTTGTTTCTATGTGGACAGGTGTGAGAACACCTGGATTTTTAGGATGTACACTTAAATGGTAGTTCCTCGCATCATCGAGCAGGGTGAAGATGAGAAGGCAGTTTCCATCTTCCAACGGGATCTCTGACTCCTGCAAATCTGAGCCTTCTATTGGCTGCCATGTTTCTGTCAAGCTGATGACCTCACGTCCACACAACCACATGAACCTATATTTCGCGGCAGCCTATGATTAACCCTTGGGTGAGGGTTTTATGTTCCAAAGACTGGATGCAGGTGCTTCTCCAGTATATGTGAGCTATATAAAGTACAACACATGCTTGTGATAAAGTGAACCCATAAATCGATCAACATATGTCAGTAGGTCAGTCTCTATGTCTGTGAGGAAGGAAAAGAAAAGCCACCCACTCAGACGGACCCATACACAGACACAGATATTTGCACATTCAGTGGAAATGTTATTTTATGCTACCACTGAGCTGTCAAAACATAGGCCTGTGGCCACGAGTGGAACTACACATTGTTGTTTTTTCCCCTGGAAATCTTTAAAACGAGAGGCAGCAAAAGATTCTCTCCATATATAAAAAAAGCATTTCAATTATAAACACTCACGTGAGGCAGATATTCAAATTCTTATATATCCAGCAGTTCTGCAGACATTTAAAAATATATATTATATATTATTTATTTTGTAGTGTACTGTATTGTAGTGTACTGTAGTAAGCAAACCAACAAATAGTATGTCTCGTGTTGTGCTAATTGGTGCTAATCTTACCTTAGCGCAATTTGAATATATTTGGCAGCAGAACAGTACAAATGCTTGACCTTTATTTTCATTAGACCTACGGACAATAAATAAATATAGTCAATAGTCTATGTTTTGAGTGTGAGAGGTAATTCTCCTGATGCTATTTCATTTAATCTAATTAAAGAGTGTTATCAACAAATATGTACTTATAGATTACAAACACTGAAATCAAGAGTGCCACGGGATAACTATTTCAGTAAACACACAACACAAATACTGCCGAGCAGTAAACCCACCAAGTGGGTAGGTTTAGAGCAGTTGATTCTTTCGCCGGTTTAGAGTTGCTTATATTAACGCCATAACCAAGACCTTTGTGTTATGCAACCTGTATTATTCAACTGAGGAGGGGGCAGGCGAGCATTGTATCACCTTGAGAGGTCAATAACGGACAGGGGTTGAGAATCTCTGACTGGCCAGCTAGCATGCTAGTTAGCATGCTAGATAGCATTGTGACCCTGGCTGTGCTGCTCCTAGCATGACTCCCTGCAGTTTCTTAACTTAATTATGGGTCTTCTTGTTGTCCTCAACTTCTAGAAGCCTGTTCGGTTGCTTGCTATTTGACACCATAGTTGGCTAATGAAGATAATGCTAATTTGTCAAATGCCCACACCCACCCGCCGACCTTGTCAATCCCTTCATACATCTTTTCTCTTTCTTCTTTTCTCTTTCTTTTTTACTGTTGGCTACCATTTCCACTTCCTGCCGTCCTCACACCGCTCACTCCGTCTCTCACCATCCCTCCATCTCATTTGCATTCTCTTCATCATCTTCATGCAGACCTGCGCTCCTCTTAACTTTGCCTAGACTCATTTACCAACTTCTCGCTGTCATCATCATCCGCCCATCTCTAAAGGGGTACCGACGTTCTAAAAGCGTTTACAACGCTACAGATGTTTAGCAAGCACGGCTTAGCATCGCCCCTAAATTCGACGGAACATTAGAACATGCTCAATTAAATAGAGAGCGTGATTTAAAAATAGTCTGCGTATCCAGTGGATATAACTTCTAGGACTGTTACATGGGTGGTGTTAGTGGTGATGGTGGAGGTGGTTGTATTGGGGCTGGTGATGTTGGTGATGGGGGTGGGGGGGTGGGGGGGGGGGGGGGGAGGTGGTCAAGCTGGAAGCAACTGTTGGTCATCTACCTCTTTCAACACACTTCATTCCTCAAGTTGCTTCCATAAAATCCATAAACAAAGACAAGACCAAAACCCAAACTCAGCCAACTCTGATGTCAAGACATGGGGTGGAGCCATAACAGCTTTAAAAAAAAAACATCCCACCCACAGACTCATCACCGCAACGCGTCTCACGCCAACCGTGTGCACAGCACAGGTCAGGAGGAAGGAGACCCAGAAGACATATAGAGGGAGCCGTAGCCCACAGTCCACTCACCAGGCCGTCACAGTTGCTGATGGCCACGGTGGCGCCGGGCGCGTCCGCCACGTCGCCCACGTACAGGCAGTCGTCGTGCAGAGGCTCGGCGCGCCGCGTGCCGTCGCTGTCATCGTGCCACTCCATCTTGGCTCCGGGCGCCACCAGCCGGCTGTTGTGCCGCAGCCGAAGGTGCAGTTCCCGGCCGAAGACGGTGACGTTGTAGTAAAGTCGGCCCGGACCCAGCGGTCCCTCCTCCGCCTCCATCCCTCCGGGTCCTCCACCTCCTCCTCCTCCTCCTCCTCCTCCTCGTCCTCGTCCAGCCTCCCTCCTCCAGCGCCTACGGGGCTGTCCCGCCGCCGCATGTCCCGCCGAGACGGCGTGCGACAAGAAGCGACCCTCTGCGTCCACGGCGATGGGCCTCACCAGTCCATACTCCCCCAGGACATGCTGCAGGGAGTCTGTGGGGAGGGGGGGGGGGGGGGGGGGAGGGGGGAGGGGAGAGCGCAGGAGTCACATCAGCTAACGCACATGCCCTGAGGAACATGAGTACAAGTGTGTGCTTGAGTTCATACAGAAGGCCGGAGCCATGTGACAAAGGGGTATGGGGTGGAAAGTGGTAGTGGTGGGGGGGGGGGGGGGGTTGGGTTGATTTAAATGGGAAGTGATGTGGAGTTTTGGAAAAGTGGTAAGGACGTGGAAAAGGGGGAAACGTAACTGGAAAGTGGGGATGAAAAGATGGATTGGAAGGGAAAAGTGCAGTAGAAGAATGATGTGGTTGTTTGGGGGGAAAATATTGGGGGAGAGGGGAGCTTAAAGAATGGTGACAACATAGTCACCAAACCTTATCACAGACAGTCCCCTAATGACACGCACGCACGTGTGCGCACACACACAGCGCACATATTCACGCACGCACGCGGGCACGCTCCTGCATTTGAAACGCTCCAATACAGCCCGGAGCAGATAAACGCGCCCCACCCCTGAACTCTGGCGCGACCCTCGCGCTCAGTGCGAGTCAGTCCGCGCTCGAAACGGCAGCATCAGCACTGCGCGGTGCGCACTCGACACCCCAGGTGCCCTTCTCCCGCCGACAAGCGGAAAGCCAGCACTGCTCCAAGGTGCTAATTGGGACTTTCAAACGCTGAATGTTTTCTCACCGTCAGACATTTCATCAGAAGTGATGAAAAGTCACTCGTATAGCCTTGCTCTTTATACTCATTTAAACAAAGTAACGCCTCAGCCAAACGCTCGACGAATTATAAAAGTGATGTTGACATAGACCTAGTGCAGATCGGCCCTAGATAAGTGATGATATAGGTATAGCATGTGAAACTATAGGTCTATACGGGCCTACTATTGCAAGCGTTTTGCCAACGCGAATGCTTAAATCGCTACCATCTTCCAAAAGCAAAATTATTTATGGTAATCACTCCGCATCATATGTGTTAACGGCGCAATTGACATGCAGTGCGTAATGACAGTCTGGCGGGGTCGCAGGGGCTATTCTCTAGCAGCCGATGTGGCGATGACAGCGCCATTTGGAAACGTGATACCGAGGTGGCTGTTACGAGAGGCCACCAGAAAGAGGCTACCCTCGGAGGCCTGAGTGACAGCTCGGCATTTTTTTTTTAAACCACACATGCATACGCAGACAGCTGGGCCAAGGCAACTTACCAATATCAAAACCAATAGAGACAGCGGTCGTAAGAAAAAATAAATGGCCTACACCATCCATACGCAAGTCTGAAACGGTATAATCCTACCGTATATTCTGGAGTGACACAGTATGCCTATTTGTTGTTGTGTATTTGTTTCTGTATTTACAGTTTTTAAATACAGAGAGAATGGAGAATTAAAGTTTTTGGGTCAATAAAGTAGTCCCACGGCTAATGAAACACACTGCTTTGACTTCCACTGACGCCTGCAGTGAGAGGTCTAATTTGCTGATAGGCTGATCAATAAGGTGACATCCGACTCCAGAACACAGCGACAGATCGATAGCCGCGATAGCAGCCGCATCAGATAATGCTCTCGGCTCCTTCGCTGCAAACGTCAACATCTTCGTGCATTAGATGCGGTTCTAACACGCACATCGACACAATCCTAGTTCACTAAGAAAGCTAAATAAATACAGGACAGCGGCAAGCGATATCGCAAACCATGACAGCTTGCACCCTCGAGGGATCTCCAGGAAGTCCCTGTTGGGAGGTTTTCTGCGCCAAAAGTTGCAAATGAATCTCTTTTCGTGTTTCATGGAATAGTTCTAAAACACAAAGTGTGTCGCTTCACACAAAGCGGGGTTTTGAAAAGTATCTGCACATCATCACAGAAATACGGCGTGAAACACACACACACACACACACACACACACACACACACACACACACACACACACACACACACAGATGCAGAGCAGTAGATAGGATACGGCATACCTCGTGAATAAAGAAAACATAAACACGGACCACGTTTGCTGTATACGTACCAACGCTACTGGCGATGTAAAGGCCGCCCGTGTGCAGAAAGGCCGGTAGAATGATTAAGATAGTAAATCCAGACGCGAGACCCATGGCAGCTCCGAACTGCGCAGGTGAGAGAGTGGGACTCCGGGCTCCAGTGTGGTAAAGTTCCCCCGCCAGGCGCGACCTGCAGCCACACACACCGCCACGACAGCAACAGCACAGCAGCCCGCAACTCACTGCCAAGTGCACCGGGAGAGAGAACGCGCTCGCCTCTCTCTCCTCCTCCTTCTCTCTCTCTCTCTCTCTCTCTCTCTCTCTCTCTCTCTCTCTCTCTCTCTCTCTCTCTCTCTCTCTCTCTCTCTCTCTCTCTCTCTCTCTCACTCACACACACACACACACACTCTCTCTCGCTCAGTCGCTCGCGCTCTCAACTTGCTCCTCTCTGTATCTCACTCGCCTTCCCCTCTCTGTAAGTAATTTCTACCCATCTGTCTGTCTATCTATCTGTCTATCTATCTATCTATCTATCTATCTATCTATCTATCTATCTATCTATCTATCCTTTGCTTCTTGCCTTTAGTGCACTCATCGACACACACACACACACACACACACACACACACACACACACACACACACACACACACACACACACACACACACACGCGCACTCACGCACCAGGCGCCCACACATTCCCTGGCTGTCTACGCTGCGCAGGGAGGCGCGATCGGGAAGATGAGAGGATAGTTCTGAGAGTACAGGGCGTGCTGCGGACTGCCAGTCCATGACAGCTCGTGCAACTGAGAAGGAATGTACTGAAATTAACTAGCGGGCTGTTTTTTTTTTATAGTGACCTACGTGTGCGGTGTTGACAGGGATTTGGGGAGGCTCGCAAGTGCTTTCTATGAGCGTTAAAATTGCGCACAGCCTTCCATTCCGCTCCGCCGTATTCAGCAAAGCTTGCATAAACTTTGAATATCCATCTGAACGTCCTGGGCTAGACGTGGAGCGACGCAACAGCACCCGGTGTGGCCGAACGGTGAATATACACATAGGCCTATATCACATTTTTCAGGTGGTTAAAAACGTTGTTAAAAGGGCCAATTAAATTTGCACCTTGCATAATGAATATTGAATATGCATACTTTGCGTGAATGTTAAATGTTAAAATAAATCAATGCCGCAATAGGAGATTTAATGTTACAGGATCTGCCTAATAACACATTAGTGTTTATACGGCCATTTAGAACCAAAGGTAGAAACGGGGGAGAAAAGGGGGGCAGTGAGGAAAAAGAAATACTGTCTTTTTGTTAAAGTCAAAAGTGTGATTAAAACATGTTCTGTGATACACAGAATGAGTCGAAAGAGAGATGGAGTGAGAGAAGAGTGAGAGTGTGAAGAGTGAGAGAGCAGACGTGGATACAGGGTTGGACATATCCAGGGCACCATGCTAGCATGCAGATAAAACACTCACATGGAGGTTTTAACCATGGACACAGTGACCCTTAACACACTGTCATGCACACACACTCAGTCTTAACGATTGGTCGCCATCGTTTCAAAGCAAGCAACTATTCATAGTGTTCCTAACTTCATGTACCCGTTGTGCAAGTCTGTGCCCACCCCACCCACCACCATCTCCCACCTCCCACCCCTCGCACACACACACACACACACACACACACACACACACACACACACACACATGCAAGAACGCACACACACACAGACACACATACACACACACATCACCCACCACTGTGTTCTCAGTTGCTTCGCTGTTGCCATGGTGATACCAAGCCCTGCACCTTGAAAAGTGCACTTGGAAGGAGCGGGGGAGAGACAGACCATAATATCCTCTTTCCAGACAGACAGACGTGCACACACATGCACACACACACACCTTTATGTTTGCCGAGGCTATTAGCGATAGCCAAGTTTTGCAGGGTCTGGTGTGTGTGTGTGTGTGTGTGTGTGTGTGTCTATGTGTGTGTGCATGTGTGTGTGTATATGTGTGTGTTTGTACGTGTGTTTGTATGTGTGTGTGTGTGTGTGTGTGAGTGAGTGAGTGGGTTGAAGGTAGGTGTTCAGATGTCCGGTGCCTGCGAATGTACAAACAGCTTGTGAATGTAGAAATAGAGCTACAGGGTTTGGCAAGCAGAGAAAATGTGTTAAGCCTGAGAAGATAACAAATAATTAGGCCAGTATTAGTATTATTATTAGTTTTATTATTGTTGTCATCATTGATTTAGTTTTTTTAATCACGCCATATTTTCTTCGGGTTTGTTAACGTGATCAGATGGCTTGTAAAAAGAAAAAGGTCATCAGATGACCTGGAGAAGGATGGCAAACCGTTAGATGATTGGGTGGTTGAACAAGCGTGATGGTCAATGCATTTCATATCTCTCATATTATTCAGGCTTGTTAGAAAGTCTGGGTGTCTAGGAAGCTTTGTGAGGTTGTAATGGATATCTATTTCCTTTAACAATTAACGTTTTACTCCAACTGCAGCTAGTTCAAACCTCGCTGTTAGTGAGACTGCTCATTGTGTTTTCCCCCTAATTTGCCCTATAAATTATGAACGATAATTGAATTAAGAGACTAGTGACTTTTAAATGAATAAAGCATGGCTTGAGAATGAGAATGAAAATACACACTTAACACTTAAAATTTAAAAATGTGTTTGTTTACTTGTTTCTTCTTTCTTCTGCCTTCTTTTTCCTTTGTAACTTCAATGTTACAAACTTCAAGTCCTTGCATTTTTGGATTCAAACTGTGATATAAAGCAAATGGAAAACATAAAAGAACATGTGTTTAACTGTGTCATAGTCATTAGTGGTGAGCCCAGAGCCAAATACCAACACAAATAGTCCCACATCCGAGAGAAATGTACGTGATTTCTTTTTCTTCTGGAATTTAAGCTTAAAGGTGCAGTGTGTAGAATTTAGAAGTTCAGTTGGTTGCAATCTGCAAACCTCACTGCTAGATGCTGCCAAATCCTACACACTTCACCTTTAATACCAGACGACACACTGAATGGTACCGAATGAACCATTTAAATACAAGGGCAGTTCAGTGCATTATTATCTCTCACTTTGTGAAATATATTATCATGCACAAATTCGTTTTTGTGGTTATGCCCTTAAAAAGTTAGAATTCGCTAAAATAGTGAACACACACACACACGCACACACACACACACACACACACACACACACACACACACACACACACACACACACACACACACACACACACACACACACACACACACACACACACACACACACACACACACACACACTATTTTTAGAAGCTTTATAGTAGTATAGCATGATAACATATTCATATAGAATTGTATTAACCAAACGCCGCAGCATCCTCCAACAATACCAGTTGAGTGCCAAAATGGCACCCCCCCCCCCCCCCCCCCCACCTCCCGTCCCCCCTCTCTTGCGATGACCCCCACTGTCCCGGGAAGGTGGAGTGTCATGTGGCCATGTGCGGCATATATTAGCATGCTTCATGAGGGTTGAGGACAGGTGTGCCCGGAGGTACCTGAGAGATTACACGGCCGGCCAGCCGTTGCACTACAAAGAGTGCAACCCTCTAGTTGTTGACACAGCTTGTGTATGGCGCAGCAGAGGTGTGGTGTTAGCCATTGGTAGCTATATCGATTGGTAGCTATATAGATGCTAGGATGCTGTACATGAAGCTACACAGGAAGCCATACTGGAAGCTATACAGGAAGGTAAACAGGAATCTATTCAGGAAGTTATAAATGAAGCAATACAGGAAGCTACACAGGAAACTATTCTTGAAGTTATACAGGATGCTAAACAGGAAATTATACAAGAAGGTATACAGGAAGCCATACAGGTAGGGATACGGGAAGCTATACAGGAAGGGATACAGGAAGGTATACAAGAAGCTATATAGGAAGGTATACAGAAAGCTAAACTGGGAAGTATACAGGAAGCCATACAGGAAGGGATACAGGAAGCTATACAGGAAGGGATACAGGAAAGTATACAAGAAGCTATATAGGAAGGTATATAGAAAGCTAAACTGGGAAGTATACAGGAAGTTATAGAGGACGTTATGCAGGAAGCTATACAGGAAGCTATACAGGAAGGTATACAGGAAGGTATACAGGAAGCTATAGAGGAAGATAAACAGGAAGCTAAATAGGAAGCTATACTGAGCAATTGACAGCATGGTGTGATGCAGCGTTGCTACGGGCATCTGGTGGAGGAGAGGTACGTCACAAAGAAAGAATCGCCCTGGGTGCCTACTGTGCCACACGCTTGGTTTCCTGACATCTTAGTTAAAGAAAATTTGTTTGTGCTATTTTTCTATTCCTCGTCCAAAACATTTCTTTTCTCACACCAACATTTAACAGAGACGCAATGCAGAAGGCAAGACTAAAAGGGCAATATCAATAGGTCAATATGTGTCTGCCAACCCCACTGGCAATATGAATACCGTCTCACATATGCTTTCAACCATTCATACCGCTGCCCCACTTTCCTATAGTCTCACACAATCATGTACTGTACACACACAAGCACCCACCCACCCACGCACACACACACACACACACACACACACACACACACACACACACACACACACACACACACACACACACACACACACACACACACACACACACACACACACACACACAAAAATGCCACTTAAGGTTAGGGTTTCATTAGCCATTTTGGCAATACTTTAAATATAATACATAACATTATATTAGGAAATACATAACTAATAACCACGACTGCCAGTAGTGATGTACCGTTAATGCCTCATATTCCATCCAGGTCCCCACCAGGTGGTCCTGACCTGTTTCCCCACACACCACCAGCTGTGATCTGATTGGTCCTCTGCTTCGGATAGGCAACGAGCACCAAACAACCCCTGGTGCTTCAGATCAGACGGAGGGCAGCGGCCCTTTAAACTGCAGGCTGGCCACATTGAACTGGGTTTAGCCCTGTGTGTTTGTCATTGAAACAACAAACGCTCACTATTTCTTTTGTCTAGAGGATTCTACAGTCATCCTAAACCATCGCAATTAAAGGCTTACATAAGTAATCACAAATATTTGTACACACTTACTTACTTACTACTTATTTACTTCTGATTATGTGAGTGTGCACAAATACTGCCGTAATAGCAGTAATTCCATATGTACACCTTTGTTTTTAAGAAAGAAGCTGTTTACCTGGTATCATTCTTTAAGGGCAAACATCATGTTAAGCTATTTTCTAAGAGATGTTATATTTTGCCTTTGCACTCTAATGCCATCCCAGAGCTGTGTACGTGAATGACTCGTGTCAACAGTGGACCAAGTGGACTCAAACGAGGCCCAGCCAGCTCAAGCCAGGGTCAGGGCAGGGACTTATCCTGCCAGGTTCCCACAGAGAGAGGAGCCAAGTCTAGGAGGCTCACACACGAAACATAAAGAAAATACATGGATTCGGCCCACTGACTGATGTGGCACAATGACCACTGAGTTTCCGCTTGACCACAGGAAGCCCAAGGCCTCGCCTGGGTACGACGGCTATTGTCGCACTGTAATTAGCGGTGGGAATTCTGTCTGTTTGTGTTTGGGAGGAATAGAGAGAGAGAGAGAGAGAGAGAGAGAGAGAGAGAGAGAGAGAGAGAGAGAGAGAGAGAGAAAGAGACACACAGAGAGAGAAGACGAAGAAGAAGAAGAAGAAATGGTGAGAGGGAAAACAAGTGTACAAAAAAGAGTGAAGAAGGCTGGGACTGGTGTATATTTGGAGAAGGAATGAGAAGAATTAGACGGGTGTCTTTTAAAAATAAAACTTATTTTCCCACAAAGCATGAAACCATAGCCGTCTGGGAGTGCGCGTATAACCATGCTAGCTCTACCAATGCTAACGGCATGGCCGAATCTGCGCTTAAAAACTTATCACAGGTTGACAACTTGCAGCGCTAGTGCACTATGTGTATGTGCACTGGTGCCGCACCCCCGATCCTCCACTCTGTCAGAATGGCATGACGTAGTAATAGTAGGTATACATTCCATACAACATATAGAATATAAAAATATCCACCTTGCTAATTTCTAAACCCTGGCTAAATGCTTTTGTTTGGTTTTTTGTATTGTTTTGTGCTTTAGTACAAACTTTGGGAAATGCTCACAAATGTGTTTCCAAAAGGCTGTTTGCCATCATCTGTTGTGATAAAGATTGAAGTGAAACTAATTTACACGGTCCATCTATTTCACCCGCACTAAAGTTTTTACTCTGTAACAGAGCCATAGGGAGTGAACAACCCACTACTGTACATTACCACAGAATGAAACGGGAGTTTTTGTAGCTTAACAGTTTCTCACATAGTAGGATAATCCCTCAGCAAACTTGTCCCTGAAATCATTTTATAGGAAGGATGAACAGAAAGAAACACACACACACACACACACACACACACACACACACACACACACACACACACACACACACACACACACACACACACACACACACACACACACACACACACACACACACACACACACACAAATATTGATATTGCTGGAAGATCTGGTACATTGTTATATACAGTAGGGCTAAGTATGTTCAGAAGAGGACGTTTAAATATATATATTAATGTGTCTTAATTTGTATGATTAAACAGAGAATGCACCTGATTATTTAATTTGCAAGAAGGTAAGCCCTCTATATAATTGTGGTGCGACAAGAATGCCAAACATGATTACATTTACCACAACATGGCAGTCAAATTGATTATGAATGCCCTCTGCTGTAAGTGAGTAAATACATCTTCAGAGGTACAGTGTTGTTGATGTTGATGGGGCAAATCCTATCTTGTACTACTACAATCGCTTTCTCTGAAATAAATCTTGTTTCAAAACAAAGAGCGTGAGGCGAGATATCCGTTGTGTAAACTGCAGACAAGATCAGAGAACAAACAGGACAGTAAAGCTTTCCACACATTTTGATTTCTCATTTGGCTGTCTCTCGGCGCTATAATCCCTTACCAGCTCCTTGGTGTGTCTGTGCACATGTGAAGCCATCTCATCTGAGTGACATAATCTCTATCGCTGTCCAATCAAAAACTGCCTGCACCCCGGCCATGTGATGCCCCCTTCTAATTATTGATGTGGCTCAGGTGTGTCCAAGGCCAGGTGCCAATTGACTGTAAAACAGGAACAGCTGAAGAAACAGCTGTGTTCCTTTTATGCAGCTACAAAACACTGAAATCGTATTTCCACAAGTGATTTCACTTGACATACAACATTTTAAATGACATGTAAAACAATGTAATTGGGATAGACATTATTTCAAATACCATGTAAAATAATGTAATTGGGATACACATTGACTGGAATAATAATGTGTAGTCAAGTAAGGGATTACAATCACAAATGGTTGAGTGTATGGCCAGTCTTTATGGCTGATGTCTTTTTTTTCTTTTTTTATACTTTGATAACACTTTTATTTAAATGTTATTGCAGCCTTTTTACCACACATTATTGGCCAGTTGCAGATGGATCTTATATACCACCAAGTGAATCTTTAATCACATAAAAGCAAACTCCCCTGCAGTGATAAGACTAACTTTGTTTTGGGGTTGGAGCGATAGAACAGTGCATGCACATAACCTTGACATGTAGTCAAGATGGCTCCGCTTTGCAGGGCTGCCATTTCTCGGGCTCCCCCTCAACTTGCACAGTTGATGATGCCTGGAATACAAGCATGTTAATTACAGGCCTTTAATGACTTAAATTGTTGTTATTATGCATACGACCAATAGATCTTGAAACTACCTTGTACAGCTCAGCAAGCGGTGATTCCCCCTTGCTTGCCTGCACTCAAATTCTCTGCATTATTGTGCTGGTATCATTTGAGTGACCTGCAATCGGCATTGCCTCAGGTAAACAGTGAAGGCTATTTTGTAGCAATGCCTCGGATCGAATGACTATTTTGAAAAAAAAAAAGGTTATAGATTTCTGGTCGTATTGAGTAGCGTAGAATCGATCCCAGTGCCATTTAACAGACTCTATTGACAAATAAATGTAAAAACAGGAAGCTCATAGTTAGCTTCTGGGGATTTTACTGAAATCAAGTTTTCTCTATGTCTTTTATGTGACCGTTCTCTTTTAATGTATTTAGTAGTGAAATGCCAGTATAACTGCCATGAAAACAAGAACATTGTTTTTTACTTCTGCTGGCCTGCGATGGAAAATGACCTATTAAAGCTATAACGACCCAGCTATTCTCTCAAATGATGTGTGGGTGTAGGCATGTCTGTGTGCATACATCCATTTGTGTGTTTGTGTGTTTGTGTGTTTGTGTGTTTGTGTGTGTGTGTGTGTGTTTGTCTGTGTGTCTGTGTGTGTTTCTGTGTGTCTCTGTGTGTCTTTGTGTGTGTGTGCATGTCTATGTGTCTATGTATATGCTTGTGCATGTGTACATGCATGTTTATATATCTTTGCAGGTCCGTTTTACCCGTACCCTGTTAAATGTTAACCAGATATTGTTGGGATGCTGACATCACATATAGCTTTCTCTGTTGTCCCTGCTTTCGCTAAACCCAGAGAGAGTCAGACAGCTGGAGGAGTAAATTAAGGAAAGACGATTTAGAGAGAAAATAAGTATGTCCTCACTAGCTAAGCCTTGGTGGGTTTTTATTTTTTTGAATGTGTGGGAAATGTTTTCCACTCTGCAGTCTTCTGATGCCCAACCTATTATAAACAGTAACAAAATTAAATTCAAGTAGGCTTTAAAGCACAATTTTTATTTTACTTATTCAAAACTTATCTCAAATTCAGAAATTCTTTCATTTGCAGAAGTGTTTGTGTGTGGGTGTGTGTTTGTACGTGTGTGTGTGTGTGTGTGTGTGTGTGTGTGTGCGTGTGTTGCTTTTAGGCCATGTCTTGTGATAATACAGGTGTGTCACTGACTCCAGGTATATATATATATATATATATACTGTATAAACACTATATTGCCAAAAGTATTGGGACACCCCTCCGAATCATTGAATTCAGGTGTTCCAAACACTTCCATGGCCACAGGTGTATAAAATCAAGAAA
>JACYXH010000429.1:1169388-1256888 GCA_026745465.1 Lota lota | reverse complement strand
TCTCTTTTTGTCTCTCAATCTCGCTCTCTCTCTCTTGCTCTCTATCTGTCTCTCTACCTGTCCCTCTTCCCGTCTCTGTCTTTCTAGCTTTCTCTCTCTACCTTTCTCTCTGTCTCTCTAGCTGTCTCTCTACCGTTCCTCTCTTTACCAGTCTCTCTATCCGTCTCTCTATCTGTCTCTCCCTCTCTCTCTTATGTGCGCTCTTGATTGTAGGAAGAAGCTTCACCAATCCAGATTGAGAGTGTATTTGGAAGTGGACAGGCCAAACTCTGTTCTCTGTTGTGTTTTCCATTGTGCACAATGAGGAGCCCAGTCCAGAGCATCTTGTGCAGAAGTGTTTTTCTAGAAGGGTGTGGAGCAGAGTGGAGAGTTTTTTCAGGCAAATATTTCCCAAGCAACGGAACTGTTTTCATTCCCTTTCACTAACCTCAGCACTGTGCATCTGTCCTGTCCACAAATACACATGCACACACGCGCACACGCACACACACACACACACACACACACACACACACACATACACACACACACACACGCACACTTACTGGGTGAACTGCCAGTACTGTTCCTAACACACTTGGGTATTACAAAGCCTGTTTCTCAAACTCACTCACTTTTTCATTAACTCTCACTTTAATCCTTGACTGTTCCCCACAAATGAACGATATTCAGGAGTTTTCTCTTGTTCTTCTTCCACAACATAATTGATTCCGCATGCTGACCTGGACATGGGACTGGCAGGTTGGGCGATCTCACTCCCCTCCCGAGGACAGTGTCCGGTTCATTCAGCCTGCAATGAAATACATGCTTCCATCCCCAAAAAAATGGATAGCCTCTGGATCTGGCTACACAGCCAGGGTCTGGCTGCTGTTTCACCAGAGTCTGGCTGATGTTTCACCAGGGTCTGGCTGCTGTTTCACCAGGGTCTGGCTGCTGTTTCACCAGGGTCTGGCTGCTGTATCACCAGGTCCTGGCTGATGTATCACCAGGATCTGGCTACTGTTTCACCAGGGTGTAGAACAAGCGAGGTTTCAATTCAGATTTGTTGTAGAAAGTCACAGAACATGCGTTTGTGTGCTTAAATACAGCACTGCAATAATCCCTTTCAGGCTTGTGAGACAGCACGCAATGTTACTTTAATCAAAACCTAAATAGCAATAAATCAGGGTTCTAGTTTCAAACCAAACAATGTCTGTTTTGAAAAGCCATCACATGCAGTCCATGACAAAGAAATGTCCTTAATGTATTATTTTGTAGTTCAATAAAAATATTATCTGTTCCAATGGTCACAGTGGAGATTTGAACCCGGGTCCTTGTGACTTTCTTCACAATGAGCTCCATGTGTTCTCCTGGCTCATGACCTGGACCTGGCTCTCCCTCATCCTCATCATCATCATCATCATCATCATCCTTGTTGTTGTTGTTGCTGTTGCTGTTGTGGGTCTCTGTGTTACAGATCAGATATTAACGGCCCTTGCCTTTGGGTCTGCTGTGCTGGTGTTGTGTCTGCATCCACCAGCTTATTCTCTTCTGGGCACGTGAGGCCGTCCCAGCCACATGGGCAGAGTCTGAGTCACTGGATTGGGGAGAGAGGATCCACACACACACACACACACACACACACACACACACACACACACACACACACACACAGCTAAAGACACATAGGCCGACAGCTTGGGTCTGTCTACTCTGTTGGAACGTCATGTGTGGGGATGTTGTATCACATGTCATGTCAGCATGTGGACCTATACACACACACACACACACACACACATACACAAACAGAAGCATGCGCACACACACACAAACACACACGCAAACACACACACACACACACAAACACACACACACACACACACACAGAAGCATACACACACAAACACAAACACACACGCAAACACACACACACACACACAAACACACACACACACACACACACAGAAGCATACACACACAAACACACACGCAAACACACACACACACACACAAACACGTTATGTGCATTACTATACATTTAACACATACAGTCACATATGCTAATGTGTACAAATATAAACATTCCCATAATATAACCCACACATGCTCAAACATCCAAACACATTTACATATTTATGTACATTTAAAGATTCATGCTGGTGTTTATAATCAATCCCTCAGACATGGAGTAGGTAGACTTTCTTTTTTTTCTTTCTTATCCTGTGATATAGCTCACTCTCTCTCTTTCTCTCTCTCTCTCTTGCTCTCTCTTGCTCTCTCTCTCTCGCTCTCTCCCTTTCTCTCTCTCCCTCTCTCTTTCTCTCTCTTGCTCTCTCGCTCTCTCCCTTTCTCTCTCTTGCTCTCTCTCTCTCTCTCTCTCTCTCTCTCTCTCTCTCTCTCTCTCTCTCTCTCTCTCTCTCTCTCTCTCTCTCTCTCTCTCTTGCTCGCTGTCTCATTTCTGCCGTTTTTATTTCAATTCCATCCACACAGGACATATATATATATATATATATATATATATATATATATATATATATATATATATATGTGTATGTCTCTCTCTATGTCTCTCTCTCTCCCTCTGGGTTACACAGGTCTCTCCTTATGGTGTGAGCACCCTTGCCTCATCCAAAGTGGCGGTGAGTCCCCTCGCTATCATCGGAAAAGGGCAGAGAGCACATCCATCTTCCCACTAGCCAGGGTACATCACCCCCTCACTCACCCTCTCCGTCTCCCCCTTTATCCTCGTCTACTGACAGCACAAACAGCCGCCATTTATTAAACAGGATTAAGAGATAAGAACCACTTTCCAGGAAGAGAACCATAGGGCAAAGGCACACGGGCGACCACCCACACAAGCCACGCTCCCTCCATCCCCCTACCCCCTCTCCTCCGGGGGCTAACGTTAGCATGAGAGCTAAGGCAGCCTCCATGCAGGGACATGGAGGGAAGGGGGGGGGGGGGCGTTGATCCCAGCCTGAGGCTCCAGTCTCCTGTGATGTACTTCACCCTCAACCAAAATCAACAGACAGGAGGAAGGAGACAGGAGGAGGAGGAAGAGGAAGGTAAGAGGAAGTTGAATAGGAAGGGGAGGAGGAGGTGGAAGGAGACAGGAGGGGGAAGAGTAGGAAGGAGAGGAGGCAGAGTAGACAGGAGGAGGAAGGAGAGGAGGAAGAGAATTGGGAGGAGAGGGATAAAGGAGACAGGAGGAGGCGCACAGTTCATGAAGGGAGGTTAATGTCTGGGTGGCTCCACTTCAAATCTAGAAATACGCTCAAGAAGTAAGATCAATTCTGGAGAGCAACACGCACCCTTTCCTCACTAAAATACCCTCCGTATGTATGTGTCCACACTGTTTTCACATCCTCCTGATTTGAGTTGTCACTCGCTAAACATTATCATCTTTTATCTGAATCACAGCGAGAGACAGATCCTGTCGTTAGTATCCCCAGTCTACCTTGGTGTTGTGTGTGAGCGCCTGGCGGGCCCCAGCCGCTGCTCTGTCTGCCTGGAGGAGGATCCCTAATGAGAGAGTCCAGGCCCTAATGAGAGGAGCCACATCCTTCTAACAGGTTCGCTTCGTCTCCCCCCATCGGGGGCAGCTAAATATAGACCCGGCACATAACACAGCACTTCTCAACACCCCGTTCTCACCTTGATGGCGGTGCATGGGTCTGTGTGGGGGCGTGGTTGTGGAGGAAGAGGAGGGTGAGGAGAGGAGCAGAGGATGAAGGGTGGGTTGAGGAGAGGAGGAGGGTGAGGAGAGGAGAGGAGAGGAGAGGAGAGGAGAGGAGAGGAGAGGAGAGGAGAGGAGAGGAGAGGAGAGGAGAGGAGAGGAGAGGAGAGGAGAGGAGAGGAGAGGAGAGGGGGAGGGGGAGGGGAATGTTATGAAACCTATTGCGGATCGTAACAAGATGCTCCGCGCGGCTGACATTATCAAAGATCAGGGAGTTGTAAAAGGTTGCACTGCCGTGTCCGCATCCAGGCCTGTATTGACACTTGGTATTTCTCTGATCTTTCGCTCTAATTAAAAAAAGAACGAAAAACTGTTGCCAAGGCTGTGCTCTTGACTCCTATGTGGCTGCATCTCTGTCCACGTGGGTCTAAACATACACTGTTTTTTACATGCTTGCGGGTAGTCTGTGTGTGGGTGTGTCGTGTGTGTTTACATGAAACACTGTCCCTTGCATGAATTCACAAAAAGTCCCATTCACAACATTCTGTCTCTTACTGTAAACTCTGGACAAAATAGCAGAAGCCAGCTCACACTCCATGCGTCTCCAGCCCGGCCCCTTGTTGCCGAGCCAAATGGGTTCATTCCGCCATCCAGGAGTTCCAGGAACAAGAGAGCAGAACTGGTGACAGGAAAGAACATTATTTATTGTAACCAGCTCAAGGGCTCTGTTCTTTAGCTCTGCCCGGAGCTGCTGCAGCACCAGAGTATTCCGACTTTTACCTTCCCTTTTAAAAAGGAATCAGTGACATCATATGGGAGTGCGAGCCCCGTTCGCTCGCCAAAGATGTTATACTACAATAACAGATTCCCAGGCAGTCGGACTGGCTACAAAAAAAGTATATATATATATAAATATATATATATATATAAATATATTTGAATTGACAGCACAGCAGCAGGGCCTGCAGGCAAATGTGTTCGCCACATTTATTGTTAGCATACATCGTGATGTGTAAACATTGATTTCCTATGATAAGATAACGGGGCAGAAGACCAGCAAGTCTTGGCTCATCACCCATCCAGGCGCTTGGCTGATGAGTCCTCTTGGACGAGAGTTTGAGGAACAGCAAGTCGGGGCACTGTGCGGAGCAAGAGGCAGCTGGATTATTATGGGCTGTTTGGTGTACGTGAACGCAAACATGCACAGACACTACACACATATGTAAACACAGACACACACACACGCACCACGGCCCAGAGTTATTTCAGTTCAGGTGGAGTTCAGGAGAAAAGTCTTCCTCAAGGATTGGCAGGAACAGCACACCTTAACTACGCATTGTTTTGCTTCTGCATGCCACTCCATATCTCTCTCTTCTCTCCCTCTCTCTCCCTCTCCTCTCTCTCTCTCTCCTCTCCCTCTCTTTCTCTTTCCTCTACCTCTCTTTCTCATTCTGCTCCCTCTCTTTATCTCTCTCTTTATCTCCTCTCTTTCTCTTTCTCTCTCCCTCTCTTTCTCCCTCTCTCTCCTCTCCCTCTTTTTCTCTCTTTCTCTTTGTCTCCTCTCCCTCTCTTTCTCTCTCTCCTCTCCTCTCCTCTCCCTGCCTTCCGCTCTATCTCTCTTCCTGTCTCTCTCCCTCTTTCTCTCTCTCTCTCTCTCTCTTTCTCTCCTCTCCCTCTCTTTCTCTCTTTCTCTTTGTCTCCTCTCCCTCTCTTTCTCTCTCCTCTCCCTCCCTTTCTCTCACTCACTCCTTCTACTGTATCACTCTTTTAATTTTCTACTGGAAAAAACACAAAGGGACCCAACCGGAGGGAAGTGGTGAGTCAGGGCTTGATATGATAGTAAAACAAAGGAAACACAGAGACAGAATGACAGATGGGAATAGAGACTGGTAACAGAGACTAGAGTTGGACAAATGGACACCGGTTGAATACAACTCATCCAGTCACGGGCCAAGTGTGTGTTCTGCAGTAGTTCCCCGTCCTGAGAGATGGTTCTGGCAGAAGCAGCAGAGCTAAGCCCGTAAACTGCATCACACATTTCCACCTCCACACTATTTTACACACACCCATACACGCCACATGGAAGTAATTTGTTTGTGGATGTGGCTCATAGGTGACACACAGTTCAGGGTTCATGGTCAGAAACACACGACAGCAGAATTGTTCACACACACATGGGTGCCAGGGAAAAAGTCAATTTCTATACCCAATGTTCCCACACACTAACACACAAAAGCAGACACACACACACAGGCTCTCACACACACGTTTTCTGAAACACACTCACACAACCTCCTTCACACACACACACACACACACACACACACACACACACACACACACAAACCCACTCAAAACAACCTGATTCACTCAAACACACACACACATACACACACACACACACACACACACACACACACACAAACCCACTCAAAACAACCTGATTCACTCAAACACACACACACACACATACACAGACATAGACACACACACAGACATATAGACACATACACACACACACACACACACGCAAAGTTGCGATCGGATGGGCATCTTCTCGCTCTCCTCAGCTCTCGGGTAAAACGAGGTTACGGTATCCAAGGGGCCTACTCCTGTCAGGGGGAGAGAACAATGTTTTTCCCTGACGTTGACCTTTCTTTCGGTAACCCTCCTCTCATTCACTTGTGTGTGGAAAACGCCATGTCCTTTTTCCATTGCCTACATGGCACAGATTCCCCTGTTCCCACATGACAGTAAGCAGCAACAGAAATGTAAATAAACTCCACTTATACTTCTTAGCAATGGAAGGGGGTCCAGATATGTGGGATCTGTGTGTGTGTGTGTGTGTGTGTGTGTGTGTGTGTGTGTGTGTGTGTGTGTGTGTGTGGACAGCCCACCACACCAGGAAGCCCCTCCAAGTATTCAACGTGTCTCCATACCTTACACCCTAATCACTTACAGTTATATTCTAGTATTTTGTTGGTATACACTCATATATAATTACTCTCTTTGACAAACTCTACCTCGCACCCTCAAACGCGCGTGTGGGTGTGTGTGTGTGTGTGTGTGTGTGTGTGTTTATGAGGGGTACAATGTAAATACAAGGTTTTTAAAGTAAATAATACATTAAAAACATCTCCTAACTGCTCTCCCATTTCTCCAAAACACGTCTCCATACAAACATGTGGAAAACGTGTGCACGACAAAGTATGTCAAAATGTTTCAATTTTCCGGGCTAACCCAAGCAGTTCCATTATTTGAGTTCTTACAAGCATTCAGGGGAAGTCATGAGGATCTCCGTTGCAGCAGCCCACTCCGTCTCTGGCTGCCAGGCACCTGACGCTGCTGCCAAATGACCTCTGACCTCTGGCTACCATTTACTGCTGAGCGGAGAGAGCTGTGTTCCACACACATACACACTTGCACACACACACACACACACACGCGCACACACACGCACACATGTACATGTCTGAGTGGGGATACATTTGAAGACAGAGGTGACTTTAAAATACCAGTCACCACTGTGTGTGATTGTGTGTGTGTGTGTGTATGTGTGTATGTGTGTATGTGTGTATGTGTGTATGTGTGTGTGTGTGTGTGTGTGTGTGTCACCTAGACAAACTGGATTGGCGTGATATTGTAAACACTCCTCACTGCGCTAAATGTCGTAGCCTCCATTTGCATCAGCACCCAGATATTTAACCCTGATATCCATTCATCACAGACTAGCCGCTGTCAGGATGTATACAGCGCGGCCTGAAGCTCATAGTGTATACATACAGTAGAAACATAACGTGCAGCAACACGTGTTTATGCAAAGCTAATCTTCCCATCAATCTATATTAGCTCAGAGGTAGACCCACAAGTCACTAAACGCCTCGCTCAACAAGAGACTGCGGACAATCTCCAGATCAGGTCATTGCAAGACTAGTTCTCAGAGGCCTCTATTTTATTTAAATGTACACAAACATTATCTTAACGTGTGATCTGCCGCCTTTTAATGGGACGGTAAGGCATCCGTGTTTTTAAATGTGAAAAAGTTTTTTTTTATGATGCATTTCTGTTTACTGATCTGATTGCTCAAGTTGTAGTGGTACGCTGTTTTGCCCTTAAACTTCAACCTGCAAGTTGAGACACATGCCTTGCTCCAGAGACTCAGGTATGTGGTCAAATCCCTTAGGGCTGGCTGTTTTCTCCAGACACATAGAGAGCACAGCAGAGGTAATACTATGCAACACGTTTTACCATCACAACTATTACAAAAGTCAACAAAAGTAGCCCTTTATTTAGCTGTATAATAACGCTATGATAATGTCTAGAATATATTAAAAAGCAGTTCAATACATTTCATTTCACTTACTCATATTTATTTGATTAAACTTTACCTGAGGTCCACAGAGTAATAGTTGATAGAATGTTTTTTTCTACGGTGACAGGTTTAAGGTGAGGGGCCAGTGAGTAAAATGAAAATGGGGGCAGGTTCTTTTTATGGGTGAGTGGGAGCCAAAGAGCAAGTGGTCTGTTAGTGTGTGGTCATTAAGTTTGATTTAAAGGGTGCCCAGAGATGAGATAGAAGATAGAACGGGTGGAGGGTGGAGAGTGATCTCTGGAGAAATAGATTTTTGCACCTCCACGAGACGTTCAATTAAGCTGCTGTACACCCAGGTGGGAGGGGTGGTGATAGGGAAGTATTAAGCTCACACACACACACACACAGATGATCCTGCACCCATGATGGGTAAGGAATTTAGACTCAGTGTCCCTTAGTTGTCCCTTGGGTGCCAATAAAGCAACCTCCCCCCCCCCCCCCCCCCCCCCCCCCCACCAAAATAGCAAGAAATGAAATCTCTTCCCAAACTCAAACACATAGGTTACATCACCCGTGAACATAAGTCACACACACACACACGCACACACACACTCACACATACACACACACACACACACACACACACACACACACACACACACACACACACATGCACAAGAATGTATTTTTACTCCACACGATCACTCATACCTGCTTTTCTTCTTTCTCTCTCTCTCGCTCTCTCTCTCTCTCTCTCTCTCTCTCTCTCGCTCTCTCTCTCTCTCTCTCTCTCTCTCTCTCTCTCTCTCTCTCTCTCTCTCTCTCGCTCTCTCTCTCTCTCTCTCACTCTCTCTCTCTATCTATCTCTCTCTCTCTCTCTCCATCTCTCTGTCTCTCTACCTCTCTCACCCTTCCCCGAGGGACAAATGAAATCCCTGCCTGTCTGCGTTGTGCAGTAATGTATACCGCTGCACACCTCCAGTATTTACCAAGCTGCCTGCGTCTGGCGTCTATTTAAAGGTGAGCGCCTCCACAGATCCCTAGGCACCGACCAGCACCTTAAGGATGGCAGGTGTGGAGTGTGTGTGTGTGTGTGTGTGGGGGGGGGGGGGGGGGGGGGGGGTGCTATGGGACTATAGTACAGAGGGGAGACATAGCCATGATAAAAGAAAACATACAATTTGGGCGTGCCGGCATCATGGAGTGAGGAAACCAACACTTATAAAACAGCAAAGAGTTTAGATTCCAGCCGCACAAGTATTAATGGTTGCTACGTCCCTCTCTGGGAATAAAGAACAGCAATGAGCATATCATAAACCACCTCCATCATGATGAGGAGGATGACCATCAGGGTAAAGGTAGATACAGGGGCAGCGGAGACGCAGCCCGGGTAGAGTGACGTTCAACCACCAGGTAAGACTCTAAGACCCCCTGGACACCTGGGTTTTTATGTGTTTTGGCGATATCTGATTGCCTAAAGCGCATGTTACTGCCAGGTGAAAAGGGGTTCTCAGTCTTGGGGCATAGATTGTCTGCAGGCGTTGGTTCATGAGACCGAGAGGATACTTGTTTGGCTGCAGTGTATAACCGAAAGCTATGCGAGACGCTGGTCAATTATTCAATTGGAACAGCTCATTAGATTCCGACAACAACGCCGCGTTGTCCCCACTGCCAGTCAGGGGCTCAGTCATGCACACACACGAGCGTGGAGGGGTCAGAGCGCCCCGGGCTGTCTGATTGGTCAGTTCCCGGTGCGGATGAGGAAGCAGCATCTCATAGGGAAAGAGAGAGAGACTGAGATAGAGAGAGAGAGAGAGAGAGAGAGAGAGAGAGAGAGAGAGAGAGAGAGAGAGAGAGAGAGCGAGAGAGAGTGAGAGAGATTGAGAGATGGAGATTGAGAGATGGAGAGAAGAAGAAAGAGGGAGAGAGAGATGAAGGGACAGAGATGGAGAACAAGCGAGGGAGAGAGAGAGACAGAGATGGAGAGAGAGAGCGCAATGGAGGAGACAGAGAGACGGAGAGGGACAGAGAGAGAGCAAGAACGAGGGAGGGGAGTTGGTTAGGTAAGTGCCGACCCACTGACCGTTATGTAACGCTCATCGATCGGAGGAAGTGAACGTACAGCAGAACCCACTTACACCGCCTGGAGTTTTTGTTCAGCTGGCTTGCCTTGGGGAGGCTGGTCTCCTCCTCTCCATCCACTCCTAATGACTTAGAGAGTAAATGATCCAAGATGGGGTGGAACCCGAAGGTAGGGGCTTGGCTCCGGGCCCCCGAGTGCATGGTCAGCGACGGCACAACAGCAACGGCGGTGGCGGTGGCGGCGATGATATTGAGGTGGCGACGACCGTGGCGGACCCAGAAACAAGCAGCTTATCAAGTCTGCTGCCAGCGTTTTATTTGTTGTATGAGCGAACCTGGGAAATGTACTTTAAATGTCAAAACCCACCAGCCTGTGTTCCAGTGGGTCCCCTGGCATCATGCTGCCTTTTGACAACAAACTCCGGCAAAGACTTACCCCCTGCTGGTTGTGTGTCATTCAGACAGTTTTACTTCAGGACTGAAAACACATTTGTTCACTCGCTCAGCATTTTTCGGGACAAATTCTTAAGGAAACATTCACCTCACACACACTTCCATACCGTCAATAACATAGTTAATATTTATTCAAAGTGTCATGTGAGTAAATCTATCAGCAAGGTTGTGTTCAGCCCAGGTTTCACAGGTCATTGAAAACAATGGGTTGAGAGAGAAGCAATTAAATCTTTGGGGTGGGGGGGGGGGGGGGGGTTCGGGGGACGGACATTGGAGCAAAATGTTCCAGCCGTTTAAGTGTTGGAAAATTGGAGCAATCCTCCTCCATTTGGAAGGCTGACCTAGTCTCTGAGAAATTGTGGTTACATCTTGGAACACCGTGCTTACGCAATGGTTGGTTGAGGGGAAATTATGTCATTACTGCTTTCTCGTAAAAATTCAGCATTTTTGTTACTGGTTAGAAAATCTTGGACAACAAAAAACTGGTCTTTGTAAATAATTTGCTACTTTCTTTGTGTGTGTGTGTGTGTGTGTGTGTGTGTGTGTGTGTGTGCGTGTGTGTGTGCATGTGTGTATGTGTGTATGTGTGTATGTGTGTGTGTGTGTGTGTGTGTGTGTGTGTGTGTGTGCGTGTGTTTATGTGTTTATGTGTGTATGTGTGTGTGTCTTGTGTTTACTTGCGCATACACAAGCAATACAGCACAACACACACTCACAGGTGTAGAAAGTATAATGGACCATAATAAGCCGATTATTCTGAGATGAACGGTAAGAAGTACGGGGTCACATATGCTTTTAAAAGCCACAATGCATTTACCTTGTTCACATTATCCTCCAAAGCCAATATGCTTCATTTTACCACCACATACAAACACACACACACTCTCTCTCTCTCTCTCTCTCTCTCTCTCTCTCTCTCTCTCTCTCTCTCTCTCTCTCTCTCTCTCTCTCTCTCTCTCTCTCTCTCTCTCTCTCTCTCTCTCTCTCTCTCTCTCTCTCACACACACACACACACACACACACACACACACACATGCACACTCACAAACAAGTCAAGATAATGTACGATATGATCTAATATTAATTTATTTTGGCCTGCTTGAAACCATTTTCATTTGCAGCGTAATATGCAGTGGCTGGGTATATTATAGCTACTGTGTTTAGGTAGATCATGCTAGCTGGATAATAACTACTGTTTTTAGGTAGTAGATGCTAGCCAGATAATAACTAATGTGTTTGTGTAGATGATGCTAGCTAGATATTAACTACTGTGTTTAGGTAGATTATGCTAGCTTGACAATAAATAGACTTATAACACAGAGCAGTAGATGCAGACAACTTTCTAGACCTTCAAGTTTAAGCACTTCTTACGCTATTATTAAACTGTACTGTCACAGTGTGAATAGAGTCGTAAATCAGTCTTGTGTGTGTGTGTTTGTGTGTGTGTTGTGTTGTCTATAGTTTCTGCTAGATTCATCTAAGAACCATTCGATTGGATTCATGAGACAGCCATCCAATTGGATTTTAGGATGAATTGGATTGGATGAAAACTAGAAATTGCACAGTGGTTGTTGAGCATTGACATTTCACTCCACAGTTCTTCAGGGGTCGTTCTAAAGGTTTGGTTTCCTAGACAGCCTAAGATGTATAAATACACACACGACACGCATACTCACTCATGCCCGCCTAACACTTAGGTGAGAAACACTACAATGTGTGTGTGCACACTGTGTGTACTACAATGTGTCAAATTTAGTGGCATCTAATGGAACGGACTTGGCAGAAATGGAATATAATATCCATAAGTATGTTTAAATTTGTGTATAATCCCATGAAAATAATAATCATAGTGTTTTCATTGCCTAAGAATGAGCCCTTTATGTCTCCATACGGTGCGGGTTCTCTTCCACCCACCGTAGTGCACTGCCATGTTTCTACAGAAGCCCAGAACGAACAAATGACGCTAGAGAGAACACTAAGCATTGTCTGCTAATCCTATTAGCAGACAACTATTAGCAGGTATTCAGTTGTTTGCAATCTGCAACCTCACCGCTAGTTGCTAAATTCTACACACTGGACCTTTAAGTTAGTAACATACCCACACGCACCAGCATGCACTCGCTCATGCTCACTGTTGTCCAATCTGTACCTGTATATCTATATTATTCTCTCTATCTCTCTCTCTCTCTCTCTCTCTCTCTCACACACAAACACAGCAGGATGCACTCTATCTCACTTTCTCATTCTCTCCCCCTCTCCCTCGCTGTTGTACTATTTCTATATATCTATCATGTTATGTTTCTCCATCTTTCTCTCGCGCACAAAAGGCAGCATACACTCTCTATTGTTCAATCTCGCTGTCTCTTTCTCTCTTTCTCCGTCGTCAATGTCAGACTATATCTATATCTATCTATCTGTCTGCCTATCTATCTATATCTAGCTAGCTCTATATCCATATCTTTTTGTCAATTCTGTTTATCTCTCTGTCTATCTATCTATCTATCTATCTATCTATCTATCTATCTATCTATCTATCTATCTATCTATATATATATATGTATATATATATATATATATATATATCACATTATAAGTCTTTATCTCTCTTTCTTGTTCTTTATCTCACACACACAGCAGCATACACTCTCTACTGTTCTATTTCCTATACTATTCTATTACTGTCTCTATCTCTCATTCTATCTTTCCCTGTTTCCCTATCTCTTTGACACACACACACACACACACACACACACACACACACACACGTGCACGCACGCACACAGACTTTCTGCCAGCCATCATCATTTGAGGCAAGTCCTCAAAAGGCTCCCAGGATTATTGGAATATCATCTCGGTGTGTTTCCAATTCCGTAGAGAAGGTACACTGATGTGGGTCTGGTTCTGCAGAGAGAGGGGGGATAGAGTGATAGAGTGAGAAAAATACAAGAGAGACCAAATGTCAGATAAGTCATTCTATGACCTAGTACCAGGAAGTCGTTTTTTGTTCTTTTGCAATGTATATGTATGCTTTCCATGCCAATAAAGCCCTTTGAATCTTGAATATGGAGATAAATAGAGAGAGAGATAGAGAAAGAGAGATGAAAGCATGAGTGACAGAGAGAGAGAGAGAGAGAGAGAGAGAGAGAGAGAGAGAGAGAGAGAAAAAAAAAAGTCCTCATTCACATATTCTTTTTTTAAATTCTTCTTCCGTTTCTTCTTTGTTTTATTTTCCCCGTCTTCTAATTGCTGTCAACAGAAGATGTAACTGTGTGACAGTATGTCAGGAGCAGTCAGACTACTAACACACCACCTCTGATGTCAGGGTAGTCTGTTCTGCTTAAGACACACAGGCCCCTTAGTAACTCTGTCCCTATTCTCTGTTCTTCCACTTCCTCACTTTCTGTCTCACCTCGTTGCTCACTGCTGGCACGATTTGGTAATTGTCTTCCGTCAAAATGTATTCCATGTAATTGATTTGTTTGATTTGTTTGTGTTTATTTCCCAATACACATTGCGTGATGTGCAATAAACTTGTTTAATTATTTCCCTGTGCGTTACATGTGAGGCCCTATTCATGTGTCATCAATCACTACTCAGTGCTATTCAAATATTGTGGACTTGGACACCTTCATGCATCTTTGTTGCATGAACAAGCTTTGTAAACTTGACTTCAGGTAACGATTCAGCACCTGCTGCTGCTAACTTCATGGGAGTATTTGGTCGATTTTTGTTTTGTTTTCTTTCTCTCTCTCTTTATTTTCTCCCCTTTGCTATGGAGGAGGGGAAGGGCGACGATGTGTGGAAAACCCCTAAAGAAGGAAAGACGAGAGATATACAAAAAAGGGTGTGTGTGAAGACACAACACAACCCAACACAACACAACACTGAACACAGAAGGAGGGAAGCGGTGGTGATATGCAGCTGATCAAAAATAAACAATAATAATAA
The DNA here is from genome assembly GCA_026745465.1 of Lota lota. Lineage (NCBI taxonomy): Eukaryota > Metazoa > Chordata > Actinopteri > Gadiformes > Lotidae > Lota > Lota lota. The sequence goes on along the minus strand of JACYXH010000429.1, from coordinate 1,242,438 downwards.
TAAATAATAAACTGACTGAAGTCAGTGTAATTCAAGCAGGGTTGAGATGCTGTCCACACTGCATCCTAACAAACGCAGATAGAAACAGCTCCACTCTCCCAGCGTCTGATCCCTCTGCCCCTCAGCTGCAGCGCTTGAACTCTCGGCCCTTTGCTTTCTTTTCCGCCCTGTTCCAACCTAGCTGATGTCTTTACCGTATCCACGTCTGCTCCTTGATATGAAAAACACACAGAACCCCTTATGCTATCTCCTCGTCATCTCAATCCACATGAAACAGGTTTTTATATGTTTTGGTTTTGATATTTTTATCTCAAATTATTTAATGTAGGGGCCAACTTGTTGCCTGGAGAACATGCCTTGCATGTGGGACATGTCACCCCCTACTGGCTGAAGAGACCCCCGTACTAATGAAGCACATGGAAAGGGTCTTTATATGCTGAGTTGTAGAAACCCCTGATTTTTATTTGCAGCTTGGTTTGTGGAAAGCAGCATGAGAATACATTTTTTATTGAGTTTTTAATCAAACAATAAGAAGAAAAGTATAGAACCATAATATCAAACGAATGACACTGTGAAGCAAACATTAACTGCCTATTTGGGAATGCGTTCAGCACAGTCCCTTTCCCCTCACACACACACACACACACACACACACACACACACACACACACACATACACACACACACACACACACAAACATGCACACAAGCACAGATGCAGACACACACACACACACACACACAAACATGCACACAAGCACAGATGCAGACACACACACACACACACAATCAAACCTCAACAACCTGACATTTTAACACATTTATGAATGCATGTGCTAACACACACAGACAGACACACACACTCTGTGCTTTGTGACATGTTCATTGCGGCTGATGGACCGCTAAGAGGATGAGGACAGGTATTTGGCAGAGAGACACCGTGGATGACCTGCGAGGCCCAACGTCACTGGAACAACACCGCTTCTGATGGAAAAGGCAATACATCATCATAATGAATTTGGGAGGGACTTCTATAAGCTGGAATGCATCTGTTTGACAGGGCAGTGCGGCACATGTGCAGCTGGCCACCTAAAAAATATTTGCACAGGATGTACGTTTGCATGTGTGTGAAATTGAAATACACATTATGATGTGTGTGTGTGTGTGTGTGTGTGTGTGTGTGTGTGTGTATAGGAGGGAAAGTGTGTCTGTTTCTGTGTCTGTGTGAGACAAAGGCAGATGGTTTGCAGGTGTGTGGGTCAGTTCTATGGCCAGGCATTGATCTCTCTCTCTCTCTCTCTCTCTCTCTCTCTCTCTCTCTCTCGCTCTCTCTTTTTTATACCTCTAACCACTAAGGGAGAAGGAGCGTGTGTGTGTGTGTGTGTGAGAGTGTGTGTGTGTGTGTGAGTGTGTGTGTGTGTGAGTGTGTGAGTGTGTGAGTGTGCATGTGTGTGTGTGTGTGTGTGTGTGTGTGTGTGTGTGTGTGTGGCAAAGGGAAACACCCACCACACACACAGCTGCGCACCACAAAACGAGAGGCCCGTGCAGCGGCTTCCTGTGGGGTGCAGGGGAATTAGAGAGCGCCGCCCTGGCTCTTTAATAAGACCATGTGCTACTGCCCAGGGCGCCCTGTCACCCCCGACCCCTCCACCCTCTCACACTCCACCCCTGAACCACAGAGGAGGAAGTTCCTTCTTGCGGTCCCCGTGAAAAAGAGAGAGGGGAGCGAGAGAGAGAGAGAGAGAGAGGGGGGGGGGGGGGGGACTGAGAGAGTGAGAGAGACAGTGAGAGAGAGAGACAGACAGAGAGAGACAGACACAGAGAGAGAGGGACTGATAGAGATAGAGAGACAGAGAGACAGAGGGGGAGGTTGAGAGAGAGAGAGATTCCTTGATCGCCTGCATGGATGTTGCAATGGAGGGTGTGTGTCTGTGCATTTGTGTGTGTGTGCGTGCGTGTGTGTGTGTTGGCAGTGGTTTTGCAGTAGCAATAACAGAAATTATGTGCGGGAACTGAGCGCTGAATAGTATCTATTCCATCTTGGCTTGAGGAAGGTCCCATATGTCTTTTTTAAGTGGTCAGGTTCAATGGGAACCGGTGAGCTCAAGTATTTTATAATGACAGAAGTGTGGTGGTACACTGCGAGACCGCTGCCAGTGTGGATGTTAACGAATCTCCAACAAATTATTTATATCAAAACTTTAACTTTAATTCGATTCACATTCTATTTTGTGTCTGCCTGTGTGTGCACTTGCTTGCTTTTGCAGGTGCGTGTATGCGTGTGTGTGTGTATGTGCGTGCGTGTGTGTGCGTGTGTGTGAGGACACGCGTGTGTGTTGTTGTATGTGTGTGTGTGTGTGTGTGTGTGCATGTGTGTTTGCGTTGTTGTGTGTGTGTGTGTGCATGTGTGTTTGCGTTTGTTTGTGTGTGTGTGTGAGTACACGCTTGTGTGTACGTGTGTGTGTGTGTGTGTGTATGTGTGTATGCGTGTGCCTGTGTGTGTATGCGTGTGTATGAGTGTGTGTGTTGCGTGGGGAGGAGGTTACAGGACCTGTGTCTAATAACAACCTTGATGCCCTCCTCACAGAGCCCTCTGAAGTTGCCTCCACTCCATCAAGTCAATGTCTGGTTGCTGGGCAACCAGGGGTCCGGTGTTCCCAAGCGGCTCTGTTTGTTCCCTACCAATGATCCGACGAAGAGGGGGGAGGGAGAGGGGCGGAGGAGGGGGAGGGATGAGGAGAGGGAGAGATGGGGAGATGGGTGAGAGGGGGAGAGAAGGGGAGAGAAGGGGAGAGAAGGGGAGAGGGAGAGAGGGGAGGTGGGCAAGATTAGTATGGGGGAGATGGGGGAGGGATAGAGGGAAGGGGCAGAGATGGGGAGGAGGATAGACGGGGAGGGGGAGAGATAGAGAGGGGGAGGGAGGGGGAAGCACAAATTGTTAAATGGAAGATGCTGAATCAATGCCTGAGCAAACAAGCTATCGGTCTGTCTGTCTGTGTGTCTGTCTATCTTTCTATCTATCTATCTATCTATCTATCTATCTATCTATCTATCTATCTATCTATCTATCTATCTATCTATCTATCTATCTATCATCTATCTATCTATCTATCTATCTATCTATCTATCTATCTGTCTATCTGTCTATCTGTCTGTTAATTGATCTATCCAGTCTATCTATGGGCTATCTATCTATTTGCCTCTCTCTCTCTCTCTCTCTCTCTCTCTCTCTCTCTCTCTCTCTCTCTCTCTCTCTCTCTCTCTCAGAGAGAGAGAATGTGAAATGATCACATCTGAAAATGATGTGATTCATTTGAAGTCATTTCAATGCCTCTTCACACACGCTATTATGTAAGTGCTGAAGCCATGTAAACACACCGCACATCTGTCTCACAGCTGCGAGTTCTCATTGTGCACATCACACATGCACAGTAACCAGACAGAGTGTTAGTTTGAACTTGACAGTAGTAGATGCACAGCATAAGCAGTGGCGGATTCCAAGTTGCAGATCTTGTTCTGTCTTTAACAATAACACAACATTGTAAAAACTGTGTTTTATAAGAAATGGTCAGATGCAGTAACCTTGTTCACTGCTTTATTTGATTAGCAAAATGTCATTCGCCCCCCAGTGCAAATAAATTGCTAATAAACCTAGGTCATATTTTCCATGTGCCTGTGTGGGTGTGGGTGTGTGCGTATGCATGTGCATGTGCGTGTGTGTGGCAGTGCAGTATCAAGAGCAAATAAAAGGCCTGTTTTATATGGGTGATGTCTTTCGTACGGCATGAGCCCAGTCAGGAAGCTTAGCGTCCACGAGCCATGCTAGAGTAACTGTGGCTTCCACAAATCATTCTAACAGACACGGACTTTGAATACAACAATGAAACGGACTGTGAAGGATTACTTGGGAAATGCCTGAGATATCTTGAGTTGGTTTCCTCTTTGACTTCTGCCACATCTGCTCAACAGCAAAATTATGTTTTTGGTTATTGATATATTTTTGGTTTTATAATAATTAGTTGTTCCAGCTTCGCTGTTGTTTAGGCTTGTGGAGAATACTGAGAAGGGTTTTGTTGTTACCTAAAGCATCTACTGGAAAGGAGGGTGGTGGTGATGAAGGTGGTGGAGGTGATGCTGGTAGTGCTGGTGATGGAATTGGTGGTGGTTGTGGGGAAGGACGTGGTGCTGGAGGTGGAGCTGGAGGTGGTGGAGGTGCTAGTGATGGAGGTGGTGGTGGTGGAGGTGGTGGTGGAGGTGGTGCTGGAGGTGGTGGAGATACTGGTGATGGAGGTGGTGGTGGAGGTGGTGGTGATGGTGATGGAGGTGGTGGTGATGGAGGTGGTGGTGGCTCTGCAGGACACTATGCCTCACCCCACCCCACCCCACCCCACCCCCACCATGGTGTCCTCCCTCCTCCTCCTTCTTCCCCACCATTTTCCTATACTCTATTTAACCTAATTATACCGGTCCTCATTCCTCCTCCTCTTCCTCTTCCACTCCTGCTTCCCCCTTCCTCCCATCGCAGCGCTACCATGGCGACCGCCACTAATGGCACGGCGGGTCTGTCGCCAGCGGCCTGGGGTCACACATATGTTCCATATCGTCCTCTCCTGAACACTTCCATATGGTAGAGCCTGGCAGTTCGCTCCAGTACCCTGCAATGACGCTGAGTCGTCCGCCGCAAAAGCGAGGGCCCAAACGCTGGCACTGTTATAAATAAATATATATAAATATATATATATATATATGCATTGGATGGTGAGGTGAGTAAACGTAGAGAAAATGTTCTCTTGTATAGACCAGGTGTGTATACAGATCTGCCTGGTATTCCTTTGGTCTTTTTTTATTGGTTTTTCGAAATGGGGCATTTTATGGGGCATATCGTTCTAAATAAATGTATATATATATTGAGCTTAGGAATTGATTGATTGATGTTGATTCAAATTCTAATCATCTCATATGTGTTTCCATGATCGGTCAATCGTCCTCGTCTGAAGATTCAGCATATGGCAGAGAGAGAGAGAGAGAGAGAGAGAGGGAGGGAGAGAGAGAGAGGCTGGGAAAAAAACAAGAACAAGGGAGAGAAAGGAGGAGGCAAAGCATTCTGAAGACGAAGGGAGAAAAAGGGGTCATTGAAGGACAATTAAGAACCAAAACAGGAAGTCAAAGGAGAAAGAGAAGGCACATTGAGTTCATTCCTCCTCCTTCTCCTTCTCCTCCTCCATCATGTCTGGATGTTGACATAGGGCAGACAGAAGCAGTCGCAAACAGGAAGAGCTCGAGAACTGATGGAGCACTTTCCCACCCACCCCTCCTCAGACCCCAGCCCCATCCATCCAAAGCATTCCACTCCACTGTGTCAGCAAACCTGATTCAAATCTCCTTTAAGAGTGTACGTTTGAAGCTGTTTTTGGAAAATATGACGTCGGTGATGTCTTGCTCCATTGGTTGAATTTTGTAATAAAAGTAGGTGTGGTGCGGTTATGTTGAACTCGCTATACATTACATCCTCCGGCACCTGGACTCCGCAGGAACCTATGCCAGGATCCTGTTTGTGGACTTCAGCTCTGCCTTCAACACCATCATCCCGGCTCTGCTTCAGGAGAAACTCTCCCAGCTTGGTGTGCCTGACTCCACCTGCAGGTGGATCACTGACCTCCTGTCTGACAGGAAGCAGCATGTGAAGCTGGGGAAACACATCTCCGACTCACAGACCATCAGCACCGGATCCCCTCAGGGCTGTGTTCTTTCTCCTCTGCTCTTCTCCCTGTATACCAACAGCTGCACCTCCAGTCACCAGTCTTTCAAGCTTCTGAAGTTCGCGGACGACACCACCCTCATCGGACTCATCTCTGATGGAGACGAGTCCGCCTACAGGTCGGAGGCTGACCACCTGGTGAAATGGTGCAAGCAAAACAACCTAGAGCTCAACGCTCTAAAGACAGTGGAGATGGTTGTGGACTTCAGGAAGAACCCATCCCCACCTGCCCCCATCACCCTCTCTTGGCTCCACAATTAATATTGTGGAGTCTTTCCGCTTCCTGGGAACTATCATCTTCCAGGACCTCAAGTGGGAGCTGAGCATCAGCTCCCTCGTCAAGAAAGCACAACAGAGGATGTACTTCCTGCGGCAGCTGAAGAAATTCAACCTGCCAAAGACAATGATGGTGCACTTCTACACAGCCATCATTGAGTCCATCCTCCATCACCGTCTGGGACGCTGCTAGCAAAGCTAAGGACAAGGGCAGACTGCAGCGTGTCATTCGCTCAGCTGAGAAGGTGATTGGCTGCAATCTGCCACCGCTCCAGGACCTTTACGCCACCAGGACTCTGAAGCGTGCAGGAAAGATTGTGGCTGACCCCTCCCACCCCGGCAACAAACTCTTTGAGCCACTCCCCTCTGGCAGGAGGCTGAGGTCTATCAGGACCAAAACCTCTCGTCACAAGGACAGTTTTTTCCCCTCCGCCACTGGCCTTATTAACAAGGCCCGGAAACCACCCTGACTCTCTCCACACCCCACCTCTGGCTCTACATGCCACTGTACTTAATCTGCTCTTTTAATCTTAATTCTTACTCTCATATTTTTTATACGTTCTGTGTGTGTATATATTTATACATATATTTATACTTATATTGTTTGTTCTGTTTAACCTGTTTAACTTATTTTAGAGAATGTGACGTGCACCTACATCACCAAGACAAATTCCTTGTATGTGTAAAAAACGTACTTGGCAATAAAGCTTTTCTGATTCTGATTCTGATTCTCTGATCTGATGTCAGGAACAGAAGCTCCTCCGTGCTGCACACAACACTGAGATTTAAACACACACTCTCTCTCTCTCTCTCTCTCTCTCTCTCTCTCTCCGTCACTTTCTGTGTCTCCATCTCTTGCACACACACACACGTGCGCCCACACACCCACACCACACACACACACACACACACACACACACACACACACACACACACACACACACACACATACACATACACACAGCTGCTCAATCACTTTTTGTGACCCTGAGTTAATGGCCGACAAGCAAGAACAGGAGGAGCTGGAGACAAACAGGTTGGTTGCCACGCCGATGTGTGCGAGGGATGTGAGGACGCCACCGATCCACTAATCAGCTGTCGCCCCCGACAACAGCAAGCCCCCCTTTACCGCCATAACCACCGGCGCCTCTAACGAAGGCCGCGAGAAAGAACGAACAAAAACTTGTCAAACGCATACACCTACACATACACATACGCATACACATAATTACAAACATATACCTACACATACACATATACATACACATATACATACACAAAAACATAGGGATAGGCATAAACATATGGAAATACACAATACACATTCACATATATACATATATACACAAACATGCACAGGCGCACAAAGCAGTGTATTAAAGGGGGCTGGCTGTAATTGTGTGTGTGTGTGTGTGTGTGTGTGTGTGTGTGTGTGTGTGTGTGTGTGTGTGAGTGTGTGGTGACCTCCTTTCAGGAGGAGGTCTACCCCTCAGGTTGACATATGGTATGGAACACTATAGGAGCACAGGGAACAGCCTGTTCCTCCCTGCAGGAGTGTGTCTGTTCTGTGCACAACTTTATATACATACACATAGGTAGCACATTAGCACACATGCATACCCACACACATATGTACACACACTAACAGCTTTTGGGCATTGTGGGGCGTGAGCAAGCAGGTAAGTTAGCAGAGCTGTTCCTCTACAAACATGTAGGATCGGTCAAGTAAACATAGCCTCTGATTAACTCTTAGGCCTGATTCACACTGGGTCAAGCGTTACAGGGAAAACGCCAATTCAACCATTTATTTGAATGGGTGTGGTGCGTTGTAGCTGCGGCGTTGAAACAGAATAAACATTTGGAGAAATGCAACCTGACGTCACGCGGCGGTGGCCAATCGCGTAAGCCGGCGATCAGACCGGAAGACGCCCACAGGACGAAGAACCTTGTTCTATTTCATGTAGGCTATGCCGTCTAGGCTTCGCCTTATGGGCTTGTCCCATGCGCGCACTCGCGTGCACTGAACATTTTCAGCAATGCACCAATCAACGTGGGCACCGCCCACACTTCCCACGACACCGTGTATATAACGCGGCGCGCAGCTGCGTTCGTCCTCTTTTTTCTTTCAGCATTTGACACCAACTAAAATTTAACCATGATGACTTCATGTAGCAGCGGCGCGGCGGCACCAGCGGAGGTACGGCCCTTTTCAGGGCCTCTCTGCTCCTCTTGCCCAGCGATTCTTTCTCCGGACGACGGGCACGTTATATGCTTCCGTTGCCTTGGTGCGGAGCACGCCATGGCAGCCTTTTCGGGCTCCGGTTCCTGCGCCGCCTGTACCACCCTACCTCAAGAGGTGCTCCTCTCGAGGCGCCTGTTTTTTTCCCCGTTGGTGGAGCTTGCTGACGCCGTCGATATCTTCGACGCCGTGGCGGCACCGGGGGAAGACGAGGACTACGACCTCGACGTGGACTCCGCGTCGGGGACTTCCTCACGGCCTTCGGGGGTTTTGCCCCCGGAGAAGCCGCATCGTTTTGCCGACCTGTTCGGCGAAATCATGGGCGAGGCAGCGGCCATCAAGGGCATCGCCATGCCACCTCCACCGCCCTCCCCGGAACTAGACGACATGCAGGGGGACTATTTTAGGCCTCCTTCGTCGACCAGACGGCCTACCCTATGCCCTCTGTTCCCACCCGTCCTCCCTTAAGGCCCCGGTGAAGGCGTTCACCGATTTCACCAGGGTGGAGGGGTGGTCTGCCACACAGGCGAGGGGGATACCTCGCCTGGAGCCTCCTTTGGCAGCGCTCCTCTGTCCGGGCGCCGGATGGCGTCCGAACGAGAAGCCGCTGCCACCCGACCGGCTTCTCAAGCAGCTCGCTGCCTTGGGGGACAGATCTTTTGTCTGCGCCTCACAAGCTGCGGCGGCCGTGAATAACATTGCCCGACTTTCCTCTGCCCTGTCGGCCATGACAGTTGGCAAGGATTCGTTCTGGCAGAGCGACGTGGAGAAGGTCGCTAGATTCTCCGGCGCTATCCTCCAGCTTTGCCAGCCGGTGGCGGTTACTGCCGGACGTCAGATGGCATGGGCGACCATGGGTCATCGAGCCATGTGGCTGTCCTTCACCTCTGTTCCTGACAGAGAAAGGGCGGTCCTTATCCAGGGTCCATTGGCCGCGGACGGGCTTTTTGGACCTCGGTTCGCGGAGGTTCTCGCCCACCTTCAGTCAGTCCGTGAGAATCGTTCCCGGTTCGGACCGATTCTCACGGGCTCCTCCTACCAGGCCAGTGGGAGCAGTCGGGCCAGCAGGAAGCGGGGTCGACCACGTCTTCCACGGGCCAAAACGCCGCCTCCAGCGTCGACGCCAACGCCGCCTCCGCAGCAGCGCCAGGCAGCGAAGGGGCAGAAATCACGGAGGCTGGCGCCCACGTGGGACCGACCTACGTCTTTTTCCCTCCCTAATAAAGATTTGAAAGCCTGTTCGACCGAACGGCAGTACATCTTTAAAGACCTATACCCTTTAAGCCGACCGCGCCCTGCGCCTGTCGTGCATTCCTGTCCCCCTCAGCCTCTCCCTCCCTCTCAGCCTAGTGGCTGTGGGGCGGCAGCTAGGCGGTGTAGTATAGCCAGGGGGTCGTCCGCTTCTATGCGGCGTCCCCGTGCGCTTCATGAACGGGTTGAAGACTCGTCGCACGAGGCCGTCTATGCGGCTTCGTGTTACAGTCTTCCGCACCCCGACTTTGCTCCCCCAACCTCCGCTCTACAGTCTGATGACTGTGGGGAGACGTCGGAGCTGTTAGCCGTAGGCACGGTGAGCGTGCAAACTGTGAGTTTGCCCTCCGCAGCGGGTTTCCCGCTCGCAGGGGTCCCCTCCCCTCCCTTTCGAGGTACGCCCCCCTTGGTTCACACGCAGTGTGAAGGCGGTAGGGGCCGAGGAATACAGAGCATTCCTGGACAGCGTTCCTCAGCTGGATGCTCGCCCTCTCACCGAGCGCCATGCGTGTTGGCGAGAGCGATGCGTTTTACCCACGTGGTTGGACAACACATTGAGGTGGGGCCACCCCATACAGTTCAAGCACCGTCCCCCACCCTTTATGGGGGTGGTGGAGACAAGGCTGCAGGATCCAGCCGCGAGCACGGCTCTGGCAGCGGAGGTGGTCCGTCTCTTGGGGAAGGGGGCTGTCTCTGTCGTTCCCCCCCTCGAGTCACGCCTAGGGTTTTACTCCCGCTACTTCCTGGTTCCCAAGAAGTCAGGGGAGATGAGACCCATTCTGGATCTTCGCGTCTTCAACAATTTTGTTGCCGCGAGGAAATTCAGAATACTCACCACCGGTGTGTGAGAGAGGGCGACTGGTTCACATCCCTGGATCTCAAGGATGCGTACTTCCACGTCCCCATTCTCCAGGGTCACAGGAAATTTCTCCGCTTCGCCTTTATGGGCGTGGCGTACGAGTACCAGTGCCTGCCGTTCGGTTACTCTCTGGCCCCACGCACTTATTCAAAGTGTGTGGAGGCAGCGCTGGGACCGCTCAGGCGTCAGGGAAAGAGAGTTCTCTTTTACCTCGACGACCTACTGATTCTGAGCGACTCAGAGGAAGCTGCGAGAAGAGACACCATGACGGTGATAAATCATCTCTCCTCGTTGGGTTTCGCCATCAACTGGGTAAAGAGCTCTCCGCTCCCCAGCCACCGGCTAGTCTACTTGGGGCTTTGCCTAGACTCCGTCACGTTCACAGCAACGCTCTCGCCTCCCCGGCGAGATGCCGTCCTGTTGGCGCTCTCCCGTTTTCACGCTCGCAGAAGCGTGACCGCACTGTCCGTCATGCACCTGTTGGGACTGATGGCAGCTGCTCACCATGTGGTGCCCCTGGGTCTGCTCTTTATGCGCAGACTACAGCGGTGGTTTGCTCGCCAGAGAAAGCTGCGGGAACTCTTATATGCGTTCCCGCCGCTTCAACTAATCCATCCTCTCCTGGAGCGGGTCAGGCAGGAGGGATTGTCCCTCATTCTAGTGGCCCCGGAGAACCGCTCAGCTCTGTGGTTCCCAGAGCTAGCGGCGCTCTCTTGCACGGAGCCGTGGCCGGTACCGATCAGACCGGACGCGCTGACGCAGGCTCACGGGACGGTGCACCACCCGCCCGATGTGACGGGTCGGTTGTTGGTTTGGCTTCTGACAGGTTGATTCTGCAAGGCAGAGGTCTGCCAGCATCAGTTATCAACACTATTCAGAGTGCTCGCGCGCCTTCCACTTCCTCCCTTTACGCAGCGAAGTGGGGCGCTTTCTCTACGTGGTGTGACCTCAACCACGTTATCCCATCTCTCTGTGAGGTGGGAAGCATGCTTGGTTTCCTTCAGTGTTTACTGGAGAAAGGTTTGGCTTTCTCCACCATCAAAGTCTATGCGGCAGCCGTTTCGGCTGGCCAAGCAGGATATGACGGGAAACCGGTTTTCAGCCACCCACTAGTCAAGAGATTCTTGCGTGGGGTTAGACGTATTAGACCTGTTTCTCGTGTGCTCACACCGCGCTGGGATCTTCCCCCCGTGTTGCGGGGTTTATCCAAGGACCCTTTCGAGCCTCTGTCTCAAGCCCCTTTGGATGTATTTTCCTTTAAAACAGCGCTCTTATTGGCTTTGGTTTCTGCCAAACGTGCCGGTGAGTTGGCCGCGCTGTCTTTCAGCCCGAGCTTCTGGTTATTGAACGTGGACGGCTCCTTCGCGCTGCTTAGACCCAATCCTGCGTTCCTCCCCAAGAACATATTCAGTTCTTTTCGGTCGAGGGATATTGTGCTTAAGGCTTTTCACCCCCGCCTCATACTAGTGAAGCGGATGCGGAGTTGCATCTCCTGTGCCCGGTGCGGGCATTGGCTATGTACGTGAAACGATCAGCTGAGTTTCGCTCCACACAACAGTTGTTCGTGTGTTATAACGACGCTGCCAAGGGCCGCGCTCTTTCTAAGCAGCGTCTGTCCCGCTGGATATGTGAGGGTGTCTGCTTAGCCTACACTCGGCAGGGCTTCGCATCACCTTTGGGTGTTAGAGCTCACTCTGCACGAGGGATGGCCGCTTCGTCTGCGCTATTCAAGGGCATTTCAGTAGAAGACATTTGCGCGGCTGCGTCGTGGTCTTCCCCCGATCCTTTTATTCGTTTCTACATGTTAGACATGTCCAGGGGCTCACTCGGCCACTCTGTGTTGGAGTCGGGCTCCCTCTCTACGAACTAGATATTGGTTTATCGTTCATCAGAGCTTCTTACGCTCGTGATGTCGCTCAGCTTCTTTCTCTCTCCGCTGTCACCTGGTGGTGTTACAGCGTGGGCACTGAGGTCAGGAGTGACAGGTTATTTTTACTCAGATTACGGTTCGTAACCGGCGTTTTATATCCTGTCCTCTATTATTAAACGTTTCACAACAGGTTTCCTCCTGTCGCCTCTTTGAGCGTAGGTAGGAAGAGCCTTGTTGCTCGTTGCTATTGGTAGCTTGGTTTTTCTTCCTAAGCTCCGCCCCTATGGTAGCGGACGTAGGAGAAGCCTTGTTGCTCTGCATTTCCCCTTTTTCATGTTCATTGAAATAGGGGTTGAGTCAGAGTTACAGACTCACTCTATTCTCTTGATCATCGCTTTGCGTGTTCTTAAGAGATTTTAGGGTTTCTTATTTAGCTGTTGTGTTTTGCACATCTTCGGCTATTTGAGTCTGATGTGCCCTGTGACTTAGGTCTTTCTTTTTGTGACTTGGGTCCAGCAGGAGTATATTTATCGGGCTCCGTTCGCAGCTTCACCTTAGCCCATAAGGCGAAGCCTAGACGGCGTAGCCTACATGAAATAGAACGATAGTTATGTTATTATAGCTCTAGTTCTATGATTGTAGGCGTAGCCGTCAAGTTTCCCACCAGCTGTACCCTCCAAATGCTGAAAGAATAGCTAGGAGGACGAACGCAGCTGCGCGCCGCGTTATATACACGGTGTCGTGGGAAGTGTGGGCGGTGCCCACGTTGATTGGTGCATTGCTGAAAATGTTCAGTGCACGCTGAGTGCGCGCACGCGACAAGCCCATAAGGCGAAGCCTAGACGGCCACGCCTACAATCATAGAACTAGAGTTATAATAACATAACTATCGTTTTCCATGTAACATTAGCATTGCAGCATTCCGCTGTTTACCGAGCAACTGTGAAGATGGAAGAGAGACTGATCGCCGCCGTGTTGTCCTTTCCAGAGCTGTACAACCTTACCATAAGGGAGTGGTTAAAGTTCACAACATGACGTCACCCAAATGGGGCATGAAGTGACTCTCCCACGTTGCCGCAGCATTCTGCGATAATCGCCGCAACCCCTGAATTGGTCTGAATGAGCCCTTAAGCGGTAAGCATAGTTTGAACGAAGGCAATTTTATTTCCGCTGGCAGACTGAATAAATATTCTGCAGACAAACTTGGTTTATACTCAAGTTGGTTTCAGTTTAGTCACTGAACATTCTATTAGTTAAGTCCGTTTTTCTGATCTTATTCCTTTTTGTAAGGAACCGTGCTGTAGGAACAGATCAAAATAAGTCATGACGCCGTTACTTTTCAGACTCATCAAACACAACGTTTGCATAGACGTCATCTGCAGAGATTTCGGCAAGTTAGAAAAAATAAGTACCAAAGAATAATTTTGGCGAGGTAAGCTTTAGTTTTTCCCCCGCAATCACGTCCTTGTGTTCTTACGACCTTGCCGAGCTTTGTTTCCGCTTGAAGAACGCTGACCGCTTTAGTCGGTCAAATAAACGCAAACGTGTGTTGAGCGATGATGTAACAGGTACTTTGTATAACACCATTGTAAAAAAAAACAACAAAGAAAAACAAGATTTCTTCACCAATTGTTATTCTGATAACGAGAGTTTATGGATTGTTATGAGACAGATGCAGCCAGTTTGATACTGAGGTATTGCATGATACAGCCAAACTGTTGGAGAATTTAGCTGAGCGCTCGGGCTGACTACGAAGACGAGGGAATAATGTTTTAGTGGACACATGATCCAAGGAACCCTCATTTGCAAACATACCTGTCCTTGACTTCGTTTCTCCCTCGCCACAGGTTGCCGTGGAAACCGGAGAAAGCAGCGATGTTGTTTTGTGTGTGTGTGTGTGTGTGTGTGTGTGTGTGTGTGTGTGTGTGTGTGTGTGTGTGTGTGTGTGTGTGTGTGTGTGTGTGTGTGTGTGTGTGTGTGTGTGCAAAAGCGTCTCTGAGAAAAAAGGAGAGAGCATAAGAGAGAGAGCGCGAGAGAGACCATTAAAGAGTGAGAGGGGAAGGACTAGATAGGAAAGTGCCTTATCGAATGCTCTTGGTTACTTTGGTACTACATTGGTTTCCGTATATTAATCTCAGTAAACGACTGGATCAATATCATCTACAGATCATGCAGTGCTTTCAGCAGAGGATAAAATACATGCTCATATAGAACTTGCTGCTTGCCTATAGTTGCTTGAAATGCATTTGACGAGCGAAAAAAGAGACATCTTTGTGAATGTCTTTTACACCAAAGTCCCAGATCAAGCGGGCAAGCTTTGATATTTTCCGCTTGCGAGACGTTGCTCATCGACCGGCACGTTTCAGATGATGTATTTACAAGCGACAGACAGAGGTTGCAGTGCATTTTAAATGAAGGCACTGTTTGAAACTTTCAACAAGCCTAAATTGATTTATGACTTTCAAATAGGGTAGATGCTTCCAGAATCGCTGCAGAATATTTCATGCATGGCGAGCAAACATCCATACTGAGAGCATGATCCAGACAAATCTCATGCCATTTCTTTGTCCCCCTCCATATTTCTTTTGGGTGGGGTCTTATTGGTCTTTTAAGGTAAAGATATCCAGATAAACTATCGGGATAAACTTGGTTGATCTCCCTGATGATGCAGGGAACAGGCCAAGGTTGTGCTTTGACCCGGTATCAGGGGCACCAGCGTACCTCATCGAGACGACTCGCTTCGACACGCCAACACCTTTTTACCATCCACATTCCAGCCTCTCCCTGGGGAGAAACAACATTCATCTGGAAGTTGACTCAGACAGAGTAACAGTTCAGGAATCTATATACCTGTAAGCAACCAAGCTGTGGTGTGTTTGCCCTGTATGGACTTGAGAGACACATGGTGAAGAAGAGTGTTAACATGGTGTTAACCATCTTATCCTTAAAAAGGCTTATATCCGAAGCAACGTGATTACAGATACAGGTCATTATGGCACCTAGAGGTTAGGGTTAGGGTCTTCTGGGATTGAACCCGCAACCTTCATGCTGTAGGTCGAGCCACACCCGACCGTACTTTGCAATGCAATCCTTACCCCCCCCCCCCCCCCCCCCCCCTTTACTGATCTACATAAATCCTTACAGGAATTGTTCAACTAACTGATGACGTGTTAACCAATCGCTAGTTCCATCTGTAGGTCCAGCTTCCACAGCTGTCCGTCCTTCTTCCCCCCAACATGGGCCACAGGTTGGAAAGAATCCCAGAGCTCATCGGTCGGAACAGTTTCTGTCTTAAAAGATTGGAAGCTGTCTCCGTCCGGAGGCATGGAGGCAGTAAACAGGACTGATATGTCAAGTGGTGGCTATTACTGTTGCCTGTCAGGTGTTGGGGGTATAGATGGCCACTCTCTCCCCCCCCCAACAAACATCCAAAACACCCAACACTTACTTTATATTGCAGGTGTAAAGCAGCCTTCGCTGCTCAGCTAAAGGTCTTCTCCGAAGCCCCTCAGGGATGCGACGCGCCCCGGCCTGCAATTATTTATGAAGGAAGATGCCGGGGCTTACCACATTTGCGATTCCTTTATCGTTTTAGGACGCCGGCGCTGGGTGTCCTAAAATATGGATCATCACAGTTTGTGCCCTGGGTTTATATTAGTAAGATATAATGTCAGAGAGAGACACGCAAAGTCCTGCTTTGATCGTCAATTAAGTGTTCGCCTTGGAAAACAGAACAAAACAATGTCCTCTGTGGTGCATGAGCAGATCTGAGGACAAGGAAATGAGTTGTGATGAGAGACGGATGAGAGAAAGACTTTGGCCTCAATCAAACCACGATGATTGGAGCTAAAGTGTCATCCCATTAGTACAGGAGAGACCCCGGGTACCTTCTGACCAAAGTGTTGAAACAAGAGACAGGATCATAGGAAAGGAAGAGGTGGGATCACATGTCTCTCTCTCTTCAATACCATTGTGTTAGAACTGCTCTCCTCTGAACATACTGAGTTTTATCTTTTCATCTTGTACTTAGTCTAACCCTTTATTTAGCTAAATAGGGGGAAGGATCAACATGGATGAATAAAGGGTTTGATACCCTTTATTCATCCATGTTGTTCTTTCCCCCTACCTAGCAAAGCCTACGCATCTATATAGAGCAAAATCAGACCAACGCCCATCAGTCAGCACTGGTAGACATTAGTTCCCCCTTACGTCTTTTAACGCGAGCGCTTTGATCTATCAGCCCCCCCCTGCTCTTTACGTCCAAGTGTCGCTCTTCCAACTTCACCAGGGGTCAAGCCGCTGCAGCAAGCCGTCATCCCGCTAACGTACGCCAAGGGGTCTAGAACGCTGAGATAACAACAACAGCAGCAGAATAACACTGCAGCTTCAACCACGAGGGTGTGTTTGGAGAACATTCGAGCAGGTGTCCATTGTTGCTCGCACAACGGACATATTGTTCGTGCACAAGTAAGCTCCCTGTACTATGGGCCAATCACATCAAAGGAAGACCGTCGTGCCTTCATGTGACCGCCGCTCTCAGTGTGCACACCTTTTTTTTCTTTGAACGATGTTCATCCGTGTGCAGTTAGAAGATGTGTTTGAAAGAAGAAAACACGAGGCTTGGATTAGGGTGCGTCTCTCGAAGCAGCCTCCTATTGGCTAAAGGAGCCTCAAAAGGAGGATGCTGTATTGGGAAGTTTGAGAGGATTTCTATCTCTTCCCAGAAAAGTAGTCAAGCCATAAAGTGTCCATCTGTCAGACTGCTGGCTGGGTTTACAAAGGGATTCGAAAAATATTCACGCACACACACACACACACACACACACACACACACACACACACACACACACAACACACAGACAAGCTCAAACACACATGCAGCATGCACACACCCCAAACACATACACACACTTCACACACACAAATGAACCCACACGTGTTTGAATACATACACACAAACCATGTGCAAAACAAATCAGTGGCACGCATAAGAACACATCTGCCTTAAACTTATGCACATCCCCTCCCAAAACAAAATACACACATACCAACTGTCTCACGGACAGACGGATAGACTGGAAAAACAAGTGGTCAACACAAACACCGTGCTGACAAGCCAAGAACAACAGATGTATTCAAAGTCAATAACAAAACCCCCTCATAATAAACATCAAGAGACCCATTCCTGCTCTTTATCACTTCTTCCCAGTTCTTATATTCAAACCTCATTCTGGCGATGACACAGGCTTGTCATCGTACAATAATATGCTACGAAAAACACAACAGCGCTCGTCCCCATAACATTTGAGGGCCCTCACACCATCTTCACCTTCTGCTCATTCTTGCTCTTTCTATTCTCGATGTCCGTCACAACACAACACACTCCTCGCATCTCCCAGCTCCCAGGACACAACCTAAAGAACATTTAATGAATCCAGTGAATCCATGTCACTCAATCGGCTCTCTTGATGGAGAAGGAGCATCGGGGACGAGGTGGGGAGAAGGCCAAACATGGCCAAGCTGTTTAATTATTTCCCCAAAATCCGGATGCCATTGTCGTCTTTGATATCAGATCTTCCCGTAAGACTGAGGCTAAATCTACGGACACAGCAAGAAGAAGATTGGCGTTGCTCTTGGGTGGGGAGGAGGAGGAGGAGGAGAGAACATCAGAGGCGTCTCGGCTTGGCAGTGCCTTGCTGGTGAACTCACCGTGCATGCATCATTGGAAACAGCACTGGCCTGTTGGGGGTTGCAGGTGTGGTGCCCGGGGATTGTCAGGGGTTGATGCCCTCATGCAAGAATGATGTCTTAGCATATCTTATTTAGTTTTGTATAATAGGCGAGGGAATTAGTACAGCAATGTTGCGACGCATTGATAATGACAGGAGAGCGAGCGGAAGACAGTTGACGTGATTAAAGGAGAGTAGCGGTCCGGGTGATCAAACCACGGTAACCGTGTTTCACTTAAACATCTGTCAACAATATCATTTAACAAAATTCACTTGGCCGATTCTGATAAAGAGAATGAAGCGTGCGTGCGTGCGCCTGCCACAAATGTAAACAATAGCGCTACAGCACTTTGGTCTTTGTGATGAGACATTTTGTAAAGTGCTAGTATGGTGATTAACCGTTATGTTTTCCACAAACTGGCCGACGCACATTGATTCCAAAAGATGAAAGTGATAAATTGCCATTGTTTACATTCGTAGCAGGGTTAGAATCGGTAGAATCGGCAGAATCTGTAAAATATAGACATTTTGCCAAAACAAAAGCAAAGCAAATGTTTTAGTGAAGCCAGGGGAGGCCGCTTCTATGGTTTGATCCCCCAAAGTGGTGTTGTCCTTTAAAGCAAGGTGTGTCAGTGTTGGACGTTTCTACGTGCGTGGAATACTGGAAGTAATGCAAATGTATCCAGACACACATACACACTCACGTGCCTGGCGGGTTACATGAAGGAGATAATAAGTGGTAGGAGAGACAGTAAATCATACTTTGCCATGGCTGAAAACTGAGATGGAGGACCAGGGGGGGGGGGGAGAGAGCACAGAGACAGCTGTCAGTAGCTCACTACACACACTCTCACGCTTTCTCTCTCTCTCTCTCTCTCTCTCTCTCTCTCACACACACACGCACACACACACACACACACATACCCACACTCACACACTTTGTCAATACCGGTCGATACAAGACAAACTGTTCTGTCCTAACAGATAGTCTTCCTTCATGAACGTAAACACACACACCCACACGGGCGCACACACACACACAAACACACGCAAATGTGCAAAAACACACATGAACACACATGCACACATGCATGCACACACACACACACACACAAGCACACACACACACTCTCTCTACGTACATACAGAAACAATCATAAAAACACACCTCTGTCTTCACAGCAAACTTTCATTGTCAGAACTGTCTTCGAGTCATGGTGAGCAAGTCACCTTCCTGTGTTTCACACAGCTGTCTCAAACGTTTATCACAAATGCACGCATGCACACACACACACACACACACAAACACACACACACTACTATAAACACATTTATTCAGGTGTGTTAAGGCAACAAAAGAGGGTTCTATTTGTATATGTATATGTATGTGTATGTTTGGTGCACCTGCTGATGAGCTTTTTCACGTCAAAATACCCTTTTGGAGCCTACCGCATCCCACTGCATCCTCATCACACCCCCACGCACCCCTATCTAACCCCAAAGCAGCTCCACCGCACCCAAGTTGGCTGGCCAGGTGTGGAAGATGTGCATAACATCCACCATGTGCACACTGTGTGTGTGTGTGTGTGTGTGTGTGTGTGTCCCTCATCCCTTGCCGGAGTCTGTGCCGAATTACCGGCCGGGCCTCGCTAAAAGAACACTTGGTGTTTCTATTTAAATCTAGATTAGGAATGCAGGATGACATGGAGGACACCCGCTCACACACACGCACACACACACACACACGTGAGTGCAGTCCTCTGAATACAAAGAAACAAAAAGCAAAACAAAACACCAGTGGCTGGACTGCTGCACACAGACACAAACAAGCAGAGGGCCTGTTGCGTTTTTGATGGGAAGCGTGACGTCGACTGTCAGATTCAGGAGTTCAGTGCTGTTGAAAGATGTACAGCCATATCCGAACACGGTTAGAAGACATTAAGTTAGAGTGTCTTAACAACCGTTTTACCAGGAATACTAAAGATGAATGCATGCACACACATTCCACATTGTTTGCGTGAGTAGTAGTGTGGTCTGTTTGCGTGTGTGCGTGCAAGTGAGTAACTGAGTGAACAAGAGCAAGAGAGCGAGCATGAGGGGGATAAAGGCAGAGAAGGGGAGAGAGACAAAGAGAGCAAGTGCTTGCATTTGTTCAAGTAGACAGGTGAAATACAAATAATTCCAGGTGTGTTGAACGTTACTGGTTGGCCATGGTCGTCTTCACACGCTTCTCTGAACTTTTGAACCAGCAGCCTGGATTAACAACTGACCTGGAAGCAGCAGTCTCAGGGAAACTATAATTATGGTTGATTAAGCAACGTTCCTGGGGTCTGAGTGTGCATAATAAGTGTGCTGGGGGAGCCTGGCTGAGAGGCTGTCTCATGAAATGGGCAATTCAGAAAACCAAGGGGTTAGATATTGATGCTCTGGAATGAGAGCAGATACGACGTCGACCTATGGCAGATAATTAATGAAACCCACACGACACACACAAACATGCGACACAATCATTCTCTCTCAAACACATGCACATGAAATGCAGCCCCCCGACACACACACACACACATGAAAGCAACACAATCATTGCCTCTCTCAAACACATGCAGATGAAATGCAGCCCTGGCATGCAGTCCCCTGACACACACACACACAGTATCTCTCTCCCTCTCTCTCACACAAACACACACACACACACAGAGCGACATTTTGTGTTGAACACCGATGTCTTAAAGCGTGAGCCGAGCAAAGAAAACAATAACAATGTAACGGTACCCAATCATTATCGTAATGAACCCCACAGCTTGTATGGTGTAAAGAGGCTAGACCGAGGCGGTCGCTTACCTATAAATACCAGAAGCTAAACAGCAGTAAACAAAGGAACAACGGCAGAGTTTGGCTAACTGTGCCGTTCACCGACAATGGTTTGGAAGACAAAATGGCTCCAACTGCAACGTGATAATGAAGAAGCTATGGATAATGGGTGATATGGTAGATGAGTGCAGGATGGGACTTAAAGTTCCAGTGTGTCCTGCAGAGGTATGTTTTCAAACTCACTCTGAAAAAAACAAGACCATTGGGTGTTTACAGTAAAAAGACGAAACTGCCATTCTACAAGCACCTGGCCTCGCTCTCTCTCTCTCACACACACATGTTGCCATCAAATTCCCCTGCACCCATGCTCAATCTCTCACCATCTCCCCTTACACTCATTAGGCTGTAAGAGGTCTAGGTCCTGCCACTCTGCCCTCACACCCTACCACACATTCACAGAGGTACACATACTCAAACATATATACACACTCAGATACACACACACTGCATATGGACGCAGTCATGCGACACCCCCCTTTCAAGAACTACAAACAGACAGATAGATAGAAAATATACTCTTATCCTGAATTAGTTTACTTTACTAGAAAATCGCTTGGAAACCCGTTGCCTTAAACCATTTAAGTTTTTACACAAGGTGAAACTAAACAGGTCAAGTTTATTAACATTGGATGCAGTAGACATATCAAGTTTACATTAGTAGTCTTTACTCAAAATCGTTAGTTGTATAAAATAACTAAGTTAAACATACATAACATTATTTATCGCTACTTAAAATCATTTTTTCTAATTTTTATACTATTTTGAGATTAGTGTATTAAATACTTTGTTTCAACAAAATTTTATGGAAGGGAAGAAAGTAAACAATACATTTAAAAGTTCCAATGTATTGGGAAAAAAACATTACAAGGTAACACTTCAAATGTAAAAAAACCTTGTCAACCAAAATACTATTAAAAACTGGTTTCAAAACTGTTGGCATCAATTCCAACTTGTTTGGAGAAGGAATACAAACGCAGAATGCTTCCACTTCTTCACAAGAACCTGTAAAAACTGAACATAAGAAAACTTTTATTAACTCAACAACTAAGTTGCAGTAACATTAACATTAACCTCTGCTAATGACCAACTAAAGGTCTTCATCCTTATAAAATGCAACAAATCACTCATGTAAGGGTCAAACCTTAAGAAAACCCAATTTTGAATCGGTAATGTTAATGTTAAAATAATATTGAACAAACGTTAGCTAGCGTTAGCCACAAGCACGTTAGCACCTCGCTAACGTTATAAACTGAACCGATAGAAAAAAACGAACATCAGCACGTTAACACTAAGCTAACTTTATCGTTTAGCTAACTTGTTGTCACCGGACTGGTCTTTTGATAGCTAGTTAATTTACACCTCCCGTTACTTTCAAAACCCCACAGCTTTCGGGCGCAGCAGCCAGGACAAGCGGACTCTTCACGCAGGACTCGTGGTCAGACCTGTTGCTAGCAGAATTTTGAATGTCCCCTTCTTCTTCTTCTTCTTCTTCTTCTTCTTCTTCTTCTTCTTCTTCTTCTTCTTCTTCTTCTGTTGAGTTACAGTCTATCGGCGTTTGGCACCATAGGAGTTGCATTACCGCCACTTAATGGATTGTGAATGGGATAATGGATAATCCCCTCCCTTACAGAAATGTACTACGTTATTTCTGCCTAATATGATTATTGCACTGTGTATTTCAGCTGTTAAGTGCAAACAACTAATTTGATTTAGTAATGAGAATGTTTTTTTGTCTTTTTTTTTACATGAAAGAATTAATAATGACAACTTAAAGGTTTAATTAAAACCACATCCGGGTTTACAGTCTAGATAGATAGACAGATAGATAGACAGATAGACAAATAGAGTGAGATCACTGTAGCTGGGATTAAAGGCTATACAAATCAAATGACATGGCCTTACAGACAGACATCTGTGATTGTATCTAGGGCCAGTCCTCTGGTGGAGAGAGGGGAGCAACTGGGAGTGGGTCTGCTCATTCAATTATGCTTTATTGGCCAGGGGTTCCAACACACAGGCCTCCCCCAACCAGGGGGTCCCCTGTCATCCCTGCATCCCCCCCCCCCCCCCCAGCAAGCCCAGGACCCTGCCGCTCCCTCACACCGGCCCCACCCCCAAGTGGTCCTCCATGGTTACTCCTTATTACAAACACATGGAGCCTGGCAACAGGTGTCTATGTGTGTGTGTGTAAGTGTGAGTATGTGTGTCTCTATGTGTGTGTGTGTGTGGGGGGGGGGGGGGGGGGGGGGGGGGTGTGCGTGTCTATGTGTATGTGTGTGTATTTGTGTGTGTATCTCACCTTTCCTAAAAGAGGTAGGGAGGCGACAGAGAAACACAAGTAATAACAAGTTACTCACCCTCCCCCCACCTCTATCTATCGACCTCAATATGCGCCTTGTTCCGTTTTCACCACCTTCCAATAGCCTGTTCTAGAAACCTGCTCATTTTGCACTGTTTACTGTATGTAATCCCCAAATAATTTGATTTCTATTTACTGAAGCAAAACGTCTTTGTTCTTCTCAACTGGGGCTGTGCAGACTGTATAGTCCTGAGGGCCATAAGTAATGGCTGCGTCGCTTTGTGTTTTAATATGTGCTGTGCGTGCTGTCAAATCCTGTGACCAAATCTTACTCTGCTCATACAGACAGACTTCTGAAAACACACTGTTTTTAATGTCAGGGTTCCTGCCCACATTTTAGTCCTATGTTATTCTCTACCTTCTATATTCAACTCCATGTGTGTTTGTATACATTTTATTATGTTGTAGATATAGTTTCTCTGTAATGGTAGGTTTCCGTCTGGTTGGCCTACAACAGGCCTTGACATCCTACTTCTCTGAAACAGCTTGTAATGCATTGGGCATGTGGAGTCAGTCTGGTGTGGTCTGGTCTTCGTTGGGTAGTCTGACCACCCTGCTCTCACATAAGGAAGTATTGACACCCGCAAAACAACGGTGTGTGTGCCGAATAAGCAGCTACAGTCGTATAGGGACACATGCACTGCCATGCAAATAACCACACACAAACACACACACACACACACACACACACTCATACAAAGCAGACTTGTGTATGCAAGAATGCACACACATACACACACATAAATAACAAAACACGTGCAGAGATGCACACACACAAACACATGCACACAAGGGCACAGACAACCACACTCCACCACACAGATACACTTATACATACATGCTTACACACACACATACACACACATACATAACAAAACACATGTGCAGAGATGCACACACACACACAAACACATGCACACAAGGGCGCAGACATACACACTCCACCACACAGATACACACATACATACATGCTTACACACACACGCACACACACACATACATGCTAATACATGCACACACCACATTATTATAGGCAGAACAAACAACCAACTCATGCCCAAGTCTCTTTCATCCAAAATAACTCATTTTGATGTTAAATAAGACTCAAACAGTAACTCTTTAACAAAGGATGGATACATTGCGTAGGCTTGGCAGGCTTTAGGGAGAAGCAGTAGCTGGCCAGCCCTGGCACAGACACACGACACTCTGAGAGCCACTTCAGATGCATTCATTTCTGGATCTTTACACGTGGAATCCACAACCGCAGAATCAGCACAAACACAGGGGGAGTGTAGTTAGTGGGAGTTGACTGCTCTCTCTCTTTCTCTTTCTCTCTCTCTCTCTCTCTCTCTGTCTATCCCTCTGTCTCTCTTGCTCTCACGCTCTCCCTCTCGCTCTCTTGCTTCAAGCTCTCTCTCTGCATATGCATATGAAATGTCATACTGACTAAACTATAGAATAAAACAAAAATATATAACAATAGCAAAGAATAGTAAACAAAGCAGTTGCATCAACAATGCAATTATAAGGTTTTCAAGGTGAGTCCTCCCAAGTCATAGTCAGGTATATGTTCAAGTTTACAGTTGTGTCACATTTGTTGAACTTTTGTTTGTTGCTTACCAGGTCACCGGCTGCAGTGCATCAGATGTGATAAGGAAGTATGTTTATCTTGGAATGTGTTCAATAAACATTGTTCGTGTAATCTGCGCAAAATATGTTTGGCTAGCGTGTTTATATAATTGGCCCAGAGGTTAGCAAGTGCCGTTAGCTTTCAACAGGGTTTTGTGTGTGTTGGGTGCTCAGTCTGTCTTCTACTGGACGACAGGTCTGTTTATGGACGAATTTCCCGAGTCAGGCAATGCCCCTTCAAATATAATTTATGTTGTATTCTGGTATGCTGTGACGATGTACTTGGCCCAAATACAAGTTTTTGTAGATTTTCTTTCATTGTTGATGCATTCCAATGTGCAAAATAGTTCTCCTTTTTGTCTTCTTATAATTGTGTTTTGTCTAGTGGTCTTGCTGTGGGCCTTCTATCTCTCTCTTCATTTATCACTGTCTCTCCACCACCCTGGCCAACATACACACCATTACACATAACACACACACACAGTCAAGT
Organism: Lota lota; assembly: GCA_026745465.1. Classification (NCBI taxonomy): domain Eukaryota; kingdom Metazoa; phylum Chordata; class Actinopteri; order Gadiformes; family Lotidae; genus Lota; species Lota lota. Next base: position 1,217,107 of record JACYXH010000429.1, on the reverse strand, counting down.
GAGAGGCTAATACAAAAATGGAAGGATGAATACAAATCACGAGGTCATATAATAAATACAGAAGAGTAACAGAGCCAGAATGCGAGTGAAACTGCGCACATCCAATCGTTGCCACGTCAACATCAAAGAGCTGCGATCCGCTGCCAGAATCCTGAGGTGAACCGGAGAGAATTCCACCCTCATCCATCCATCCTTCCTCTTCTCCTTTTTTTTTTGTTCTGCTAGGACAAATTACACAGGCCAGCCATGACGCCTACGAGAAGCTTCCACACGCTGGCTGGCGTGGTGCAGGCGACCAGGCAGACATCTGTACCGGCAGGAGATGACACTTTAACGAGGGATGGTTCATGACCTCGGGGATAGAAATGGCCTCTTGGAACAGCTCCTTGATTGGCTGTTTACCTCCAAGCCTCTTCGTTTGTCTCCCGTTATGAACAAATGAACTCTGGAAATATAATATAAAGTATAATGACATCAAATGAAACAACGTTTTTTTTACAGTGAATAAAGATAAATGTATTTCCAAAGGGCATTTCCATTAAATCCAGTCATCAGTTTGTCATAAAATACCCTCACAGCAGTCTACATGTGCTGTGAGTAATACACTTTATGAGTCAATGTTAGAGATTGTGGCTTTGTTCAGAACAAACTGTACAAACACCATTTATACAGGCCTGTGTCACATTTTAGTTATGTACACGTACAATGTGTGTGTGTGTGCGTGTGTGTGTGTGTGTGTGTGTGTGTGTGTGTGTGTGTGTGTAAGAAAAAGATATAAGTCCATAGAAAATGTAGTCTCAGCCCTACATCCACAGGTAAAGTTTAACTTTGAACAATGCAAAGCAACATGGATGCATAGTTGCAGTAATTAAATGTAGCTTTTCCTGTGGTTCAGTTCTATGAATGTTTAAAAAAAGCATGAGGACATGATTTTTTAAAACATTGACAATGATCTTCAATCATTTAGGTATTCGGCTTGAAAATCCACATTATTCCTGCACTGTACAGAGCATCTTGCAGTGTTTTAGGAGTTCAACCTTGCTTGGTTCCATGGGTTGAGAACAGGGCACCTGGGAAGGGAGCGTTGACAGTCAGCTCCATGTTTTCCCCTTGACTTGGAATAGGCTTGACAGTCTACGATCTATATCCTGTCAAGATTAATCTAGTTTTATGGCCCAAGATATCATGCCTTGGAACACAGTGGTATGGCTAGCTCATTGGTGGATGAGTTGTCATCGTCAATCTTGTGTGCATTGAGCAATCAGAGAATGAAACTTATGTACACGTGAACATACAACAAAAACAAACGAATTTAACCAAGCCTCAAACCTCTTATGAATCTACAAAATAAGGCTTGGTTCCGGTCAAAAGCAACATGTTGCTTTTGTTCTGCACATTGGATTGGACGAAAAACTTTTTATATCATACTTTTGACATTAGTGTCTGTTTAAGATTACTTGAAATGTGTCTTAAACATGTTATTTTGTCAAGAAAATAAGATATGCTCTTCGTGAAGATTTTAAGTTGATATACTGGTCTGTGCACCAGATATTTTGGGCATGTTAAAAGCATGTCTGCTTGTTGCTTAGCAAGAAAACAAAATCTGAGTTTCTTTGAAATGGTTCATCTGTATTTTGGCACTGGGATTGTTTTTCCTTACAGCTTTCTCTTCTGCTCCCTACAGAGCTCTTTTGACATAATTAAAAAGAAGATAAGACTACCACTTAAATCAAACGTTGCTCTGTTAATTCAATTCTTATTTCACAATTTACATGCATTATTTGTTCACATCATCCATGGGGACACTGTCTCCACCAATAACTAACCAAACTGCCGATATTTGCATTGCAATCTACATGTGGAGAATGTCACTTAATTTCCAAATCCTTGATGGGGGGGCTGAAGAACCATGTATTATGGCGGTCCTTTGGCTCCACCATGCGGCCGGAAACGGTACTATAATAACACAATATTCCTTTTTTTAAAGAAAAACTTTTTTTTACTCATCAGCTCACTATGATACAGAATGCGTAGAGCATGTAAACAACCAATTACGAAGGACTTACTAAAATCAAAAACACAGAGGCAAGACAAAGTAAAACAGAATTTATTTCCAATATCCATCGCAAAGAAGAGGTGACACCGTTTAAAACAGATAATATATAATTTATTTCCACCAGAAGTAGGAAAATACATATAGGTGTAAAGAAACAAAGCAGAACCTCTAGTCAACAGAGAGAAAAGCAAAGTCTGAAAACTATCAAGAGGACAGCAAAGGGGTACAACAGAAAGAGCATTGTTTACCACTCAGTTTCTTTTTTTTTTTTATCAGTGTGTTGATTTGAAAACAGCTGCCTTGATATCTGATCTGGGTTCATGGACATTCTACAACATTGTGCATGTGTGTGTGTTTTTTTCCTCCAGGTTATTATTAGTCATTTTTTGCTGGTATTTTATGAATGGTAAACAATTGTTGGTCCAGTGTATTAACACAGTGACACAGATCAATATATGTACTCATTTGACTAGAAGACAATCCTGATTATTGAACAACTATCACTATAGATCGGCAGGGTGGGTGAGTAAATATACAAACTGAAAAGCGGAAGATGAAAAGAACGGAGACTTCAAACGGGTCTGTGAGAGGGAGGACGGTCAAACTACAAATGAGCTGCAGTTCCACATAACAAACAAGCCATGGGTTTCCAGGTTAAAAATTAAAACGTCTCTACGGTATTATTGCCAAGTTTCTGGAGAACTACTGAATCCACCGCTCCACTGGATGTTAAGATCACATGGATGCAACGTGTGAATGTTACCCGGGGAACGGTAGCATCTGCTCTGGTTCCCCGCCCTGTTTCAATAAGACTAGGGAAGGGGCGGGGTGGTGGGTGTCTTGCTCTAAATCTTAAAAAACATAAGCAGCTTTGGTGTACAACATCAAAACGGAAAACAAGTTAAAACAAGATTCAGCCTAACAAAAAAGATAAAGCCACCTGCATGATCCAACTAACAGCGACAAAGTGCAGAGCCAACCCAGTGTTCCTACACACTGAATACAGGGGAACCGCAAGCTGCTCTGTTCGCCAGTCACAAACCATAGACAATGTGAGTCAGTGTGGGGGGGGGGGGGCAACAACCAAAATAACTAGGGACTATCTATAGCTTGCTAGTGTAACAGTTAACCACTGTGATGCACATGGTACAGAGTGAGAGGGGACTAGTATGCTACTCAAAAATCACAGGACCATTCTAGAACTAAAAACATTTCCCATACCAGTCAAAACTGCCACAAATCACCTGTTCTATCCTAAGAACATGGCTAGTCACAAAACATCCCACATAAAGCTGAAATTCAAAACATAAAACTTGATATCCCAATGATACAATGGTACTCTGCACCTTTACTACTGTCCATTTGTGTGCGACTTCAGAAATGTTCAATTTCTTTACTAATAATCTCATGAGACCTTTTCCACCATGATTTCAACACAGGATTTGGTTTACAATGGGAGGGAAATAAAGAGGATTAACGGACAGAACGTGGCAACCATAACACTATAGAGTTCATGATTTACGCAACACATCTTTTTAGAAAGGAAACATGAGATACATCTTTTATTCACACTTTACAAAAAGCTAGTCTTTAAATCTACTACAATACTAATGCAATTCAGAAATAAAATAAAATCAAGCTGGACACCATTTCATTGAAAACAAGTAAAATAAAAACGTGGTGGGGAAAACTACATGGACAAGAACACTTAATTTCATAACCAAGTTTGAACTCGTTCTTCCCCTGACAGATATTTTTGTCAAAATACACATTTAAAAAAAGTGGCGCAATCATTATTCACTAAAATGTGTCCAAACACACGGGTGGGTGGGCTAAACCGGTATCTGAATCTAAGTGCTTGTTTTCATCGGATCTGCACAATGAAAACCACAACGGTCAAGCCTCCTCATGGGCAGATCTCACGTTGGTTTCAGACTGGAAACCCAACTACAGATTTCTATGTGGTCTAATCAGAAGGGGAAACGTGACAAACTGACTGCCTCATATCCTTAGTTTACTATAGATCTGGTAGCCCTCCAGCTGGCTGCCAGTAGAAGAACAGGACTATGGCGATGGCACTAGAGCTGCAATACGGGGGGTGGGGAGCTGTACAGAGTGGTTGAGAAAAGGGAAATACAATTACAGTGGGCCTGGGGTTGGGGGGAGGAGCTGGATGACCAGGGCAACGCACAGGGATCAGTTACCTGATGGGACAGGCTGAGAGGGGATACTAGAGTCAAAAGCGGGTTTGAGGGACCGGGGGCTGTGCTAAGGAACAACGGGTGGAAAACATTTATATTAGGGAGGGTCTACCGCAGCGGAGTGGGGGCTTATATATATTTATAGCATACCTGATTACTAAGGAGTTCAAAGTAAAGAGGGGTATACAGATAATAGCATTGTCACAGCTCATAAAAAAAAATAAAAAAAACAACAACAACAAAATCTTCACAATGTCTCGACAGTATTTTTAAAAATAAGAGAAAAGGTTGTTCAGGCATTCACCAGTGGGGGACAGTGCAAGACGAGGAACACTGCTACAGTGAGGCACAATGTTCTGTTTGTACGCCACCTGTGGTCATAGAGGAGCTGCTGGGGCTGTGTCAAGAGTCTTGCACCATGCGCCAATAACTGGGGGGGCGGGTGGGGTGTGTGTGGTCACCAGCTGGCAGTGACTCTAAACTGGTGGTTACAGTGTGGCGTTTTAGAGCGAGGCGACAGACAATGGTTACTCGACCGTCTATTTACAATTTCAGCAATACATGCCGTCCAAATTAAGAAAGGGTGAGGGAGACCTTAAGAAACAGCTCGGTTAGTATAGCGGGAGTGCAAAGTAGGGACTGTGAATGCCGTGGAACAACCTCCTCTTAAGTCTTTTGTACAGGCTGGTAATATCAATTCTTCTTAACTGGATAAAAATTTAGCCATAGTTTACAATACAATCTTTTTTTCTCAAATCTGATCATAATTTACTCTTCGTACAAAAAACGCCAAAAAAACAGGTATTTTGTGGTTCATATACAATCATGTAAAGACTGAATCTAGAGTTCTATTCTGTACAAACACTGCTTTAGAGAATGTGTGTATGGCTGGGGAGAGCGGTTACTGGCCTTGGAGACAGTGCTACAGATCTGCCTGCAAATGACATGTATGTGTACGAGAGGGGGAGTGAGTACACTAGTCTGTGCGTCCGTAGATCAAGATGGCAATTCCAGACAGACTAGTTTAACTCCTGTTTAGCAAGGACTCCCTTTGCCTTGGAAGTGACCAGTGACTACTAAAATTGTCCCCATTGCGTCACTCAGCCTAGAGCCCCCTGCCCCATGGCCAAAGGGTGATCCATGTGAGCTTAATAATAATAAAAGTATCAATAATAGCCTGGATGAGACTAAAGCCAAGGGGAAACTGTGTGCTAATGAGATGGTAGCTGTGCTCAGTCCCTTGCCCCCCCAGCCACCAGCTGTCTCAGGTGGAGTGAACAGAGGTGCGAGCTGCCTGGTTGTTTAGGCGACGGTGGGTGGGGCTGCCAGTGCACCAGAGCCTGGGGTCAAGGGTGGAGTCTAACTGTTAGCACCATGGCAGTCCGTGACCACAGAAGGCCTCAGCACCACAGAAGGACAGTGGGGAAATTTCTTGATTGCTTCTCAACGACCGCACCTCGTCCACCGCCACAAAACACAACCAGCAGCTGCCTGCTTTGACCCCTGATCTCACCCCCACCCCCACCTGTGTTTAAAAGGACTCCTGTGAGCAGAGGGGCTAGCTGGGCGGCCGGAACTTCCCAGGGGAGAGTTGAGACAAAGCCAGCACCAGCTAATGTCAAGACGTCCGAGACAGACGCGTCTGCCGTCTTTGCTGGTTTCAGATTTGTACAGGGACAGACAGACAGACCATTAGCTGTGCGGCTTTATAATCTAAATTAGAATAAAAACTAAATTGTGAATGCCCTGCTCCCCTGTGCAGCATGTGTTGACCTCCAACCAAACACCACCCGAAGTGACCCGTCTGAGAGCTGCCACCTGCTCCGCTGGAGATAAAGCAAGCCATGTTGGATGCGGGAGAGAGATGCAGTGGAGGAGAAGAGTCCGAAACAAGAGAATATACACAACACAGGATTGACTCAAGCAGTTCCAAAAATAAAAATAAAAATAAAGGAAAAAAGGAAAATATAGAATATCTATTACATCATACGAAATCCCTGTCGGCCAGACCCCACTGTACGATTATTTTACAGGTTGTGTTTCCCTCTTCCTCCAGCAGTACGGGGAGAGAAGAGCTGGTAGGTAGGTGGGTGGGTGGAAGGGAGAGGCTGTGGCTGCAGCCTCGCCCCCTACGGTGATGGTTGGGCGGAGGGGAAAGAAGGGGGTGGGGGGGATGGACTCACTACCTGCGGGCACTCAGATGCAGCCCGTTGACCTGGGGGGGCAGGTTGGGCAGCAGGAGCTCGAGGTGGGCGAACAGGGAGAAGTGATCGGAGGGAATGTGAGGATGCGGGCAGCCACTGATATTGTTCTTCAGCCAGTGGGGGTCCAGGGGGCCCAGGATGCCCAGCACGTTCAGGCTGGGCCTGGAGTAGAAGATGTAGTCGATAACACCCTGCGAGGAGAAAGGAACAATTAACCGCTGTGAATGCCGACACCGGAACACAACCTTGTTTCATTGTCGAACGGTATCGTATGGTCATGAGATTAGGATAGACCCATCGTGATTCCGTGCTTAATAGTCGAAATTACATATCTAAATAAGAAGTTGTGAAGAGCGTTAGGAAAACTAGCTTCAGTCCGATACTATCGAAGTATATGGCCATTTAATTCATAAGCGTATCGTGATATTTATCGCCATTCTGTTAGATGACCCATGATTATCGTTATAATAGTATTTCCAACGCGTGCGAGAGGCGCTCACCTTGAAGTCGTAGGTGTAGTTTGTGTAAGGCATCAGGCCGTTCTCGTAGGCGCTCTTCAGCTTGAAGCCGTGGGTGATGCGGCCGTTGGACGTGCTGTTCTTGCCGTTGCAGTTGAAGTTGGTCAGGCTGTCGCTGTAGCGCAGCTCCTTGAAGTCCTTGTGGGTGCAGTCCACGCCGCCCGTGCTCAGATACTCCACCACACCTGGGGAGAGGAGGAGAAGGGCGTCGGTCAGCCTCATCCGTCCTCCACAACCACTGCTGGAGTTAGGCTGCCCCCTGTGGTGAGGGAGAAGCCCTCCGCCATATAAACACTGCTCTCTTCACTACGGCCACTCACCAGAGTCTGGCAGGGAGTTGAGGTCAGCGCACAGCACCAGCGGGATGGCGTTGGTCTCCCCCGACACCGAGGAGAGCTTGAGGCTGCGCGTGGCCTTGTCCACGATGTTCTTCACCTCCGACAGGAACATCATGGTCTGGACCAGCTTGACGTCGGAGTACTCTGGGTCCCAGTGCATGTGGGCGTTGGCCACCAGGAGCAGCTGCTTCTCCATGCCGTGGAGCGCCTTGCCAGCTGAGAGAGTGGAGGTGTTTGGTGGTGGTGTCGGGGGGGGGAAGACTGCATCATTCACACCATTCACTAGAGTGCCAGCTCCTACTCTCACGAAGGAGGTGCTGGGTCCCACAACATAGCGGGAACAGGAACAAGCAGTGCTGTACCATCCCAGAGTCTACTCGATTCATTCAAGTGAGGGTCAACACTTTCATAAAAATAATCTGGTATCTGTGGCTGTTGCAGGCCTATTTTAAACCTGTCCAATCATTTCATTTGGCAGGAATGAAATGATTGCTTACCTTGTCTACCCACATATCTGTGCACACTGCCTGTGCACTCATTGCGCATGACCGGAGTCTTCCACAAGGCTAGGCAGATCTATTGCTAAAGCTAGCGAGCTAGACATGTGTTTTGGGGGAGTGGCTATGGAGGCCTTCCTAGCTTCCTCTGGTTGGGTTCTCTAAACTGGCTATCCTAGCTTTAATGAAAGGCAGATAGAGGTGATGTTTTTAGCAGTTTTATCCTGTACGGGGGGGGGGGGGGGGGAGAGAATATACCTGTGTTTATGTTTCCATGATGGCTTTTAATGTTATATACTGTACGCAGCATGTTTGTATGTGTCTAATTGTCTCATGTCTTTATGTATGGAACATTGTGTCTCAGGACAATTTTCAGACCAAATCAGACAAATAATGTGCTATCTTATCCTATACCTGCCTGTGGTCAATAGTGACTGAAGGTTTAAAAAAAAAAAAAATAATCCTTTATTTTTTGGTACCAAAGTTTTCATATGACCCTATGCATGCTAATCACCATGCATGCTAATGCGTTTAGAACCATTGAGTAATCTTGATTTTATCCAATAGATGTTGAACACATTTGAATGTTTCATAGTGAAGCTTGAGACACTAAGAACCAATGCCAGACTGAGCATCGAGTGCTACACGGTAACTTTGTTAGAATCTCAGCTCCTGTACTAAAGGCATGCAGAATTACATTAAGGCCCAGCAATGTCATTAGATAACATTTACCATTGTCCCTAGAGGTATAGATATAATGATGTCATGTTCAGAATGACATCATTGCATCATTTCAACTTAATATGCCCACATTCAAGCCAGAGTCTTAAGCAAATACAGCAATTAGACTTGAATTCAAACAGCCAAGCATTTCCCTAAATATCGGGCCATTAATGCATTATCAGTGAACATAAAACTTTTGGCTTATTACTAGAAGTCTGGACACGTCCTGGGGCCAAACGAAATGCTTTGGGACATTAGGAGGGTCGTCTACTCACAGGAGAGCTCCATCATTTCCTTGCGGACCTCCAGAAGGACCGCCACGCCAATGTTGTCCTTGGTCATCACCCGGTTCAGCATGGCCTCCGAGCCCTCCGAGTTAGCCATGGCCAGCTGGTTGAACTCCACCGTGTGCTTCTGCACCACACTGAACCTGGAGGGCCGAGGGTCAAGGAGAAGACCATTAGTAAGTGGTAACCAAGGGCTGAGAATAGAGTCTCATGTCAACAGAACATAAACGATGGGTCCGCGATGTACTGAAGTGCCATTAAACAAGCTTCTGGGCGCACACAAGTGTAATCATTCGGTTATGAAGAATGCAGCGTACGTAAGAAACGACCGTGACGCAAGCCACATCTGTTTTTTGGGGTATAATCAAGTGTCATCATTTCGCACTGCCGTGCATGCCAAAGCAATTCCACTACGTAACATTTTAGTAGCACTTCTTTATTTCCTGAATTTCCCTCTGGGTATCAATAAAAGAAGGACTAATATCAAAGACCTGGGTAGTTTCACTAAGCTTTGCATCACAACTGAAAACAAATCGACTTGTCGAGTAACCCAATGACCCAGGACGACAAAGATTAGAAGGGATTAACACAAGGAGGTAACCTGGAGGGATGGTAAATAATGCAACTAGTTACTTCTCCGTCTTGTAGAAAACCGCACATCCGTCCACGTGTTTGCGGTCCGACTCGGACATCGTCCTGGCACGCGACTTTGGGCTGAAGAATCCCTCGTAGCCCTGCTCCTTCAGCTCCGGCAGGAAGAAGCTGTAGTACTGCTCCGTCTCCACCTCCTGGAGACGACAAACAGGGTGTGTCAGGGTGAACAGTTAGCACGACTGGCGTGGGTCTCGGATTACAGTGTGGTAACCAGTTTCCAGTGAAGTATCCAAATGCATTATGTTAGCATGAACACTATATACACATGCACAGCGCTGGGAGAGTGTAGGTCCCCGTAGCTTTCTTTTCCGAGAAGTCACGACAGTCCGTTCATTGATAACCCCGTACCTGCAAACTAATGATGTCTGCGTTGCAAGTCAGGATCTCCTGCATGATGGACTTCTTCCTGTACTCCCAGTTCAGGGCCCAGGAGGGACAGTAGCCATATAGCTGTCGCGTGGCATACTTATCACACAGCACATTGTAGCACATCACCGAGAACAGCGCTGGAAAAAACAGGAGGGACAACATGGTGCAATCTTATTAAAAAAAAGAAAGTGCGGTTGGACTGGTGATCCATAATCAATATGCACACAAAGTCTTGCCTTAAGTGGCAAGTGAACCACTACCCCTTCACAGGGATCGAGTTGCCAGGAACTATACATTCACTCTGCACATGTCTAGCTGCTACAATACCAAGTTAGGGTGTGAATTTCATACCACCAGTAAATTGCATGCAAATGGTGGGAGAGTCGTTTTTGTGCATGCATATATAAAAGTTATTATGCATACAATTATTTATAGCTGTGGATGCATGCCACCAGGGGTTATGTTATCAAAGGGAATGTGCATTTGATATGTTGACAGTAAAAACTCTTGAGGGCAGTAGAAATGCTCACAATTCACAACAAGCAATCCCAGAAGCGGTTCTTGTGAAGTCGCATTAGTTTGTCCCTGTGCATGAGGGAAGCATCGTACCGAACTGATCCATGAACCAAATTAAAGTGTGTAATTGCGCTGAAGGTTTACACATATAAAGTTTAATCCAATTTCATACTTGTGTTTTCATGTACCAAGAGTGTGTGCAAGTTGGCAGGGAAATCAAATCATGGCCGAATACGTTTTATAATACAGCATTATAGTAATGGAACACCAACCAAATCAATCTTGTTTGTTAGCCTTTACCTAAAAGCATCTTTCCATCAGTGCCACAAGGTTGAGAAATTCATTTGCTGCTTCATACAAAACGACAGCATTGACAAAATGCAGAGGGCAATGCACTTCCAGAGGCCTGAATGTAGCAGGAATTAATGGCTATAATTTAAAAAACACATTTCATTAGCTTTAGGGAATTGTATTGAAAATTGAATGAAAATTTGATATTTAACAGATAATTCTCTTCATGTTAATTTAAGCTTCTACTACAATTTCTTCATGTCAACATTCCTGGTTGAACAGACTAGCTAAATAGCTCCATATATTCTGACATCGCCAAAGAAAACCAAAAGCCCCTAAGGCACGAGCGGTACACACTGTGTCCCTATCCCTCCATGTGGCATAGAAAATGTGCATTATAAATTATACCATTCCGATGAACAAAGAAATGTGACTGTCTGGCAAGCCTTTCAGAATATGCAAAAACAACATCAACCTGTTTGACAAGAATTTGCATGCAGACAGTACGTGTGCACAGCAGGGCGGACACAAGGTGGTTGTTACTGTATGGCCACCTTCTGTCTGTACATTGAGGAAGTTATTCATTCACATGCCTGTGTGAATGAAGACTGAAGGCAACTGCCAAGTTAATCTACTGATACTAACACACGCATGGTGATCCAATTAATGACCAGTCACATTTGTATTGAAGGATATTCATTTCGCTGTAGATTCAAATAACGATTGCGATCAGAATGTATATCTGTCTCCGGCTGGTAGTGGATTGAACGTCATCCAGAATCGTAGAAAACCAGTCACAGGTTTACGTTCCACACAAGTGATGTTTAGTTTGCCTATGGCGGACCTTACCTGAGGCTCGTGTCTGGTCTGGCTCATTGAGTGCGATCCATGACCTGGCTGGAGGCTGCTCTGTTGGTTCTGTCACAAACACAGAAACCAGGGTTAACAGTTGGTTCTTCTGTCACCTACACAGAATCCAGGGTTAACAGTTGGTTCTGTCACCTACACAGAAACCAGGGTTAACAGTGGGTTCCGTCACCTACACAGAAACCAGGGGTCAAACATTGCTTTTTAAGTCACAGCATGCTGGTGGCTGCAGTTTGACTATTCAAAACATGATTTGGAAATACAACATCTGGAGCACTCACGTCGCTTAATGGCTCCTGGCAAGTTGTCCAACAGGTAGTTGAGCAGTCGGCGCGTGCCATCCGGTTCCTGGTAGAGGCTCATGATCTCTTGTGCTAGTGGGTTTCCTGGCAGAGCCAACAGACACCACACTGAGCCTCGCCAACACAAACCTCAGGTACGGTCTAAAAGTAAAATTCCAAACGTCAACTCACCTTTCAACCCTAACGTTTGTAACTGGAACAGTTTCCCCAATTCAAAAGGCAGGACCCGCAACTGGTTGTTATTTAAAAGAAGTTCCCTGTTGAGCAAAAACATTGGCCTTAGGAATGAGCCGATCACAGCCTTTCAATCAAGCAAAACAATACAATAAAATTATTTTAATTAGGAGCACAATTTCCACTAATCCAGGGTTTAAAGGCTGATAGTTTGAGGGGATTGGATGCACATTTGGGGTAGAGTGCTTTTCACCTGAGCGACAACATGTTTCCGAGCTCTGTCGGCAGGCTCCTGATTTTGTTGGACGACAGATCCAGGTAAACCAGGTTGTGTAGTTTGGCAATGTCTGGCGGGATGCGTGACAAGGAGTTGTCACTGAGGTGCAGGGCAGTGAGGTGGGTCAGAGACCACAGGGCTGTACTGAGGCTTCGTACTCGACCTGTAGGCATTGTGTAGAGGAGACACACAGGACCCTTAGCTGTAGACTTAGATGAATGTTATGTCACCCTGGTGCTTGGCTTCAGTGTGCATCAGATGCAGTCAAAGGTGATTACACATTTTCATCTGTAGTTCTTACACATAAAAAAAAAAAAGGGACCCCAATATAGACCAAAAACGAATTGGTCATTCTCAGTACTAAACAAATATATTTCCTCCATTTACTGTTATCACACTCACCACTGATTTCAAGTTCAGCCCAGTATGACTTCTTCCCGTTGGCTGCCTCCTCGGTCGACATAATTGTATACATCCGCCTAGGGTCTGGCGGGTCATATTTTTCCTTGGGCATTCCTGTACTGCAGGGCAAATAATCTATATCAAAAAGTAGTGTGTATTTAGTAGATACTGACAAGTAAGTTCCCTGAAACCTTTGAAGAATGCATGCATGCAAAACAGTGTGGGCTCCAGATAGCTACAAATAGGTGTTGAAAAGCTAGAATTTGTGATGACATTTAAAAACAAGCAATACATTTCCAGTTCTGCACTGAAAGAGCAGCAGCACGTGTTTCCAAACATCAATGTTTACTTCATTAAATACAGAACGGTAGTTGGGCTTTAACCAGGCCATAGCTGTTATCTACATATAATCAAGTTACAATACGAAACAATATAATTTCCCGCCATCAAACCAGCAAAGTTGTAATTAAAGAGCGATGCAGTGGACAACACAACGTCTCTTCCCATTGTAGCTTAGGTTAGTTCATCCTCACCCAGATAGCTACCGTCAGCTAACACACTAAATATAGCAACCTAACTAGCTTGTGCGCTAATTCAACACTAGAGATGGTCCAAATAACATGTTCGTGGTTCACGCCGAACAACACGGTCGGTTGGCATGGCAAAATAAACATTTATTTGCAGATAAAATGCACATTCGATGGTTACATAATGCCCGTACACTGGCTTGCGCATTTTGGACTAGGCCAGAAAACAGCGTATTATGTAGCCAACGCAGGCTAGCTCGCCACCGATGCTGCTGCTGAACCAGCTAGCTAACATGGCAGCTATATGCTACATAGCGTAGCCCCTTGCTGGTTTGTGTGAGCGGAGCGATGCTACTTAAGTTAGCATACTGCTAGCTAGCCCCTTCAAAAAGCTAACTGCTCCTATTTTATTTCTTAAGATTGACTTCTCTCGAATAAAAAAACAATTCGAAAAACATTCCCATCGCATAGGACGAGTGGTTTGAAACAAAACTTCTAACGGAATCCAACAGTCCAGTTAGACAGAAAAGTGTGGTTTGTACCTGCAAGAGCATACCAAATAGCGAGGACGACTGCGTGTTCTCTTTTGTTTTCTAGCTACTTCACTCGCTTCCGCTGCTGCTGCTGCTGTATCATGGCGACTGTCAGTTTTTTTTTTTTTTTCTGCCAACGATAACAGCCCTGAATCCTATTGGCCCGCGTCGTCAATTGTCCCAGCTGTTGTCGTAGAGTAAATACTTCACTGATGAGCGTTGGAGTATGGAATGGTGGACGGGGACACCCGCACAGGTGCACAGAAAGCGGTCACATCATGTACTCGTGGACGTAGGACCTACGTTTCCCGAGACCCAGCAATCTACATCGAAAACGAGTTTACTCAGACGCATTTTCATTTTTAATGATAGTTAGTCCTAGAATTATGAATAACTTTTAGAAATATATGTAACTGTGTAAGATTATTCAATGTTATTATGCCCTTCTATGTTTAGATGTCCCTGAAATAATATGCATGCAAGAAGATCAAACGGGAGCATAACATTTGTTTTCTTTCCCATGACTAATAAGACCATCCATGCCAGGAGTAAACAGTTGTGTAACTACAGTGTTTATTACACTTTTCACTTGAGCATATGACATTTGAGTTTTTAAATCAGCATCTGCTTTATATAAATAAATGACCTCATCAATTAGTGGTACTAGACACTATTAATATAACTAAATGTTATGATGTACTACTGTATAATTATTTTCCTCAGAGTAAACAAATATACATTTTAATAAAAAATAAATGCAATATGCACATACCAACAAACAACAAGATGAAATTGTTAATTAAAAAAAACTGTACAGCACCATCTCTGGTGAAAGGGTGGTTATTGAAATTCCTCTTTCTGATTGGCTGGAATTGTGCCAATCAGAGAGAGACGTTACCTGGCCCTAAATGTGTTCGATACTGGTTTGGCGACCCTAAGGCTGACAGACGTCTAGCAGATGATCCTGAAGGTAACTGAGGGATTCTTCGATGTGATCCGGCAAGTCTTGGCCCAGGTCTGCCCGGGATCTGGACAGCAAGGATTCCACAGCTTCACAAACGGCTGGCTTGGTCACCATGTCGTTTGGCGCTGCGATCGCGGCACGCTCGCATGTCTCTGTGATCGGGCGTCGCAGGTCACCTGGAAGTGACCGGTGGACCAGCAATTAGGTCTCACCAGAGAAAACAACAATGCAGACTGGATGTTTCTTGGAAGCACTTTTGGATGGCTCACCTTTGTTCACCTTGTTATAACTGAGCAGTAGCATCCACAGTAGCTCGACCAACTCCTCCCATTTTGGCCATCTCTGAGCACCGTCCTAGAGGAGGTAGTGCTTATGGATCAGTTTCTCTCTAGTCTCTCGCTTGCCTGGTCCACCAACATCTTGTATATTATTAGCACATATGTTAACTTCATCAGGTTAGCCGGTTTTCCTTTTGGTTTATATTCTATGCTTTGAATATATAAAGGATGTGTTTTCTTTTCTTAATAATTAGCATAACGTGTGTTTTCTTCCTTTTATTGTGTTATTTAAAGTAGTTTTAGTTGCCTTAATGTATAATATGTGCTGTAGGGATACGCCTCACCACATTGCCTGTTGTTTGAACTATAGATGTATTATTATTGAAGATGACACTTAGCCTTGCATGGTCAACCATTGACAAAAGAGAATAAAGCAATTACCGATGAGTTATAGGTTATACTAGAGGTATAAGCTATCTTTATAGTCACCGTAGGCTCCTGACTCGGGGTGCCGTGCTTCAAAAAGTGGAGCAGTAGACTGAGGGACATGGGCAGGGGTGTCTTCTCTGTGCAGCTGTGCTCCAGCAGGTGCTGCAGCAACTTGCATTTCAGAAGCTCGCTCTGCAAGCTATCAAGTAACAGCTTCCTATGTTAAAGGCAGAGACAAAAGGCATCCAAAAAAAGTTTGAGAAGAGAAACCCGCTTCGAAAGGCGGGGATCAATCCAATAGTATATCAATGACATAACACCCTTTTTTCTGCACACGGACACCTTTTTTTTTCTGCCCGCAATCACACTGATTGAAATCTTTCCCGGCCACAACCTCTATCCACAGAATCAGAATGTGATTTATTGGTGAGTAGCCATAGAAGGAATGCGTCATGGTATGGTGAAGCAAGGAATTAAAACCCATACAAAATTCAACTGAATAGTAATTGACTCCCCCCTCACCTGTGGGATCTTAATGGCACCACAATGAGGAGCATATGGAAGAGCTCCTGGGACAGCCTCCCTGCGCTGAGCACTGGAGAGCAGTCCACCTCTAGTGCCATGCGGAGCATCCTCTGGAAGACCGACGCCATCCTGGATCAGAGACTAAACAGTGAGCTAAAACCCTTGTAGCAGTCACATAGAAAAGGAATGAGTCCAATATTACAGAGTTTGACAGACGTGTCTGAAGTTCACCTGATGTGATCATCCCTTTCTCTGGAGCCTTCGTCACCGCCCCCTTCGACTGTTGATTTCATGATGGCAGAGCACAGCCACCTGATGACCTCTCTAGACAAGGTAAATAAACAGAGGATAACATTTGATATCTCTTTTTACCACTATACCTTAAAGTAGAAAAGTCTCGTCTCCAGCAGTCCTATGTAACTGCAGAACTTCTGGGGGGACAGCACAGAACTTGGGCTGGAAACCAAACACTGCAAGGGGCAGAGTTATGTTTCCTGGTCCGTTACGGAGATACTCTACCGAAGAAAACTAATTTGTGAGAGTGGATGAAGCTTTTAGAAGGGAATTTAAACAAGTGTATTTCTACATCGGCTAGTCTACATAGTGTTGATCTTTCGTAACTTTAGTATCTTTCGTATCTTTTGTAACTTTCATATCTTTTCCCTTTCCCTTTTTCTGTTTCCTGTTGCTTTCATGTTGTTTTTTCATTATGGTTGGGCAAGGTTCTGCTACTTTCTATCTAGTTGATTTGATAGGTGGTGTGTGGCAAACTAAGCTGTGAGGCTGCTGTGGTCTGAACAGAGTTCAGAGTGGCAGTACTGGAAAGGCTTTCAGCATAGTGGTCTGATGAAAGTCAAGTTGGTAAATGCCAGGGCCAAATTACTTTTCTAGTCCGTCACTGATTGGAACCATTTCAAGTTGTCTTAATCATACTGAACTACATTGCATCCATTTGTTTTCACATTCAATTCATTTCAAGTTCATTGTTCACCACTTTCCTCACGAAGTTCTTCCAAAAATTCCAACGTACCTGACATTTGCGATCTGAGAATTGCATGACAAAAACGCCCTGGCTATCGACTGCTTGAGGGCAGCGGAGGAGAGTTTGGCTCTGAAGTCGTCCTCCATCGTCCGCACCACGTACTCCAGCAGCATCCGAACCACCTCACAGCGGTGTCTTTTGGCGGGGTCCTCATGACAGACATACAGAATATAATATTATGTAAAGACATGGCTCATTCAATGAGCGTGTGGATGTGCAACATGTCATCCAACCTGGTTGTCCATGGTTGAGGTCAACAGCTCCCAGTCCCATGGAATGGTGGTTTTGTCCGCCCTGTGGTGTCTGTAAACGGGAAGTACAAATGCAATTTAAAGATGAAAACAAAAGAGAAGCTCTCTGAACAACTAATGGTAGCAGCTAAAAAAGATGCATATTGCAAACCTTCATTTGGTTAGGAATAACTATTGAAAGCTGGATCCTACTTGGTAGTTTAGCACTGTATCTCTGGACTCTCTTATCCCACTACTAACTTATTATGCTATATAACAGAATAATGATGTACTTCTCAATAAACTCTTAAAAAGGTCTGAAGTGGTCGGCATAAAGGAAAAAAGAAATAATAGCAATGAAGTCAGTTATTATCAAATAATGATGTAATCATTCTGGCCTCTCAAGTGTATTTGGAGAACGGGCCTTATATTCACCTAGCGACCATCTTGAATCCAGAATTCCACATTCAGTTAGCTAGCGAAGAAACCAGATGGAACCGAGATAGCCTCTTGGTGAATAAGGCTCATTAAGTCATCATCCTCACCTCTGCGTCTTCATCAGCAGATCGAAGGCCTGTACCCGGAGGTGCATTTGGCACCGGGGTCCCAGCAGGATGCCTCTCAGCAGGTGGGTGGTGATGTCCTTGGGGGGGTAGAACCCGGGCTGCAGCAGGTCCGACAGCAGTTGGACTGTGCCCTCCGGCAAGCTCTCCTCAATGGTGCTGTAAACCAACCTCAGGCTGTGCCTATGTAAAACCTGAGTCCCATCCTCGTCTTCATCTATATACTGGGAGGAGGAGCGTATATTTAAAAACTGGAGAGTATACATTGACGTTGTTAGTGCCATTATAGCAGGGCTTCCACCCTAGCATAAATTTGAATTGTTGAATAATCTGTTATAATAATTTACAATCCAAACAAAAAAATGTAGGCTTATATTACTTGTATGAAAAGCAGAAACCAAGTGACAAGCTCCAACAACCAAACAAGATTCGTTTTTATTGTATTAATAGCACACAATATGTACTATGTATGGGGATAGAATAATCTAAAACGAATTACAACTAAACGTGGCGGCGCAACATTATTGCACAGACTAGAAGAGTGTGTCAAACCTGGTCAGGGGCTGGTTGAGCCATGAGCTTCTGAAGGCTGACCGGACACACGTAGCTTCGGTCCTCCTGACCGGCACTCCTGAAGGACTTCTCTTCATACATTTCTTCTATGTCACTGCCGTCGTGCCAGTTTACCAGCACTGGACTTGCGTCGAGGAAGACAATGTCTTCCTCAATGCAATATGACTCGGTCCTGGCTTCAGGAAGGTACCAGCCCTTGCTGTCAGCTAACCTCACAGCATCACCAGGAATGCTGTCACACAGGTTGTTGGCAGAGCTACTCAGGCTCACTTCCTGTTCCATCTTGCACGTTTCTCTCACTGTACTCTCCACATGTGCAGTATCGTCAGTGATGGGTGTCTCGTTAACTTGGCTTTTAATGCCATGAAAGGATTCTGAAATTGTTATGGACTCTGGATATTGTAATACTGTACTCTCAACCTGTGGAGTGTTGTCAGTGATGGGTGTCTCGTTAACTTGGCTTTTAATGCCATGAAAGGATTCTGAAGATTTTAAAGACTCTGGACATTGTACTACTGTACTCTGATAAGGTCTAGGATTTAGATTAAACCTATTTGTACCTGATGGCTTGCAATGTGGCCATTGCTTTGAGTCTGATGGGTTTGATTCCTGTGTCTTGGATACCAAACCATCATGGCAGTCACATGCTTCTTCTTGTGTTGAAAGTGGAAACGTGAAAGATGACGGGGTCTCCTGGATTTGACTCAACCTGCCCAGTTGGTCCTCCTCTGGACTGTGGGGCATTTCAACCACATCTCCTGCAACTGAGCCACAGAGGCGCTTTTCAGGAGTATAGATGAGTCTATCTACTGGGGTCGACTGTATGTTTCCTCCTTGTTCTTGATCATTTTCCATTTTGAATAAATATTTTTGAACCAAGTCTTTTAATTGCAGGTTATTTGCAAAAATACTGTTCTGTGGCAGGTTAGGCATTTCGGCTGCAAGATGGATCTGTTCTATTTTTGTGTCACACACGGACAAGTGTTTTGAATTGTCAGGTAAGCCATTTGGTTTAACCGTGTCTGGGTCCACGTCAATTCCATTTGGTGGGAATGTTTTGGTTGTGTGGTTTGTCTGAGTGTTGCCGGTGCCATTTTCCAAGCCTAGCACTTCAATGACATCACTGGTAGTGGATCTTTTGAACCTTCTCATCCAGTGAGGAGACCATCGGGGTTCCGATAGGTCGATCAGGAGCTACAAATTATACAAGAGATTACCGTGAGAGATGACAGAAAATTATTTGGCAGTTAATGTAACTTGACCCACCAAATCAAGGGAAAGAGAGAAAAGGGATAGGTCCAAAGTGGATTTCTCCTCCCCAGCCCATTGCTTCAACCGTCTAACCAAATTCAATTGAATGATTTGCATGTCGCATTGCTGACAATATTAACAAATACGGCAACAAACGAAATTGGTTACATTGTATTTGCAATCATCTGGAACAGCTCTATTTGTTTACTATAGAATACATCTGGCCAAGTGGATTTTGCCTATGGAACAGATTATTGTTTTCAAAACAGGATTGGTTTATAATTCTTTCTCGAAGTGTTTTGCGCCACGCCCCACAACCAAAACATGAGTCATGTGATATACAAGACCAATAAGAGACTGAGGTTTCACGGGATACATGTGTTGAAACAAACTTCTGCAAATAGTCCAGAAGCTTATCAGCTTGGCCAGCTCCGGTTAAGTTAATACAATGCATACACAGTATGGATAGGATTAGTTCTTTAGGGCTTGTACATCAGAATGCATCTATTTATTGTTGTCAATACTCAGCCATATTGACATTAAGTTCAAGAGAGTTGTGGTAACGTTGATGTAAAATCCTAAATCATTGTAAATATACGTTACCTAGGCTTATGAAAACGTTATGTCACGTCTCGCATCGAAAGCCCTGTGGTAGTTTCAAACACAACAATGTCTTCCCATAATAACAAATAATTTCCCGATTAAGTACTAAACAATGACCAAAATAACACTCACTAATAACATAATAACTATTATTCCAATGCTTCCACAATGGCGGCGGTCATTGCGACGTGACCTAACAGTCGTGCAAGCCCTTCAACCACGCGTAGTGTGTTGACTGATCAGCACGACAACTACATTATATTCTCCAGCCACTTATTTGGAGTTGTCCGATTTATTTATTTTAGCCCCCAAAGTGTCTAAGGGGCAGCTATCTGCGTCAAATAGATAACTTACTGGTGTGGCGGCGTCCAAAAACTGTTCATTCATAAAATGTGGAGCATCTTCTTTTGTGTCTGTATATGCGTAGGTGATCTCCACATCAGAGTCGTTTGCATCACTCCCAGAACTGAGGGTAACAACGTCCATTACCCATTTAACTTTAGCAACCCCAGCGCCCTAGCTGGCAGCTACTGCTGTCAGCAGTGTTTTCTGATCGTTTGGTCACAAACAGCGTCTTGATCTAATTGCCCATTTCATGCCATCTATAATGCAAATGTTTTCCTCTGCACGTTTTCATTCCTAACAGCATTCGTTAACAAATCGACGGTGAGTCGCAGTCCATGTTGCTGTGTGTCTGAAATGAACTGCAGTATAGGTGCCGTGTGTGGCCAAGAAGGGAAAATTCGCGTTGTGTAAATAGGCTAATATTGCTTGATTATATCAAAACATAATACTACGATGTACAGTTTACACCATGTTAATTACAATTTTACGAACCCACAATAAAACGCCTCCTCTGACTATACTATCGAACTTAATGTTCATAATACACACTTGGTGTGATTTAAAACAATTTCACTAGAGAGCGCACATGTTCTCCAAAACAAGTTTCTATGCGTTCAAAATGTGGTCCGTCGGAATAAAGGGTAGATACTGGACAATATGTATGACATTTACCTCCCCAAAGGTACTAGGTGTCCCACCTCGCAGTTAACGAGACATCTGCTGTTTAATTATTCTGTTAGTCAGCAAGGACTGAACGACTATTGAAAGGGTGTGTCTCCTAATATGTTCCACTATCAACATACATCAACACAGCTTATGTTAGGTGTTCCTGTTAGCATGGTGAGTATTTGATATGGATATTACACAATATCTACGACATATGAAAATACATTAACACACGCACCCACTATTTTGAAACAGGAAAAGCAACAGGAAACTGTCACAACGACTATGCAGTCGATAAGCAGCCACGTGGCTCAGTGTGAGAAATATGATGGTGGGCTTTAGCAGGCGACACTACGGTCTGTCTTCTACCGATTGTAGTCGTGTGTGCATATGTACACACATTGTCATGCCACGATAAGGGTAGGTCTATGTCACATCCCCGTTAATAGAAATATAGAAATATATATATATATATATATATATATATATATATATATATATATATATATATATATATATATATATATATATATATATATATATATATATATATATATCACGGAATTAATCAAGCCATGTCAACGTTTGTGCTGTGCGTTCATTACCTATGCATTGGTGCATGCAATTAACATGTCATGCTCAAAGCATGAAAGCATTAACCAGGTACACTCAAATGGTGAATCCACTAAGAAACAAAATTGCTATGGAAAGCTTTCTCAACATGCCATACACAGTGACATGATGTTTTCATCTCCCAAACCAGCTGGAGAGATAGCGACTGTTCACTGGAAATGAAGGGTATAGGAGTGGTGCTTGAGGAATCTCTTCACAATGGCTTTCTCAGACCAATGCATGCAGCAAAGCAGTTTGTCAGCAGAAAATGTTTTTCTCACAAAATCCTCCACAGTTGTACACATCAACTAAACAACACTAAACTTATCTCAACAATGTGAATGGGTTGTATTCTTGTACTGCATTATGTCCAGAACTGTTACGGCATGTACATAAAGATTCTTGGAAATGGTAAAGATAACACTGTTTTGTAACTGCTAATTTCAATTTAATCAAACATTTTGTAATCGTATTGCTCTTTGTGTTATTCAGCCAGCAGGGCTACCAGGGATCAATGGGACCCAGCACACGTAGGCCTACCAGTTCCATTTTAAAGCATGTTTACAGAAAAGGTGGCGAAACACATATTACATTATATATTATTATATATTATATATTCGTTTGTGAAACTGAAACTGGCCGAGTGGTTTCTCATATTGGCCTAGTGAGACCATCCTGATTGCACAATTGAGTATCGCCATGGATATGAGAGACAGAATGTGAACTCGCAAGATCGGGATAGTATCACATGGCTTTTCCGAGGCTATATTTATATATATATATTTATTTTTTTATTTTTTATTTTTTATTTTTTTATTTATTTATGTATTTATACAAGACCCTCAGGAAAGTCCGCTACACCCTGTCCGTGAACAGTGACGAGTAGGCCTACGTGACTAAATGAGAAATAATAGCGTGCACCCGTGTCCTACTGTGTGGATGGTGGAGTTACAGCCAACACACACTCACAGTGCAAGGGAGGTCAGGCTTACATACAGCAGCGAGGTCAAAATAAATCCTATTTGATTAAAGGGCCGGCCAGGTCCATATAGCGAGCGGTAAACAATAAGAAGGCTGTGTGATGCTGTTTATCTGCAGTCTGTCCGATGGCTTGTGATTGACTGCAGAACCACCAGTGATTAAGAAAGTCATCCTGACCGACTTTGAACTTTCTCATCTATCTCATCATAGGCCTATACACTCCATTTCAATACACCAGACTCCCTAAACAAGAGATTATGAACCTCAAAAATAGGTTATTCAAGGTAAATTGTGTGTGTTTTTGCAACTCCTAAGCAGCTCATTGGTCAAACTAGAGCATATGGTTGTAATATTAAAAAGAGTAATCTTAACATATTTTAGATACAATAAATATTGTATCTGTTATTGACTTGACACATCAAGCATCAATTATGCTTTCCGATGAGCTTTCATCGGAAAATCCCAAATTGATGAAACCATGTATGGCCATGTATGGTGCTTTTTCAAACTGAACTTGAAATACACAGCTCAAAAAAATTAAGGGAACACTTAAACAACACAATGTAACTCCAAGTCAATCACACTTCTGTGAAATCAAACTGTCCACTTAGGAAGCAACACTGATTGACAATAAATTTCACATGCTGTTGTGCAAATGGAATAGACAACAGGTGGAAATTATAGGCAATTAGCAAGACACCCCCAATAAAGGAGTGGTTCTGCAGGTGGTGACCACAGACCACTTCTCAGTTCCTATGCTTCCTGGCTGATGTTTTGGTCACTTTTGAATGCTGGCGGTGCTTTCACTCTAGTGGTAGCATGAGACGGAGTCTACAACCCACACAAGTGGCTCAGGTAGTGCACCTCATCCAGGATGGCACATCAATGCGAGCTGTGGCAAGAAGGTTTGCTGTGTCTGTCAGCGTAGTGTCCAGAGCATGGAGGCGCTACCAGGAGACAGGCCAGTACATCAGGAGACGTGGAGGAGGCCGTAGGAGGGCAACAACCCAGCAGCAGGACCGCTACCTCCGCCTTTGTGCAAGGAGGAGCAGGAGGAGCACTGCCAGAGCCCTGCAAAATTACCTCCAGCAGGCCACAAATGTGCATGTGTCTGCTCAAACGGTCAGAAACAGACTCCATGAGGGTGGTATGAGGGCCCGACGTCCACAGGTGGGGGTTGTGCTTACAGCCCAACACCGTGCAGGATGTTTGGCATTTGCCAGAGAACACCAAGATTGGCAAATTCGCCACTGGCGCCCTGTGCTCTTCACAGATGAAAGCAGGTTCACACTGAGCACATGTGACAGATGTGACAGAGTCTGGAGACGCCGTGGAGAACGTTCTGCTGCCTGCAACATCCTCCAGCATGACCGGTTTGGCGGTGGGTCAGTCATGGTGTGGGGTGGCATTTCTTTGGGGGGCCGCACAGCCCTCCATGTGCTCGCCAGAGGTAGCCTGACTGCCATTAGGTACCGAGATGAGATCCTCAGACCCCTTGTGAGACCATATGCTGGTGCGGTTGGCCCTGGGTTCCTTCTAATGCAAGACAATGCTAGACCTCATGTGGCTGGAGTGTGTCAGCAGTTCCTGCAAGAGGAAGGCATTGATGCTATGGACTGGCCCGCCCATTCCCCAGACCTGAATCTAATTGAGCACATCTGGGACATGTCTCGCTCCATCCACCAACGCCACGTTGCACCACAGACTGTCCAGGAGTTGGCGGATGCTTTAGTCCAAGTCTGGGAGGAGATCCCTCAGGAGACCATCCGCCACCTCATCAGGAGCATGCCCAGGCATTGTAGGGAGGTCATACAGGCACATGGAGGCCACACACATTACTGAGCCTCATTTTGACTTGTTTTAAGGACATTACATCAAAGTTGGATCAGCCTGTAGTGTGGTTTTCCACTTTAATTTTGAGTGTGACTCCAAATCCAGACCTCCATGGGTTGATAAATTTGATTTCCATTGATAATTTTTGTGTGATTTTGTTGTCAGCACATTCAACTATGTAAAGAAAAAAGTTTTTAATAAGATTATTTCATTCATTCAGATCTAGGATGTGTTATTTTAGTGTTCCCTTTATTTTTGAGCAGTGTATATTTTTTCCCCTGGAATCCACTAGATTGGCACCGTCTAAAAAGTAAAAAATTTGTCTGAAACTGAAGAACCCCACATAAATAGCAAAAAGGCAATAATGTTCCACATTTCTCCAGTGGATGAGCAAAGTGGAGCAAGGGTGTTGAGGGAACAGGGTAGTCAGAGAGAGAGAGACAGAGAGAGGGCGAGAGAAAGAGAGAGAGGACCCCTCACATTAGAAGGAACGGCCAAGCTGCGACACCACAATGGGAGTGGAAAGAAGTGGATGAGAAGGGAAGAAGAGAGAGACGCAGAGAAACATACGCAACATACTAAAATTATTGTTTTGAAAAAGCTCTCCCCTATTCCACCTGCGACCTCTTCTGCACGCCCTCCAGCTGTGAGGACAGGGCATGTCACATGACCCGATACGCTTCACCATCCCCTTTATGGCCGGTCGCCCACCTCCTCTCCACTGGGTTCTGGGGCAGCACAGCTTCACAGAATTGCTCCAACTGATTGGCAGGGCATGCCCACATCAGAGACAAGCTAAATCTGGTGGTAGTGGTGGTGGACAAGCATCCACCCTCCCTCCGCCCCTTGGTGATTCAGTCCACAATCTGGTGTCCTCGGATCTGATGAGTGCAAGACCCCAAACACCTGACAAGCCTAACACGATCATTAACGGTTGGTCATCAAGACAGAAGCTTGTATAACAGCGTCACAGTTTTGTCCTTTTCGATTAGTTTTGCACTCCTCTTCCCCGTGATTCATAGGCCACCTCAGAATTACACACAGAAGCTTTATCTCTATTCCTTTAGAATTTATATTTTGGAAGTCTGTGTACAGTAGTACATTGTATGCTAATTAAGCGCTACTGTGTTATTGGTGTGTGAAAATTTTGTGGGAAAAAGTATGTAGTCCAACTTCTCTCCTGAGTTAGTGTTTCACTATATTAAAGTTACATTTCATACTGTAGCAATGACCACTACTACACGCCACCTAGGTGGCTTTTCCCACTTTATTGTAAAGGTTGCATAGACTGAGGCATGCAGATGGTGCTCCATGCTGCCATGCCGGAGAGCTCTCTCTGAGTGTGTGTGGTGGTGGCTGGTTTAACCTGTGCACATTGATTGCTCAATGTGCAACAGGTGTGCAGCCCCACCCAGCCCCAGAGTCCAATCAGTCTGACTCGGGCCAGGTGAGGCTGCTTAAACCAGCCACCATCCACACACACTCCCACACATACCTATTGAAACACTGAGCTCAGTATAGCAGTGTATTGTGTCTCTGAACAAGCATGAACTGTGTCTAAAACTGATTTGTTTATTTAATAACCAGTTCATAAGTGCAAACACATATTTTTCTTTTGAACAATTCTCTAAATAAGGTGAGCTATTGAGGAGGATGGCGAGTGGCTCCAGAGTCAACACACTCCTGCTCGAGGATGATAAGAGTTAAGAAATAGAAAAAGGTCCAATCGCACTCGGCTGGCTGATGCAATCATAACATAAGCAGGGCCAGGACCGATGACAAACAACAAATGAACGCTCTAATGAATGCTTGGCCTGGCTGCGAGCTGCAGATGGATAACTGGAATATCTCGAGGTCATTGTCAAAAGCCTCGGTGAGCCGCGTCCTCTGCCTGAGTATGTTACAAACGGAAGCCGCTTACGGTGGTTTAAGGAAACTCAAATGCTTTTCACAGCTCACACAGTGTACAGACAGGGCTTTGTTATGGTTTTTGCTTCAATGCAATGTAGAGTATTTGTGTTCTTGTGGGAGGTTGAGTGTGATAGTACGCCAAACGTCATTAATGTTTTAGCTCTATGCCGTTTAGTGTTATCATAAATGAAGTGTTCTTCTTTGGGGTAAAAATTGTATTACCTATATTCAAGTGCCTAAAATACTTATCAGGTAAGCGGTTCATATTCATTACCTATTCCGTTTCAGAAAAAGGTTTTACTTCCTTTTTTTTCTAATAATGCATTGGGCTTACGGCCATCCACTGAGGATCCAATGACACCTCCAAGGTCATTGAGAGGTTATCATTTTTAAGCTGGATAACTCGCAAATCGCTTCAGACTAACTTGTCTACGTTCAGCTATGAATTATTATATGGTTATGTGTGTAAAGTGTGGAGAGAGAGAAAGATAAACACACAGGGCAACAATAAATGTATAAACATTTATTTTTATAAACGTGGCTTTGGCAATGTCGTACGCCAACAGATGCAAATAAAGCTTAATGGATTGAGATGGAAGAGAGAAAGGGTGAGGAAGATTGGATGATAGATTTTTATCTGGATCACCCTTTCTTCTGCTAAATAACATTGAAATATATTGTGGATTGGTTTTTTAAACAAAAACGTTTTCTTTTGGTACACAATTGAGTTCTTAATCACATATCAAATAAAGAAGCACCTGGAGTTAAAATGAGATGCATACATTTTGATGTACAATCTTTGCACCTGTCTACAATGAAATCTAAATTCAAGATTGTAGGCTTTTATGCTTACTCAAAAGGTAAAAAACGGATTTCATATATATATATATAAACATAGGAAGGGAGGGAGGGGTGCATGTACTTATTGCCAGTGGAAGATCCAGTTGATCAGCAGATATCTTGTGTAATTTCTGGTCTTAGGCGTTACTGCCTGGCTGTTCAGCTGTGGCAATGAGCTGTGCTGCACTCATTACGCGAGCACTGCAAATTAAACTGGCTGAGAAGTGTCCATCAATCTGAACTTCAAAATAAAGGAAGCCTTCATAGGAGTACGTTATGTTGGGGGATGGTTTGTTGTACTAACACACACTCACATCACCATCACATCACTCACACACACACACACACACACACACACACACACACACACACACACACACACACACACACACACACACACACACACCGGTTCTGAAAGGCCCTTATGTAATCCCTTGACAATGTAATAATGTTTTGAGTTTACCTAAGGTAACATTAGATTACAACGTTGGATCCCTGCCTTCTATAGTGCCGTGTTTCTATGGATGTGTGGGAACAACCCAGGTAGCCTCAGGGTGGGTGTGTGTGAGTACCTATGAGGTGTGCTGATTGCACACACACAACAGGAAGCCAGAGTTGCAGGATACAGCCCATTGTTCTGGTACCACGAATAGAATTCCGGTCGGAGAGGAAGGTGTGTATGTGTGTGTGTGTGTGTGTTAGTCTGTTTCCAGCGAAGAGTTTTGATGGAGAGCGTCCTGGAGGACATAGAATGTTCTTGCAGCCTGTTATGTGCACGAAATGCATGAGTGAAAGAAACACAATAAAACACACAACGTGTGATACGATTCGGCCCCTCAGTGGCACCAATGAAGCACCCTTGCATCGCCGAGCCACAGCCACTTCGAACCCCTTCTCAGTGAATTGACAGTGGGTAGGGGGTTAACAGAGTATATAACTCAATGTAAATCATAACTCGCATGCACGTACGTGAGCATGGGTGCAACTTCCGAAGTATGCTAACGACAGACTAACAGGGTCTTTCAGGGTTGCAAGGAATTTTCCCTCTCAGCAAAATCTATTATGCAAGCTGTAAATCCTGTGTTTACACAACATCGGTCTCTAGATTTGGAAGTCGAGACTGGAGAATTTATCAAACAATGGCAGTGCTTAATATGAGCTTCATGCTCTGCTATGCATTGCTCAGCGTTTAAATGCCATGCATGTTTTTGTATGTACTTTGTATTCAAACATATTTATTTCTTATCAATATCTGCAGAAGGGTTACTCAGGGCTACAATGTGATTTCACATGAGAAGAATTCTTGGCGCCATTTGTTATAATTAGGTCTTGTTGGTACAGCGCCAGATTGGCTATAGAATAACAATAGAATAGAGTTAATGTATTCTGTCCTAGCTGGTCTGCCTATAATCAGCTTAAACATATTTTCTTTTCATTAGAGAATTCCCATGAGAGTTTATTGTTGTTCAGGGCCAGTATCCAGACTCACTGTAACAACCACATTATTGGTGGGTTACTCCACTGGCTGTGTGCTTTAGGTAATAATGCCTAGGACTTCTTTCAACTAAAACCGACACTATGTTATCCTCAGAGTTTGATCGATTTCCTAACCTTCATATCTTCGTACTAAGTTGATTCAAGTCGCAGAGTCAGAGTCAATCTGGCATCTCAAGCATTTTGGTCATTTTTTGCCTTGTTGTTCAGCATGTCAGGCTAAATAACCTATTAGCGATGGCAGTTCCTTCTTCACACTTCACAGTCCATGAGGATTCCCTGTGGAAAATGAGATCAGAGAGAGACATCAAGCTGGAGAGGGTGAAGGAGAGAGAGGGAGGTTGGGGGATAAGATGCTGTTGCAGACTGTCTGCATTCCAGTCCCTCCTCCAACTCAAATCCTTTCTTCATCTTCTGCTGCCTTCCTCGCTGTAGATGTTGTATCCAAGCACCCCTACACAACTTAGACATGCCCCTTAAACCCAGTCAAGGCACACATGCACGCACACACACATATGCACCCATGCACACACACACACACACACACACACACACACACACACACACAAACATATGCACACACACACATACACCCACACAAACATTTGCACACACATACACACACACACACACACACACACACACACACACACACACACACACTAACCCACACATTAATATTGGCAGAAGCATTTCAACCGATTAAAAAATATGCTTTAAATTGTTTGCTCTTTGATGGAGCCCCCCGGGACTTCTTGGAAATCCAAAATTAGTGAAGGAAACATCTGCCGATGGTAGCTGCAATCACCTGTCCTGAATGACCCTGGATGTTTGTGTGTGTGTATGTGTGTGTGTGTGTGTGTGTGTGTGTGTGTGTGTGTGTGTGTGTGTGTGTGTGTGTGTGTGTGTGTGTGTGCGTGTGTGTGTGTGTGTGCATGTGTGCGTGCGTGTGTTTGTCTGCATGTGTGCATGTGTGTGTGTATTCATGTGCTGCTTGATGGTAAATATCCCCTGGCAACGTGTCTGGCTGTCAAGCATTGTGGCATCTTTAACTCTAGGATAACTTAAGCCTCCATACCGAATCAGATGCTGGCAGCCATAGGTAATATCAGCTTCTTCCATATCAGTGTGTGTGAAGAATGTGCAGTATGAGTGTGATAGACTGAAGCATTCTCTTCAACATGTCGGAAAGAGGCCACGTAGGATGGAATTTGAACTTATTCATGCGTACAATTCAACTCGCTAATAAGGCTGATGCTGATAAATCCAGGACTGAACGTGTAGGATAAAATACCCTGCAGTAATTCACAGCTTAATAGATTAGAGTTGTGTGTATGTGCAACACACCTGCAGTTAGGGGCTCTGGTGTGTGCTCTTCTGGTTGCGGATGGATGGTCTTCCTAGATCGGAATGCTTTATTTTAGGAAAATTATATGGTTTAAAAACTAGATAGGTTATTAGGACAAAGCAGCAAAGCTCTGCATGTGTTGACATTTTAATGGTCTATTGTTTTATTTTGGTCCTGAGAAATCTACTTTAAAAATCTCTCTCTGTCTCTCTATTTCTCTCTCTCTCTCTGTCTTTCTCCCCCTCCCCCCTCGCTCACAAACACACGCTCTCTCTCTCTAGCTCTCCCCTGTCCCTCTCCCCCGTGCTCCATGGCTCTCTCTCTCTCTCTCTCTCTCTCTCTCTCTCTCTCTCTCTCTCTTTCCTTAAGTTCAGTGATAGGTTGGTCCTTGTGGTGATGTCACTCACTTTACTCCTGCATGCATGCACACACATTCCATCGGCGGCTTGGGTCGTACTTGGGTCTCGCGCAATGTGTGCGTCTCCACAGTGTGAACATCGAAGACGCACTCCATGCATGTCTGTGGAACAATGACCACCGTGGACACATGGTTTTTTAACTCTGTCCGCTCGAATTGTGTTGGATATGTTTGGAACTCCGAGAGCGCGCCGTTCGTACTAAGGACCTTTTTGGATAAGTGGCGATGAGGTATGAGTCTGCATGGACACCTCTATTAACATATTTTATATGCGCACTCTGTATATAGCCTACATATATTATTTTATTGGATGAGAGTACAATTGAACGCGATATATTCTACTGAAAAAGCTGCAATCTCGTGCGTCATTTTGCCGCCCCGTTGCAAAGGAGGCAGCAACGATAACAATCATGACAGACGAGGACACTACGAAGTCATAATGGATTTAACGCCACTTAACCTGTCCACGGACAACGGTACCAGGGATGAGAACGCGACGAGCGCACCGATGGCTCTGCCTCACACGGAGGTGGCCGCCGCGCTGATCATCTTCGTGGTCATCTTCATGGTCTCGGTGACTATCGTCGGGAACGTGCTTGTGATTGTCGCGGTGCTGACCAGCCGTGCTCTCCGTGCGCCACAGAACCTTTTTCTGGTCTCCCTGGCGTCCGCCGACATTCTCGTGGGCACGCTGGTCATCCCCTTTTCCCTCGCCAACGAAGTCATGGGCTTCTGGTACTTTGGCAGCACCTGGTGCGCCTTCTACCTGTCACTGGACGTGTTGTTTTGCACCTCGTCCATCGTCCACCTCTGCGCCATTAGTTTGGACCGCTACTGGTCGGTCACCAAGGCGATGAGCTATAACTTGAAGCGGACGCCCAAACGCATCAAATCAATGATCGCCATAGTATGGGTCATCTCCGCGGTCATTTCTTTCCCGCCTCTCCTCATGACCAAGCACGACGAGCGCGAGTGCCTGCTGAACGACGAGACCTGGTACATCCTCTCCTCGTGCCTGGTGTCTTTCTTTGCCCCTGGTCTTATCATGATCCTGGTCTACTGTAAGATATACAAGGTCGCAAAGCAGCGCTCCTCCACGGTGTTCGTGGCCAAGAACGGACTGGAGAGGCAGCCCTCGCAGTCTGAAACCTGTTTCGTCAACAGAAAAGACCGGTTCGAGACGGAGAGCCCGAGCAGCCAGAGCTCCGGTAGCAACCAGCCGAGGCAGGAGGAACTGGACGATATCGACCTGGAGGAAAGTTGCTGTACATCATCGGACAATAAGCCGCGTAACCACCGCTTTAATAAAGGGAGGAAAGTGGAGGGCGCCGAGTGCTGTCCACGCCAAAGCTGTCGCCTGTCGTGGGCCTCGGCGCGCGCCTCGCAACTCTTCCTGGAGCAGAAAAGCGCACCCGCTGCGCGCCAACAACTGGCGGTGGCAAACAAGACCAAAGTGGCCCAGATGCGCGAGAAGCGTTTCACTTTTGTCTTGGCAGTGGTGATGGGGGTCTTCGTACTTTGCTGGTTCCCGTTTTTCTTCACGTACAGCCTCCACGCCATCTGCAGAGACAGCTGCTACGTCCCAGACGCGCTGTTTAATGTATTCTTTTGGATAGGCTACTGTAACAGCTCCGTCAACCCCATAATATACACTATTTTCAATAGGGATTTTAGAAAGTCATTCAAGAAAATCATCTGCAGGGCTTCCAAGCGCACGTGAGAACACTGGCTTATGGACTACATGACGTTGGGGGAATATTACCAGTGATTCAGGATTTGAAAAAGACTGGAGTCGTTTGATATGGACAAGGACACAAACCCTTCATTGTAATATCATATCATGGAAAACGTGTTTTGTGCAGATGTTTAATTGTTGAATAATATGTGAAAAGATTTATTAAAAATGAACACAATATCTGTTCACATGATCAGTCCTGTTTTAATCCATGACTTAACTTCAGTTGTGGTAGGCATAGGCCAAGGTGTTAAATATATGTCACTTTATAATATGTGGATAAATATTTGATGTTGCAGTGAGCAGAGAAAAAAAGGAAGTTCAGAAGTTCAAGTTCAGTCATGATGTGAGATTCCTAGCCATAATCAGGTGTTATGAGTTCAAATATCTGCAAGATTAATATTTTTCAAGATAAATAAGTGCCAACAAGCACTGTGTATGTGAGTTTGTGTGTGTGTGTGTTTTAATGTGTGTGTGTGTTTGTTTGTGTATGTGTTTTTATGTGCGTGTCTGTGTGAGTGTGTGTGTGAGTGTGTGTTGGTGTGCGTATGTGTGCGTGTGTGTGCATGCATGCTTGTTTGTGTGCATGTGTGTGTGTGCTTGTTTCCTGTCTTTTCAGACTGTCTGGGGGTCTGAGCAGGAATACTCAGTGTACAAAACCACATTTCATTTCCCCATATGACAAACATCTGGAACTCGGTTAATATCACAGGAACATATGGGACAAAACACAACTCCATCTTGTTCAGTCAGGATCTGTTGCTCTCTGCATGGAGCTGGCCCAGAGTACTGAGTCAGCTGGTCTATCCCACCGATTCTGCCCTGCAGTAGACCAGTAGATGGCCCACACACTTACCAAGGCAAAGCCTGTGCCTGTGCTTGCCTATCATTTAGTGCAGCACAATTATTTTGAGAAGAGTTTTATCACTTTATCATCAAAGTGATGGGAGAGAAAGTAAACAAATATGGCCAAAAAATTGCTTTCAAACAGCTGACCAAGTGAAGGACACAAACACAAGGACATTCGTGACTTGTTTAACCAAATTGTGGACACAAGAAAACAAAGGCAGGCCTTGAAAGAAAAGAGGCGATTTCTGATTAGAACACATAGTCACCGATATTAAAATGTGAGCCAGAGTTCATACGCAATCGAAGTTGGCCAACGTTCTCTGATCCTTATGACTTTATTCATTATTAGTCATTATTCAAACTCAAAATCCATCAAAAAGCATATTAAATATAATTTGCGTATCATACGAGGTTACCACTGGCAAATGAAACCATTACTACTTCTAACATTTCTATGCAGTAAATTAAAAAATACAAAAATGGAAATACAAAAATGCCTACGTATACGAATTTGCAAATAACCTCAGAATGTGGTGAATAATAACAGTGTATATCTGTAGGGAAGAAGGGAAGGGAGGCCTATGTTCTATTTTTCATGACATGAGAAGGTTAGAAAGTGGTCTCAAAGCAGAGAGAAGAAGCAGCCCTATGTGCAGCTCCTGTATTGCTTGGAAGGGTGCAGGAGTAATGCACCCTTTATTAATATCTACCTCGTATTAATATCTAAAGTATTAATATCTACCTCGCAATGTTTTTACAGGAACTCACTGGCCCCCTGCCGAAGTGTAATGACGGCCCTGGTACGGACGTACAGTTTGTAAAACTTGTTCGGTGAAGATTTGTCTCCCCCCACCTCCCCGGACACAGAGAGATAGTGAGAGAGAGAAAGGGAGAGAGACAGAGAGACAGAGAGAGGGAGAGAGGAAGAGAGACAAGGCAAGAGAGAGAGAGAAGGAGAGAGAGAGAGAGAGAGGGAGAAAGGGAAAGCGACACCAAAATGAGATAGGAATCTTTGTGTTTACATGTTATATCTGATTAGTGCGATCCAAGTGACAGTAATGTGTTGCTGAATAAATGTTTTGATTTCCCAAGCGTGTCGCCATTATGGTGAATTGAATTTGCATACCTTATGATGTACGACTCATTCCCTCACCTGAGTCCCAAAAAACACTTAGCAAACACACAAACACATCACGCATTCCTTTTCAATTATTTTAAGGTAGTTTTAATTGTGATCAGAGGAGACGCGGAATTCCCTTGTCGGGTCGGACTTCCCGATTCAATTATGTTTCTCATCAACTGAACCAAAGCACAGAGGACAGAGAACATGACTTTTAATTAGATGCATTGCTTTCAGGGTTCTTGTAATCCATTTGTAATCATACAACATGTCTGCTATTGTGCTGCGTTCAGCACTCAGGGACCCACACCCACCAGCGCCTCTACCACCCCCAGCAAAGCATGTCCTAGAACACCAATCAAGAAGTATGTATGCACACACACATGCACACACACTAACCCACACACATACTCTCTCTCCCTCATACACACACACACCTCAATACATTTTTCACACACACACACACACACACACACACACACACACACACACACACACACACACACACACACACACACACACACACATGCACTCTCTTACACACACACATACTCATACACATACACACACACACACACACACACACACACAAACACATGCATAAGCACTCTCTCTCTCATACACACACCATGCACACACACACATACACGCATACACACCTCCATTCCTCCAGTCTCTGTGGTACAGTTGTCACTATTATCATCATCTGTTTCAGAGCATGGCTGCATGAAAGCCAAAAGCTGGTGTTGTCCCTAGGTAACAAAAAGGTTTTTATATGTCAAATAATAGCTAATATTGGTCTTATAATGATATTTCATCACCATGTTTAATAATGTCGAGGCTCTGGAGCCAGTTTTTTTACCTTCCTCCGTTAGACTTTTTGTGTGTCTGAGAATGAACAGTCGATACAAAATGAAGTTCAGCAAAGCAACTCTTGACCGATTTACCTTTAACCTCTCATTTTCCATCTTAAAAAAGCTGAATGAGGAGCAACGTTTTAAACAAGTCATGTTTAAGTGAGGGAAGGGACAGCTAGGCTGACTCACAGGTCAAGGGTCAGCAGGTTATAAATAGTAACACTTTATTATAAGGGTACATTCATTTATTATCATTAGTTAATGCAGTAATAAGCATTCACTAACAATTAACCAACAGTTAATTAACAGTTAACTAATGGTCTAGTAATCATTTACTAATAGTGTTCATGTTTGCTAATGGTCTTCATGTTAAGTAATGGTGTTAACCCTTACCCTAACCTTAACCTTTACCATCACCCTAACCCTCACCCCTATGCTATATAATAATTCTTATTATTGCATTAACTAATAAATTAACTGACCCTTATTGTAACGTAGTACCATAAATGTTTCACAGGTGGGATGCCCTGCATGAGGTGAAAGGATCACCCCATTTAAAGACAGAGAGAGTCAAAAGAAAGAGGAGCAGTTTCCTTTTGAATATGCCACCCAGCACTCCTTTGTTTGTAAGCCACAATGTAGCATGTGCTGATAATGGCTTTTCTGTCATTTTCTTTCTTCAATTGCCTCTAACAAGACAAGAGCTGGCAACACACAAGGCCAAGGGCTGACACCTAGCCCAGGAAGCTGTGTGTCCGAGGGGGGTAAGGGGCCGGCTTGTCATTAGTTTAAATCAGGAGTTGTCAGGTGTGTGTGATCAAGGCCAGCCAAGCCCCTGTCCAGTATATCACAGGCTTCACACCAACCAGTGGTGGGGCGCCTGTGTGACACAGGAAACGCATAATGGTAAACAACGCAAAGAGGATCACAACACGGATGATCTGGCGGGAGACAAATTAGTGGTTGTCCTACTTTTGAAATGGAGCAGGACGCTTCTAGAGCCGTAGACACGGGATGGCGGCCACGTTTTAACCAAGCAGCAGCCACGCGTGCCTGTTTGTGAAGCCCTGATGGAAGTGCCTAACATGTAGTTCCCCTAACGGCCTATAGGTGGCTCGCGGTGGTTGGATGCAAATAGACCAGCCACCATTCTAAGTCAATGGGAACATTTCGATTTTTTTCTCATAAAAGAATGTGTAAAAGACAAACAAAGTGTAAAATAAAAAAGTCTTCATTCGGTTAATGTCTCAGTGGCTAGTTCATCTCCATCAAATACATCATTATGTATTTTGAGAGATCCTGTTTGAAGGGTTTATTTCGTTAAAAAGTAATTAAGGAGCAAAAATGAATGGAGTTTTGGCCATGGAATACTGCGAGTCTGCCATTTGATTCCCGCTTCTCAATGTGTCAAATATGGATAGTCCGTAACACGAAATCTAAGGCCTCATAACGGTCTGTGTAAACAAATGGGTGACGTCAAGGACACAGCGTCCATATTATGTACAGACATTGGTTTTACATCATGTATGTATGTACATGTTCCAGAAGGACTGAGGCAACAAAGGGAAGGAGACAGCGGAATATATCACTCGAAAAACTAGAGTCCAGAGTTACAGAGAAATAGAAATGGCACTTTATCGCTGACGCAAGGTTGGGTTTCAGCGATAAGAGAAGACACAAGCACTTTTCATCAGTGTGCCTTTTTTTAATCTTTGTTAACAGCGAGACAGATTTTCAGTTACATTCCATCCATTCCAAACTGAGATCTCCGCAGAGGAAATGCGGTGTACTGCTGTGTTTGTGGCGGAGACAGAAACAGTTTCATTTAATTCCCACACTGATCCACTCACAAAACCGACACCCTGTTGATGTGTTTTTGTGGTGAAAGGATTAACTTTTGAATTTATTTCCTGTGAGTCAACACCTGTAATAATCCGCCCTTCAATTTGTGTTGAGGGAATTGTTTGGGTGATTGTCACAGATTGTCTTTTTTGTGTGATCTGTAGTGTTAGTATATGACTATGATGCCACATGCATTGGCCAGATCACCATCAACAGAGTTGAGCAGATATAGATAGAAAGGGAGATAGAGCGATACCATGAAGATAATATTACCCTGGCACACTAAGGAAAGAGACAAACATGTAGCTAAGGCGTTCACACGTAAAATGTGTGAAACAGACTTCAAACTCAGTCACGGTTGATATACAATTATCTTATAATTATCTTTCTCTGATAGTGAACTATACAACAACCATATTATTATCAATGTCTTGTATTTGTCACTCAATATACTGCCTTCTTTTTGCCGTCTTAAAATTCTGTTTAAAATGAGAACTAATCCTATAATGAATAGATTACAAAGATTAAGTTTGGTGATCGTTCCCTAAATAATTTAACACATTTGTCGTCATCATCACCATCATCATCATCACCGCCACCAAGATGATGAAAGACACAGGTCTGTTTGTAAGTATAAGTATTAGCGGTTGTCCATCTCATCCCTATGTTGTTTGTCTCCAAGCACATACCCTGTCTTGTTTCAGAAGACAATCTCTCAGCACTCCAAGAAAGATTTATTTTACTCTTGCTTTAAGCCGTCTCCACGGAGGGTCGATATTAAAGTCCAAGTAAAATGCGGTTCTCTCCATGGTTGATGTGTGTTTTGGGGTAATTTGAGACAATTTGGCCTGTGTATGTAAGCAGGCAATGCTTGTTTTTCTGTGTTCCGTGGTTGGGGACAAACAAGGTGGCAATATGCTCCCATATTATGCTGGATTGCTGCTTTTATTTGCTATCTTTCGCTGCTTGTCTTTATTATTCTTTACGTTGTTTCTTTTAATTTCCTTTCCTTTTTTTACTTTTACTTTCTTTCATTTCATTTCCTACTTTCCTTTCTCTGCCTTCCCGTTCCTTTCCTTTCCCTTTCTCCCATATCCTCCTCATCCTATCCTCTTTATGACAAACACACACACACACACACACACACACACACACACACAAACACACTCACACTCACACTCACACTCACACTCACACTCACACACACACACACACACACACACACTAACAAACACACACACACACACAAACACTCTCTCACACACACACACACACACACATACATCTGCAGCTGGGACTGTAATGTTTTCATCAATTTTCCTGATCGTATACTGTGCCGACATGTAGTGTCTGTGCCTGTTTTTCTTTCAGCATCAATTTAATGTCATGGGGGTTATAGAGGTGCTTCACCAATGTATGAGTGGTGGTCCATCTAGCTGGTTCGGATCAAAGTGTGTGTGTGTGTGTGTGTGTATATATAAATAGCTAAATGGACCCATTTTCATTCATTTTCCTCCCTCACTTCCTGAATAGAGTTCAGAGAGAGTCTGGGAGCACAGGGGCTGTCTAGGTACATGGCAGGCGCAGAATTGTACTGTGTTTAATTATTTCTGACACAGTTTTTCGGAGAATTTGTATTGTGAACTCCTTTTCACTCCTTTTACTTTTTCTGTGAAATCTTTTTACTCAACCAAACTGGACCGTCAATGCTTGTAGCGTAACCATTAAAAGGTGTCTACTTAAGGAATTAAATACATCTTTCCGACTAAATGTACAGTCACAATGTAAAAATAAGTATATTTACACTTATTATACTTGATACTCGTATGAAATAGTGGTTTTACCTTTTGGTAAAACCACCCCCCCCCCCCGAGTTGAATATTAATAGAGCCTTTTAAGTTGTTCAGTAGACTGTGTTCTTACGGCATTTTCACTGCAGGGCATGAGTCATTTCCACTGCTGCCTGTTGGAGCGGAAGTGGGAGACAGACATGGGAGAACCACAGCAGCAGGGGGGACCCCAGCCTCTCCCCAGCCCTGACCTTAAGCTCCATGACCCTTAGTCTCACAAATCAGACTTTAGATTGCAAATCTAAAGTCTCACATGTGGGAGAACGGGGCACGTTACGCAATGGGGTAAGGTGGGGATCCAAGTGTGGTGCGAAAGAAGAGGCAGCAGGCAGAGATGCGTTTGTAAATAAAATAACTTCTTTACTGACGTAATTGGCAGACGCAACACAAAAACCTTCAGTGAGAAAATGAAGTAGAGAAACAAGTCTCAAAAACAGAGAACCACGTTCTCGCAATATTCAATAGTTCAAAGATTTGTGAAGATTCAGCAGGGAGTGAGGGGAGCAGAGGGAATAAATAGGCATGACAATTAAACACAGGTGCAGATGATCAGTTCATGATTGTACAGTGTCCGGTAAGGATACCACAGTGTCCGGTAAGGATACCACAGTGCCCGGTAAGGATACCACAGTGCCCGGTAAGGATACCACAGTGCCCGGTAAGGATACCACAGTGCCCGGTAAGGATACCACAGTGCCCGGTAAGGATACCACAGTGCCCGGTAAGGATACCAGTGTCCGGTAAGGATACCACAGTGCCCGGTAAGGATACCACAGTGTCCGGTAAGGATACCACAGTGCCCGGTAAGGATACCACAGTGCCCGGTAAGGATACCACAGTGTCCGGTAAGGATACCACAGTGCGTGGCCGAAGTAGAGCGCCTATAGGTCGCTGCAGCCCCGCTGCGTAACAGGGGCAGTTCTGTTTTTCGCTTCATATCTGTTTCGACCAATCATGTTGCTGGATCGTGGCTCTGTAAGCGCGTAGTCGGCTATTATCAGCAAAAGCAAATGTGGTAAGCAAACCGTTAGTCTTTGTTTCAAATCACCACTGTCAAATCAGCCTCTTCTACTTGCGTAAATCAGTATCTCTTTGTTGGAATATCTCAGTAACGTAACTTGAAACAAGGCATAACTCCACCCCTTCAGTTTTTGGTTTCCCCTCAGAATTTCTGCTATAACTTAGTAGGACTGCTTGATCGGATATGACATGACCCCTAGCAAGACTCTGCTGAGAAGACGGGACTTCTCACTCTGGCTGGACAGAGATGGGCATAGCTAGTTCTGGCGGGACACTCTAGTCATGATCAAATGGTCAAAATGTGTTACCATTTTATGCAATAAATGGTTAAATCTATGACATGAGTGATTCCTGACAGAATTGGGTATGGCAGCATATCACTGCCAAAAATCACGAGCAAACATTACTTTGCGCTAACACATCCGTGCACATAAATCATTATTGCGAGCACTTTTACTGCGCTCGCGTGCAGCGTGTCTCTCATCGTGAGTAATCGAGATAAATTATAAAGCCTTTGAGGAAAAAACGATTAATTTAAGTAGTGAAGCAGCAGGCAACTGACGCCCCCGTTCGCACAAATGCTGTCTTTACTGTCATGCTCGCAAAGTGTTTCCTTGGATATTCTTTCTCCTCATGCATTGGTTTTCTTTTTAAGTGGCCAGCCATGGCCGTTGCATCCCGGAATGTGATTGGCCATTGTATCCCTAAACCTAATTGGTCACTCTAAACCAGACCTGGGCATCGTGTGGCCCGCCGGCCGATTCTGAGTGGCCCGCGAGTTCAAATTTGTTCGTTTTTAACTGCTTGTAAGCAGTAATATCCGAAAAGACGTGAGAAGAGCTTTTATTGTGAAAACTGTTTGCGCGTGCGTGATCGCGATTAGGAGCATGTATAAAATAAATTGTAAATTGTAACAAATTGGAGCAGGTAGCTAGCTAAGATGAGCTGTAAAAAGAGAAAGATGAACACCGAGTGTCGGGTGTTCATTAAAAATGGACTTCAAAGTATTTTTTTTCACAGAAATCGCTGGTAAAGCTGTGTGTTTAGTTTGCAATGAACGTATAGCTGTATGAAAGGATTTCAACCTCAACCGAACCAGCTGAAAAGCTGTGTGGAAAAATGGACCCACTTCGTTTTGGCCCTCGACGAGAGCTGTGATGTCTGCGACACAGCCCAGCTACTGATCTTCATGAGAGGGATAACGAAAGACAGTTATTGCTGAAGAACTGGGCCTCAATGCAGTCAATGAAAGGGACTGCGACAGGCGGCGATTTATTTGGAGAGGTAACTGATTGCATGGAAAGGTTGGGGCTGAACTGGGAAAACTTGGTGGGTGTAACGCCCATCTAAATCCATCTAAACTCTAAACTATCACATTTAGACGTTGATTTGTCTGATTCCCGGAGAAATAGCCGTGGAAACTCCTCATGTAGGGAGCCTTGCATTTTTCTATTTTGTTTTTATTATTATATATAACTACAGATATACAAATACAGTGACAGTGCTGATTTATTAGACTAGACTAGTAGATGATTGCTGTCTTATCATTACACTAAATAACTACGTTACACTAAAGTGAGGCAATGCAGTATTTAACATTTATATTTATTTTGATATTCTATATGCTCTATATAGTACCTCTAATCTTGAAGGCTGACTATGGTTCACTGCGCCTGATGATCCTGCTTTTATTCATGAAACGCATAGTAATATGTTTTGTTAACAACTGCAAGCTGTCTGCGGTGTAACACGGTGCTTTATTGCTCTCCAAAGCACATTCTGAGACGTCAGTTCTTGAGTACACTCTCTTAAATGTCAGCTTGGTAGATGCACCCCAAGATATCATTCAAGCACTACAAGAGGTAATTGGACCTTACCGGCAACATGTAACCAATCACATTCAGGGTTACAATGGCCATGGCTAGCGCCCAAATACATTTTTGATCGGGATTTTTGGCAGTGATATGCCGCCATAGCTGGGGATGAGAGGAGCCTTGGTTGTATCCTTCTTCATTCAATGTTGCTCATTCAATCATTTTTTCCTTTTACACACACACAAAGCCTCAGTAGTTTTCTAGGAATGGTGGCCTGGATGCATGCAAATTGGGTAAAGGTAAAGTCAAGGAAACCAGGCCTGGATTTGAATGAGAAAGCCTTCTCCTTTTTCTCAGAAGCCTGAGAGATAATGTTGCGGTATGTATTTCGACAAAGTGCAAATGTCTCTCGGGGTTTAAACAAGAGAATAATTCTGGGATGGTGGGTTGTCATGGGAACCCACCAAGTATGGATGAGCATGCTGTATACACACACACACACATACACACACACACACACACACTGATCACACACACCTCCAAGACATGAAACTATTCTTGTTCCAGAAAATAAATAAATAGATGAAACTACTCTTTGCGGTCAATGCTCCCAAACAAGCAGCAAAGCCAAAAAGTTTTTAATAGTAACAGAGAAACAGTGCAGCGAAGCCCAGCCGCACCAGCAGCAACAGGAAGTGATATATCAAAGAGAAGGGGCTGATTGGATGAGATTAGCCAGTTTGGAGCAGCTGTGTTGCACAGCGCCTCTGCATACACAATGGACATGGTCACATATTCACTGTGGGGTTGAAATAAAAGCAGTGTTAGTGAAGGGAAATATGGAAAATGACACCCCAGAGAGCTGGCATCCCACAGAGGAAACAGCATAAATAGGTCTGACTAACATGCCCTCATCACCTTTGACCCCCTTTTCTCCTCTCTCTCTGTCTTCCTATAGCCTTGCGAGACCATCCGCAAAACTGGTCTCAATCCTGCTGAAAGTATTTTCCAAAAGTGTATAAATGCTATAGGACCACTCAGACCTCAGGGAAGGGAGTTTCAGTCGAAGACAAACAAAGAGTGTGCCGAATCTTCATTTTTGTTGTTGTGGCGGTGCCCAAGGAAAGTGTAGCAATCTACAAAGCAATCAAAAGTTGTATCTGAAATATACTGAATAACAATGGTAAAACATTTACAGAAAAAAAGGCTTTTCTCCGAGCTTTTTGAACAACCTTAAGCTGCAGCCATATTTGGAAATCAGTTAGCGCCCAGCCAAGGTCAGACTGATAATCATTGCGTGAAGCAAACGTGAATATCCGGATGGTGTCACGAGGCTGTATCTTCCCTCTTTCATTGTTTTCTTTCTTCTTCTTCCCCATCCCTTAACATCAGGTCCATATAGTGAAACATCGAGGTCAACGTTAAAAGAAATAGGCACGATGGAGTCAACCGTTTCTTCATATCATTAGTCTTGATAAAGCACCGCTGTATCACAAAACCTTGCATAACCATTAATCACCATTAAATTGGAAACTAATATTCGAAACCAAACTATTTGGGTATCGTACGCGTGACGCCAGCTTGAACCGGTCCTTCCTCATTAGTGACGCAGCCGGTCCAGGATGAATAACGTTGATGTTTCACTCCAATGGCCCCGGCTCCATCCCTACGTTAACCAGATGGACGGAGATGATGGATGGTACATGGTGGCGCGTTGTGTGTACAGAACAGGCCACCGCGATAATATGATTTGAGACTCTAACCAAGACTAAGCGCTCATCAGGCGCTGGGAGCTGGTGATGAATCACCGACGGACAGCTGTCTGTGACAAACAAAACGACAAACTCCCCGTTTTCCAGTTAAGACGACCACCCTACGCTTGCTGCGAGCAATACTCAAACTTTAGAGGTAATCAGCGTGCCTGTGCCATGATGTATTGTAGGACTCAGACTCAGACTAGCTGATTAATACCCCTGACGTCGGCTTCATCTAGGATCAAACAGGAGCCGTTATTCCTTCTTTTTTTCTCAGTGAAGGATGTGCATGGAATTTTATTGTTTGAGTTTTCTTCTTTAAGATAGAGTTGGAAATGGAGTGTGTGATATGATCTGGCAGACATCTCTATGGAGGATGAGTTGACAGCTCATTCATCTGGCCAACAGACAGGAAAACCTGATAGAGCTGATGTGTATCGATCACCCCTTGAGTGTGTGTGTGTGTATCTCTCTCACTCTCCCCTTCTTGAATGCAAAACAGATCAGACCTTTCTCTTCTGCAAACCAGGCCTCACTGCAGCACTTACAACTATATCTCTCTCTGTTTTCGTTTCATTATCCTGATTTCCAATCCTCACCTGCGAGCCCCCTTTTCTCTCTTGTCACGCACACGAGACGGTCGTCTCTCTTGTCACGACCTGAGGCTTCGGTTTGAGGTAGCGTGTGTACCGCGCATGGATAATGAGCCTTAGAGCAGACTGTGGACTGTCCTATTCCCACAGAACGTTTTCCCACACATGTTGCAGAAAATCCCCAGCAAGCGCAAAGTAGGCAGGAGTCAGAGGGAATGAACGAATGAAAACCCAATTAGGACTCCCCGAAAAAAAGGCTGTAATTAATCA
This sequence comes from Lota lota, assembly GCA_026745465.1. Classification (NCBI taxonomy): domain Eukaryota; kingdom Metazoa; phylum Chordata; class Actinopteri; order Gadiformes; family Lotidae; genus Lota; species Lota lota. The sequence continues at coordinate 1,172,761 of JACYXH010000429.1, read as the reverse complement.
GCCAGAAAGAAGGAGGTTCCATTCCTGCCCTCATCAGAGAGCCAAAGTAGCCTTAGTGTGTGTGTGTGTGTGTGTTTTGTGTCTGTGATTTATGGAGGTTTGTAGAGCTGTAATGTATGATCGGATCATTGGTCTCATTGTAGTATTGTATTATATGGTTGCATGCATATACCGTGTGCAGATAATATCAGCCCCCGCTGGTGATAAAGGCGGAGGAATTCTCCACCATGTAAAGGGTGCGAAAACACATACTCTCATTGAGGCCACCACTCTCCCATTGCTTCAATTCAACCATGAAGCTACAGATTGTGCTCGTATACATACAGCCGATACTCTCACACACACAGACACATGCGCACACACACACACATACGGACACGCACACAAACAAACACACGGACACGGAATCGTACATACACACACACATGCACACACATACACACACACACAAACACACCCACACAGACATGCAGCAAGATACACACACACGCACACACACATATGGACACGCACACACACGGACATGGAATCGCACACACACACACACATGTAGGAAGACACATACACACACACACGCACTCACACAAACACACACATGCGCACATTGATGTGGGGAGCAGAGTTCAGGTCAGGTTATGGTAAGCAGAGGAGGAAAACATCTCAGGAATCTCTCTGATCTTGGGACACTTCCTAAAGTGGACCAGCTCTCATGATGAGTGGTGTCCCATCACAATGTACTCAAGCTGCTCTGCACTGTGGCAGGAAGAGGCCTCTCACACGGCCCTCTAATGAAAAATAATTTCTTGGAGGACGCATTTGATCTACCAAAGCATGATACACAGGGAGCATTAACCAAGTGTCTTCAATGAATATCAAAGTTCACAAGAAAAGACAAACTAAAGGGGTTTCTCAAGGTCATGACATGGTTAATTGACTATACACATTTTAGCTACAATGGTGATAACAAATGCAAATTAACATAACACCTTCCCATTGGAGAGAGGAAGGAGGCCACCTCCAGGAGCAAGGAGTATGTATACAGAATGTGTTCAGTTAACTAGTAATAAAGTAAAGAAGGTTATATAATTTGGGATTGGGTGTTAAGGTTATCTTTCCAAAACACTCTTAAAAAGACCTTAAATTCGCCGAGCCAGCTGTTTTTTCCACACCACACTTGCTACCGAAAAGCCTTCCCCGCTTCATCCATCCATGGGAAATGCAGCGTCATATCATTCTGTGCCTGCTGCAGGTACTGCTGCTGCTGACAGTCTCAGACTTCTTAGAGGCAGCGAGGCCTCTGTAAAGAGGCAAGGCAACACTGGGAACAGGGGGAAGGACGGCTGGATGGATGGATGGATGTGGGCGATGCTAACCTTGTTATGTGGATGTAGGAAAGGGGATGTGTTGACTGACAGATTAACAAGTGGGTGGCAGTAATGCTGCCGGCGCCTGGGATTTCAGCTGCATGTTGTTGTTGATGGTGGTGGTGGTGGTAGTGATGGAAAGGTGGTAATGGTGGTGGTGGTGGTGGTGATGGTGTTGGTAGTGGTGGTGATGTATGGGTGGTGGTGGTGGAAGTGGTGGTGGTTGTGGTGTCTGTGGTGGAGGTAGTGGTAGTGGTGTTGGTGATGGTGGTGGTGGTGGTGGTGGTGGTGATGGAAAAGTGGTAATGGTGGTGGTGATGATGTTGGTAGTGGTGGTGATGTATGGGTGGTGGCGGTGGGGGTGGTGGTGGAAGTGGTGGTGGTAGTTGTGGTGTCTGTGGTGGAGGTAGTGGTAGTGGTGTTGGTGATGGTGGTGGTGGTGGTGGTGGTGGTTGTGGTGACGGTGGTGGTGGTGGTGGTTGTAGACGTGGTGGTGGTGGAGGTTGTTGTGGTGGTGGTCGTGGGGCAGGTGGTGCTGGAATGAGAGCAAGAGAGCAGGTTAGATTGGATTAGCAGTCAGAAGGTGGGATTCTCTTTATATTTGGGAAGATGGATAAGCTGGAGAGGGCTTGAAAACGTGGAGCGAGGGCTGAGACAGATAAAAGGGCTGCAGAGGTGTAGGAGAGTCTGTGGTGACTGACTGGATAATTCAACTAGGTGGAGTCTGACAGAATATCTATCTACCTACCTACCTACCTACCTACCTACCTACCTATTGTCATCATCGTCTATACAAACACATCTATTTACATGCATGTCCTTCTGTCTGTCTGTCTGTCTGTCTGTCGGTCTGTATGTCTATATTTCTTTATTAGAGTGGGAAATAGAACAAAAAGAACACAAAGTATAAGCTCATTAAAAAACGACCAACTTTACTATGGCCTGCAGGTATTTACTTAACTTTCCTCCACTCTTTGATGCACTGGGATTTCTACAAGCCCTCCTAAATCCTTTTAGACTTGATCCAATCAGCCATAGCATAGCCTCCACGCTATGGGGAGCATGTTGTTTTCTGTTGTTAGTTAGCATGAGAGAGAGGCTCATAGAGAGGGTCTCAGAGAGAGGGGGAGAGTCAGAGAGAGAAAGAGAGAGACAGAGAGATAGAGGGATACACAGAGAGAGGGAGAGAGTCAAAGAGAGTCAGAGAGAGTCAGAGAGAAAGACTGAGAGAGAGAGGCCCATAGAGAGGATCTCAGAGAGAGAGGGGGAGAGTCAGAGAGAGAGAGAGAGACAGAGAGATACACAGAGAGAGGGAGAGAGTCAAAGAGAGAGTCAGAGAGAGAGTCAGAGAGAGAGACTGAGAGAGAGAGGCTCATAGAGAGGGTCTCAGAGAGAGAAAGAGAGAGACAGAGAGATAGAGAGATACGCAGAGAGAGGGAGAGAGAGTCAGAGAGAGAGAGAGAGAGAGTCAAAGAGAGAGTCAGAGAGAGAAAGAAAGAGAAAGAGAGTGCAAGTCAGAGAGAGAGCAAGACAGAGAGTCAGAGAGCCTTAATACTCTGACAGGTCCATGGGCTCTCGGGCTATGAATTATGCAATACCCAGGTGTTGTGCACAACAATGCTCACCCACCCAGCCCCATCCACCCCCAACACCGACAGCCACAGGGAAGACATGTAGCATTTCAGATCCAATCCCCCACTAAAGCCCTTCCATTCCCCCTCCCCTTCACAACTCAAGGCTACGTCTCAGATTTGACAATGCCCCGCAGGTGCTTATCCTAATCAAACAGTTGCCAAGCAGCAGATTCATATCGCTGTTGGGGTGTTGACGAGCTCAAACACACACACTGATCATGATTTGAGTACACGGCAGTCATTGAGGGAGACTGAAGAACCATAATGCTATTCTGATGCAGGGATTTTTTAGTTAAGCCCCTGAGTTATGTGCACAATAACTTTTCAAGGATCAAATTTATTACAAAACTTTATTTTGGCTCATTCTGTTCAGAT